>CANTUZ010000027.1:3152872-3223232 GCA_947846985.1 Fratercula arctica
TCCCCTTGTGACATCATGGGGCAGTCAGGAATCCCCTTGGTGACATCACAGGGCAATCAGAGCCCGCCCTTGGTGACACAACGGGACAGTCAGAGCCCCGCTTTGTGACATCAAAGGGCAGTCAGACCCCGCCCTTGGTGACATCACAGGGCAGTCAGAAACCCCTTTGGTGACATCAGAAGGCAGTCAGAGCCCCCTCTTTGTGACACGACGGGGCAGTCAGAGAACCCCCTTGATCACATCACAGGGCAGTCAGAGCCCCCCTTTCTGACATCACAGGGCATTCAGAAACCCCCTTTTTTACATCACAGGGCAGTCAGAGCCCACCCTTGGTGACATCATGGGGCAATCAGAACCAACCCTTTTTGATATCACAAGGCAGTCAGAGCCGTCCGTTTTTGACATCACGGCGCAGTCTTTGCCCCCCATTAGTGACATCACAGGGCAGTCAGAGCCCGCCCTTCGTGACATCACAAGGCAGCCAGAGCCTTTCTTTGTGACACTATTGGGAAGTCAGATCCTGCCCACTTCTGACATCACGGGGCAGTCAGAAATCCCCTTGGTGACATCACAGGGCAGTCAGAGCCCGCCCTTTGTGACATCAAGGGGCAGTCAGGGTCCCCCCTTGGTGACATCATGGGGCAGTCAGAGCCCCCCGTTTGTGACATCACGGTGCAGGCTGTGCCCCCCATTTCTGACATCACGGGACAGTTGGAGACCCCCTTTGTGACACCAGGGGGCAGTCAGAGAAGCCCCTTGGTGACATCACAGGGCAGTCAGAACCAACCCTTTGTGACATCACGGGGCAGTCAGAGCCCCCCTTTTTGACATCACAGGGCAGTCACAGCCCGCCCTTCGTGACATCACAGGGCAGCCAGAGCCTTTCTTTGTGACACCATTGGGAAGTCAGATCCTGCCCCCTTGTGACATCATCACAGGGCAGTCAGAGCCCGCCCTTTGTGACATCAAAGGGCAGTCAGAGCCCGCCCTTGGTGACATCACAGGGCAGTCAGGTCCCGCCCTTGGTGACATCAAAGGGCAGTCAGAAACCCCGTTGGTCACATCACGGGGCAGTCAGAGTACGCCCATCGTGACACCACGGGTCACTCAGAGCCCCCATTTGTGACATCACAGGACAGTCAGAGACAAACTTTGTGAAATCACAGGGCAGTCAGAGATCCCCCCTTTGTGACATGACGTGGCAGTCAGAGCCCCCCATTGTGAAACCACGGGGCAGTCAGAAACCCCTTGGTGACGCCACGGGGCAGTCAGAGCGCCATTTTAACATCACGGGGCAGTCAGAACCCCCCTTGGTGACATCACAGGGCAGTCAGAACCCCACCTTCGTTACATCACAGGGCAGTCAGAGCCTGCCCCTTGTGAAATCACGGGGCAGTCAGCAACCCTCTCGGTGACATCAAAGGGCAGTCAAAGCCAGCCTTTGTGACATCACGGGGCAGTCAGATCCCGCCCTTTGTGACACCACGGGGCAGTTAGAACCCCCTTTTTGACACCACCGGGAAGTCAGAGGTTGCCTTTTGGGACATCACAGGACAGTCAGAGCCCGCCCTTGGTGACATCACAAGGCAGCCAGAGCCTTTCCTTGTGACACCATTGGGAAGTCAGATCCCGTCCCCTTGTGACATCATGGGGCAGTCAGGAATCCCCTTGGTGACATCACAGGGCAATCAGAGCCCGCCCTTGGTGACACAACGGGACAGTCAGAGCCCCGCTTTGTGACATCAAAGGGCAGTCAGACCCCGCCCTTGGTGACATCACAGGGCAGTCAGAAACCCCTTTGGTGACATCAGAAGGCAGTCAGAGCCCCCTCTTTGTGACACGACGGGGCAGTCAGAGAACCCCCTTGATCACATCACAGGGCAGTCAGAGCCCCCCTTTCTGACATCACAGGGCATTCAGAAACCCCCTTTTTTACATCACAGGGCAGTCAGAGCCCACCCTTGGTGACATCATGGGGCAATCAGAACCAACCCTTTTTGATATCACAAGGCAGTCAGAGCCGTCCGTTTTTGACATCACGGCGCAGTCTTTGCCCCCCATTAGTGACATCACAGGGCAGTCAGAGCCCGCCCTTCGTGACATCACAAGGCAGCCAGAGCCTTTCTTTGTGACACTATTGGGAAGTCAGATCCTGCCCACTTCTGACATCACGGGGCAGTCAGAAATCCCCTTGGTGACATCACAGGGCAGTCAGAGCCCGCCCTTTGTGACATCAAGGGGCAGTCAGGGTCCCCCCTTGGTGACATCATGGGGCAGTCAGAGCCCCCCGTTTGTGACATCACGGTGCAGGCTGTGCCCCCCATTTCTGACATCACGGGGCAGTTGGAGACCCCCTTTGTGACACCAGGGGGCAGTCAGAGAAGCCCCTTGGTGACATCACAGGGCAGTCAGAACCAACCCTTTGTGACATCACGGGGCAGTCAGAGCCCCCCTTTTTGACATCACAGGGCAGTCACAGCCCGCCCTTCGTGACATCACAGGGCAGCCAGAGCCTTTCTTTGTGACACCATTGGGAAGTCAGATCCTGCCCCCTTGTGACATCAAGGGGCAGTCAAAGCCCGGCTTTGTGACATCAAGGGGCAGTCAAAGCCCGGCTTTGTGACATCAAAGGGCAGTCAGAGCCCGCCCTTGGTGACATCACAGGGCAGTCAGGTCCCGCCCTTGGTGACATCAAAGGGCAGTCAGAAACCCCGTTGGTCACATCACGGGGCAGTCAGAGTACGCCCATCGTGACACCACGGGTCACTCAGAGCCCCCATTTGTGACATCACAGGACAGTCAGAGACAAACTTTGTGAAATCACAGGGCAGTCAGAGATCCCCCCTTTGTGACATGACGTGGCAGTCAGAGCCCCCCATTGTGAAACCACGGGGCAGTCAGAAACCCCTTGGTGACGCCACGGGGCAGTCAGAGCGCCATTTTAACATCACGGGGCAGTCAGAACCCCCCTTGGTGACATCACAGGGCAGTCAGAACCCCACCTTCGTTACATCACAGGGCAGTCAGAGCCTGCCCCTTGTGAAATCACGGGGCAGTCAGCAACCCTCTCGGTGACATCAAAGGGCAGTCAAAGCCAGCCTTTGTGACATCACGGGGCAGTCAGATCCCGCCCTTTGTGACACCACGGGGCAGTTAGAACCCCCTTTTTGACACCACCGGGAAGTCAGAGGTTGCCTTTTGGGACATCACAGGACAGTCAGAGCCCGCCCTTGGTGACATCACAAGGCAGCCAGAGCCTTTCCTTGTGACACCATTGGGAAGTCAGATCCCGTCCCCTTGTGACATCATGGGGCAGTCAGGAATCCCCTTGGTGACATCACAGGGCAATCAGAGCCCGCCCTTGGTGACACAACGGGACAGTCAGAGCCCCGCTTTGTGACATCAAAGGGCAGTCAGACCCCGCCCTTGGTGACATCACAGGGCAGTCAGAAACCCCTTTGGTGACATCAGAAGGCAGTCAGAGCCCCCTCTTTGTGACACGACGGGGCAGTCAGAGAACCCCCTTGATCACATCACAGGGCAGTCAGAGCCCCCCTTTCTGACATCACAGGGCATTCAGAAACCCCCTTTTTTACATCACAGGGCAGTCAGAGCCCACCCTTGGTGACATCATGGGGCAATCAGAACCAACCCTTTTTGATATCACAAGGCAGTCAGAGCCGTCCGTTTTTGACATCACGGTGGAGACTTTGCCCCCCATTAGTGACATCACGGGACAGTCAGAGCCCGCCCTTCGTGACATCACAAGGCAGCCAGAGCCTTTCTTTGTGACACTATTGGGAAGTCAGATCCTGCCCACTTCTGACATCACGGGGCAGTCAGGAATCCCCTTGGTGACATCACAGGGCAGTCAGAGCCCGCCCTTTGTGACATCAAGGGGCAGTCAGGGTCCCCCCTTGGTGACATCATGGGGCAGTCAGAGCCCCCCGTTTGTGACATCACGGTGCAGGCTGTGCCCCCCATTTCTGACATCACGGGACAGTTGGAGACCCCCTTTGTGACACCAGGGGGCAGTCAGAGAAGCCCCTTGGTGACATCACAAGGCAGTCAGAACCAACCCTTTGTGACATCACGGGGCAGTCAGAGCCCCCCTTTTTGACATCACAGGGCAGTCACAGCCCGCCCTTCGTGACATCACAGGGCAGCCAGAGCCTTTCTTTGTGACACCATTGGGAAGTCAGATCCTGCCCCCTTGTGACATCAAGGGGCAGTCAAAGCCCGGCTTTGTGACATCAAGGGCAGTCAAAGCCCGGCTTTGTGACATCAAAGGGCAGTCAGAGCCCGCCCTTGGTGACATCACAGGGCAGTCAGGTCCCGCCCTTGGTGACATCAAAGGGCAGTCAGAAACCCCGTTGGTCACATCACGGGGCAGTCAGAGTACGCCCATCGTGACACCACGGGTCACTCAGAGCCCCCATTTGTGACATCACAGGACAGTCAGAGACAAACTTTGTGAAATCACAGGGCAGTCAGAGATCCCCCCTTTGTGACATGACGTGGCAGTCAGAGCCCCCCATTGTGAAACCACGGGGCAGTCAGAAACCCCTTGGTGACGCCACGGGGCAGTCAGAGCGCCATTTTAACATCACGGGGCAGTCAGAACCCCCCTTGGTTACATCACAGGGCAGTCAGAACCCCACCTTCGTTACATCACAGGGCAGTCAGAGCCTGCCCCTTGTGAAATCACGGGGCAGTCAGCAACCCTCTCGGTGACATCAAAGGGCAGTCAAAGCCAGCCTTTGTGACATCACGGGGCAGTCAGATCCCGCCCTTTGTGACACCACGGGGCAGTTAGAACCCCCTTTTTGACACCACCGGGAAGTCAGAGGTTGCCTTTTGGGACATCACAGGACAGTCAGAGCCCGCCCTTGGTGACATCACAAGGCAGCCAGAGCCTTTCCTTGTGACACCATTGGGAAGTCAGATCCCGTCCCCTTGTGACATCATGGGGCAGTCAGGAATCCCCTTGGTGACATCACAGGGCAATCAGAGCCCGCCCTTGGTGACACAACGGGACAGTCAGAGCCCCGCTTTGTGACATCAAAGGGCAGTCAGACCCCGCCCTTGGTGACATCACAGGGCAGTCAGAAACCCCTTTGGTGACATCAGAAGGCAGTCAGAGCCCCCTCTTTGTGACACGACGGGGCAGTCAGAGAACCCCCTTGATCACATCACAGGGCAGTCAGAGCCCCCCTTTCTGACATCACAGGGCATTCAGAAACCCCCTTTTTTACATCACAGGGCAGTCAGAGCCCACCCTTGGTGACATCATGGGGCAATCAGAACCAACCCTTTTTGATATCACAAGGCAGTCAGAGCCGTCCGTTTTTGACATCACGGCGCAGTCTTTGCCCCCCATTAGTGACATCACAGGGCAGTCAGAGCCCGCCCTTCGTGACATCACAAGGCAGCCAGAGCCTTTCTTTGTGACACTATTGGGAAGTCAGATCCTGCCCACTTCTGACATCACGGGGCAGTCAGAAATCCCCTTGGTGACATCACAGGGCAGTCAGAGCCCGCCCTTTGTGACATCAAGGGGCAGTCAGGGCCCCCCCTTGGTGACATCATGGGGCAGTCAGAGCCCCCCGTTTGTGACATCACGGTGCAGGCTGTGCCCCCCATTTCTGACATCACGGGACAGTTGGAGACCCCCTTTGTGACACCAGGGGGCAGTCAGAGAAGCCCCTTGGTGACATCACAGGGCAGTCAGAACCAACCCTTTGTGACATCACGGGGCAGTCAGAGCCCCCCTTTTTGACATCACAGGGCAGTCACAGCCCGCCCTTCGTGACATCACAGGGCAGCCAGAGCCTTTCTTTGTGACACCATTGGGAAGTCAGATCCTGCCCCCTTGTGACATCAAGGGGCAGTCAAAGCCCGGCTTTGTGACATCAAGGGGCAGTCAAAGCCCGGCTTTGTGACATCAAAGGGCAGTCAGAGCCCGCCCTTGGTGACATCACAGGGCAGTCAGGTCCCGCCCTTGGTGACATCAAAGGGCAGTCAGAAACCCCGTTGGTCACATCACGGGGCAGTCAGAGTACGCCCATCGTGACACCACGGGTCACTCAGAGCCCCCATTTGTGACATCACAGGACAGTCAGAGACAAACTTTGTGAAATCACAGGGCAGTCAGAGATCCCCCCTTTGTGACATGACGTGGCAGTCAGAGCCCCCCATTGTGAAACCACGGGGCAGTCAGAAACCCCTTGGTGACGCCACGGGGCAGTCAGAGCGCCATTTTAACATCACGGGGCAGTCAGAACCCCCCTTGGTGACATCACAGGGCAGTCAGAACCCCACCTTCGTTACATCACAGGGCAGTCAGAGCCTGCCCCTTGTGAAATCACGGGGCAGTCAGCAACCCTCTCGGTGACATCAAAGGGCAGTCAAAGCCAGCCTTTGTGACATCACGGGGCAGTCAGATCCCGCCCTTTGTGACACCACGGGGCAGTTAGAACCCCCTTTTTGACACCACCGGGAAGTCAGAGGTTGCCTTTTGGGACATCACAGGACAGTCAGAGCCCGCCCTTGGTGACATCACAAGGCAGCCAGAGCCTTTCCTTGTGACACCATTGGGAAGTCAGATCCCGTCCCCTTGTGACATCATGGGGCAGTCAGGAATCCCCTTGGTGACATCACAGGGCAATCAGAGCCCGCCCTTGGTGACACAACGGGACAGTCAGAGCCCCGCTTTGTGACATCAAAGGGCAGTCAGACCCCGCCCTTGGTGACATCACAGGGCAGTCAGAAACCCCTTTGGTGACATCAGAAGGCAGTCAGAGCCCCCTCTTTGTGACACGACGGGGCAGTCAGAGAACCCCCTTGATCACATCACAGGGCAGTCAGAGCCCCCCTTTCTGACATCACAGGGCATTCAGAACCCCCCTTTTTTACATCACAGGGCAGTCAGAGCCCACCCTTGGTGACATCATGGGGCAATCAGAACCAACCCTTTTTGATATCACAAGGCAGTCAGAGCCGTCCGTTTTTGACATCACGGCGCAGTCTTTGCCCCCCATTAGTGACATCACAGGGCAGTCAGAGCCCGCCCTTCGTGACATCACAAGGCAGCCAGAGCCTTTCTTTGTGACACTATTGGGAAGTCAGATCCTGCCCACTTCTGACATCACGGGGCAGTCAGAAATCCCCTTGGTGACATCACAGGGCAGTCAGAGCCCGCCCTTTGTGACATCAAGGGGCAGTCAGGGTCCCCCCTTGGTGACATCATGGGGCAGTCAGAGCCCCCCGTTTGTGACATCACGGTGCAGGCTGTGCCCCCCATTTCTGACATCACGGGACAGTTGGAGACCCCCTTTGTGACACCAGGGGGCAGTCAGAGAAGCCCCTTGGTGACATCACAGGGCAGTCAGAACCAACCCTTTGTGACATCACGGGGCAGTCAGAGCCCCCCTTTTTGACATCACAGGGCAGTCACAGCCCGCCCTTCGTGACATCACAGGGCAGCCAGAGCCTTTCTTTGTGACACCATTGGGAAGTCAGATCCTGCCCCCTTGTGACATCAAGGGGCAGTCAAAGCCCGGCTTTGTGACATCAAGGGGCAGTCAAAGCCCGGCTTTGTGACATCAAAGGGCAGTCAGAGCCCGCCCTTGGTGACATCACAGGGCAGTCAGGTCCCGCCCTTGGTGACATCAAAGGGCAGTCAGAAACCCCTTTGGTCACATCACGGGGCAGTCAGAGTACGCCCATCGTGACACCACGGGTCACTCAGAGCCCCCATTTGTGACATCACAGGACAGTCAGAGACAAACTTTGTGAAATCACAGGGCAGTCAGAGATCCCCCCTTTGTGACATGACGTGGCAGTCAGAGCCCCCCATTGTGAAACCACGGGGCAGTCAGAAACCCCTTGGTGACGCCACGGGGCAGTCAGAGCGCCATTTTAACATCACGGGGCAGTCAGAACCCCCCTTGGTGACATCACAGGGCAGTCAGAACCCCACCTTCGTTACATCACAGGGCAGTCAGAGCCTGCCCCTTGTGAAATCACGGGGCAGTCAGCAACCCTCTCGGTGACATCAAAGGGCAGTCAAAGCCAGCCTTTGTGACATCACGGGGCAGTCAGATCCCGCCCTTTGTGACACCACGGGGCAGTTAGAACCCCCTTTTTGACACCACCGGGAAGTCAGAGGTTGCCTTTTGGGACATCACAGGACAGTCAGAGCCCGCCCTTGGTGACATCACAAGGCAGCCAGAGCCTTTCCTTGTGACACCATTGGGAAGTCAGATCCCGTCCCCTTGTGACATCATGGGGCAGTCAGGAATCCCCTTGGTGACATCACAGGGCAATCAGAGCCCGCCCTTGGTGACACAACGGGACAGTCAGAGCCCCGCTTTGTGACATCAAAGGGCAGTCAGACCCCGCCCTTGGTGACATCACAGGGCAGTCAGAAACCCCTTTGGTGACATCAGAAGGCAGTCAGAGCCCCCTCTTTGTGACACGACGGGGCAGTCAGAGAACCCCCTTGATCACATCACAGGGCAGTCAGAGCCCCCCTTTCTGACATCACAGGGCATTCAGAAACCCCCTTTTTTACATCACAGGGCAGTCAGAGCCCACCCTTGGTGACATCATGGGGCAATCAGAACCAACCCTTTTTGATATCACAAGGCAGTCAGAGCCGTCCGTTTTTGACATCACGGCGCAGTCTTTGCCCCCCATTAGTGACATCACAGGGCAGTCAGAGCCCGCCCTTCGTGACATCACAAGGCAGCCAGAGCCTTTCTTTGTGACACTATTGGGAAGTCAGATCCTGCCCACTTCTGACATCACGGGGCAGTCAGAAATCCCCTTGGTGACATCACAGGGCAGTCAGAGCCCGCCCTTTGTGACATCAAGGGGCAGTCAGGGTCCCCCCTTGGTGACATCATGGGGCAGTCAGAGCCCCCCGTTTCTGACATCACGGTGCAGGCTGTGCCCCCCATTTCTGACATCACGGGACAGTTGGAGACCCCCTTTGTGACACCAGGGGGCAGTCAGAGAAGCCCCTTGGTGACATCACAGGGCAGTCAGAACCAACCCTTTGTGACATCACGGGGCAGTCAGAGCCCCCCTTTTTGACATCACAGGGCAGTCACAGCCCGCCCTTCGTGACATCACAGGGCAGCCAGAGCCTTTCTTTGTGACACCATTGGGAAGTCAGATCCTGCCCCCTTGTGACATCAAGGGGCAGTCAAAGCCCGGCTTTGTGACATCAAGGGGCAGTCAAAGCCCGGCTTTGTGACATCAAAGGGCAGTCAGAGCCCGCCCTTGGTGACATCACAGGGCAGTCAGGTCCCGCCCTTGGTGACATCAAAGGGCAGTCAGAAACCCCGTTGGTCACATCACGGGGCAGTCAGAGTACGCCCATCGTGACACCACGGGTCACTCAGAGCCCCCATTTGTGACATCACAGGACAGTCAGAGACAAACTTTGTGAAATCACAGGGCAGTCAGAGATCCCCCCTTTGTGACATGACGTGGCAGTCAGAGCCCCCCATTGTGAAACCACGGGGCAGTCAGAAACCCCTTGGTGACGCCACGGGGCAGTCAGAGCGCCATTTTAACATCACGGGGCAGTCAGAACCCCCCTTGGTGACATCACAGGGCAGTCAGAACCCCACCTTCGTTACATCACAGGGCAGTCAGAGCCTGCCCCTTGTGAAATCACGGGGCAGTCAGCAACCCTCTCGGTGACATCAAAGGGCAGTCAAAGCCAGCCTTTGTGACATCACGGGGCAGTCAGATCCCGCCCTTTGTGACACCACGGGGCAGTTAGAACCCCCTTTTTGACACCACCGGGAAGTCAGAGGTTGCCTTTTGGGACATCACAGGACAGTCAGAGCCCGCCCTTGGTGACATCACAAGGCAGCCAGAGCCTTTCCTTGTGACACCATTGGGAAGTCAGATCCCGTCCCCTTGTGACATCATGGGGCAGTCAGGAATCCCCTTGGTGACATCACAGGGCAATCAGAGCCCGCCCTTGGTGACACAACGGGACAGTCAGAGCCCCGCTTTGTGACATCAAAGGGCAGTCAGACCCCGCCCTTGGTGACATCACAGGGCAGTCAGAAACCCCTTTGGTGACATCAGAAGGCAGTCAGAGCCCCCTCTTTGTGACACGACGGGGCAGTCAGAGACCCCCCTTGATCACATCACAGGGCAGTCAGAGCCCCCCTTTCTGACATCACAGGGCATTCAGAAACCCCCTTTTTTACATCACAGGGCAGTCAGAGCCCACCCTTGGTGACATCATGGGGCAATCAGAACCAACCCTTTTTGATATCACAAGGCAGTCAGAGCCGTCCGTTTTTGACATCACGGCGCAGTCTTTGCCCCCCATTAGTGACATCACAGGGCAGTCAGAGCCCGCCCTTCGTGACATCACAAGGCAGCCAGAGCCTTTCTTTGTGACACTATTGGGAAGTCAGATCCTGCCCACTTCTGACATCACGGGGCAGTCAGAAATCCCCTTGGTGACATCACAGGGCAGTCAGAGCCCGCCCTTTGTGACATCAAGGGGCAGTCAGGGTCCCCCCTTGGTGACATCATGGGGCAGTCAGAGCCCCCCGTTTGTGACATCACGGTGCAGGCTGTGCCCCCCATTTCTGACATCACGGGACAGTTGGAGACCCCCTTTGTGACACCAGGGGGCAGTCAGAGAAGCCCCTTGGTGACATCACAAGGCAGTCAGAACCAACCCTTTGTGACATCACGGGGCAGTCAGAGCCCCCCTTTTTGACATCACAGGGCAGGCACAGCCTGCCCTTCGTGACATCACAGGGCAGCCAGAGCCTTTCTTTGTGACACCATTGGGAAGTCAGATCCTGCCCCCTTGTGACATCAAGGGGCAGTCAAAGCCCGGCTTTGTGACATCAAGGGGCAGTCAAAGCCCGGCTTTGTGACATCAAAGGGCAGTCAGAGCCCGCCCTTGGTGACATCACAGGGCAGTCAGGTCCCGCCCTTGGTGACATCAAAGGGCAGTCAGAAACCCCGTTGGTCACATCACGGGGCAGTCAGAGTACGCCCATCGTGACACCACGGGTCACTCAGAGCCCCCATTTGTGACATCACAGGACAGTCAGAGACAAACTTTGTGAAATCACAGGGCAGTCAGAGATCCCCCCTTTGTGACATGACGTGGCAGTCAGAGCCCCCCATTGTGAAACCACGGGGCAGTCAGAAACCCCTTGGTGACGCCACGGGGCAGTCAGAGCGCCATTTTAACATCACGGGGCAGTCAGAACCCCCCTTGGTGACATCACAGGGCAGTCAGAACCCCACCTTCGTTACATCACAGGGCAGTCAGAGCCTGCCCCTTGTGAAATCACGGGGCAGTCAGCAACCCTCTCGGTGACATCAAAGGGCAGTCAAAGCCAGCCTTTGTGACATCACGGGGCAGTCAGATCCCGCCCTTTGTGACACCACGGGGCAGTTAGAACCCCCTTTTTGACACCACCGGGAAGTCAGAGGTTGCCTTTTGGGACATCACAGGACAGTCAGAGCCCGCCCTTGGTGACATCACAAGGCAGCCAGAGCCTTTCCTTGTGACACCATTGGGAAGTCAGATCCCGTCCCCTTGTGACATCATGGGGCAGTCAGGAATCCCCTTGGTGACATCACAGGGCAATCAGAGCCCGCCCTTGGTGACACAACGGGACAGTCAGAGCCCCGCTTTGTGACATCAAAGGGCAGTCAGAGCCCGCCCTTGGTGACATCACAGGGCAGTCAGAAACCCCTTTGGTGACATCAGAAGGCAGTCAGAGCCCCCTCTTTGTGACACGACGGGGCAGTCAGAGAACCCCCTTGATCACATCACAGGGCAGTCAGAGCCCCCCTTTCTGACATCACAGGGCATTCAGAAACCCCCTTTTTTACATCACAGGGCAGTCAGAGCCCACCCTTGGTGACATCATGGGGCAATCAGAACCAACCCTTTTTGATATCACAAGGCAGTCAGAGCCGTCCGTTTTTGACATCACGGCGCAGTCTTTGCCCCCCATTAGTGACATCACAGGGCAGTCAGAGCCCGCCCTTCGTGACATCACAAGGCAGCCAGAGCCTTTCTTTGTGACACTATTGGGAAGTCAGATCCTGCCCACTTCTGACATCACGGGGCAGTCAGGAATCCCCTTGGTGACATCACAGGGCAGTCAGAGCCCGCCCTTTGTGACATCAAGGGGCAGTCAGGGTCCCCCCTTGGTGACATCATGGGGCAGTCAGAGCCCCCCGTTTGTGACATCACGGTGCAGGCTGTGCCCCCCATTTCTGACATCACGGGACAGTTGGAGACCCCCTTTGTGACACCAGGGGGCAGTCAGAGAAGCCCCTTGGTGACATCACAGGGCAGTCAGAACCAACCCTTTGTGACATCACGGGGCAGTCAGAGCCCCCCTTTTTGACATCACAGGGCAGTCACAGCCCGCCCTTCGTGACATCACAGGGCAGCCAGAGCCTTTCTTTGTGACACCATTGGGAAGTCAGATCCTGCCCCCTTGTGACATCAAGGGGCAGTCAAAGCCCGGCTTTGTGACATCAAGGGGCAGTCAAAGCCCGGCTTTGTGACATCAAAGGGCAGTCAGAGCCCGCCCTTGGTGACATCACAGGGCAGTCAGGTCCCGCCCTTGGTGACATCAAAGGGCAGTCAGAAACCCCGTTGGTCACATCACGGGGCAGTCAGAGTACGCCCATCGTGACACCACGGGTCACTCAGAGCCCCCATTTGTGACATCACAGGACAGTCAGAGACAAACTTTGTGAAATCACAGGGCAGTCAGAGATCCCCCCTTTGTGACATGACGTGGCAGTCAGAGCCCCCCATTGTGAAACCACGGGGCAGTCAGAAACCCCTTGGTGACGCCACGGGGCAGTCAGAGCGCCATTTTAACATCACGGGGCAGTCAGAACCCCCCTTGGTGACATCACAGGGCAGTCAGAACCCCACCTTCGTTACATCACAGGGCAGTCAGAGCCTGCCCCTTGTGAAATCACGGGGCAGTCAGCAACCCTCTCGGTGACATCAAAGGGCAGTCAAAGCCAGCCTTTGTGACATCACGGGGCAGTCAGATCCCGCCCTTTGTGACACCACGGGGCAGTTAGAACCCCCTTTTTGACACCACCGGGAAGTCAGAGGTTGCCTTTTGGGACATCACAGGACAGTCAGAGCCCGCCCTTGGTGACATCACAAGGCAGCCAGAGCCTTTCCTTGTGACACCATTGGGAAGTCAGATCCCGTCCCCTTGTGACATCATGGGGCAGTCAGGAATCCCCTTGGTGACATCACAGGGCAATCAGAGCCCGCCCTTTGTGACACAACGGGACAGTCAGAGCCCCGCTTTGTGACATCAAAGGGCAGTCAGACCCCGCCCTTGGTGACATCACAGGGCAGTCAGAAACCCCTTTGGTGACATCAGAAGGCAGTCAGAGCCCCCTCTTTGTGACACGACGGGGCAGTCAGAGAACCCCCTTGATCACATCACAGGGCAGTCAGAGCCCCCCTTTCTGACATCACAGGGCATTCAGAAACCCCCTTTTTTACATCACAGGGCAGTCAGAGCCCACCCTTGGTGACATCATGGGGCAATCAGAACCAACCCTTTTTGATATCACAAGGCAGTCAGAGCCGTCCGTTTTTGACATCACGGCGCAGTCTTTGCCCCCCATTAGTGACATCACAGGGCAGTCAGAGCCCGCCCTTCGTGACATCACAAGGCAGCCAGAGCCTTTCTTTGTGACACTATTGGGAAGTCAGATCCTGCCCACTTCTGACATCACGGGGCAGTCAGGAATCCCCTTGGTGACATCACAGGGCAGTCAGAGCCCGCCCTTTGTGACATCAAGGGGCAGTCAGGGTCCCCCCTTGGTGACATCATGGGGCAGTCAGAGCCCCCCGTTTGTGACATCACGGTGCAGGCTGTGCCCCCCATTTCTGACATCACGGGACAGTTGGAGACCCCCTTTGTGACACCAGGGGGCAGTCAGAGAAGCCCCTTGGTGACATCACAGGGCAGTCAGAACCAACCCTTTGTGCATCACGGGCAGTCAGTAGCCCCCCTTTTTGACATCACAGGGCAGTCACAACCCGCCCTTCGTGACAATCACAGGGCAGCCAGAGCCTTTCTTTGTGACACATTGGGAAGTCAGATCCTGCCCCCTTGTGACATCAAGGGGCAGTCAAAGCCGGCTTTGTGACACAGGGCAGTCAAAGCCCGGCTTGGTGACAATCAAGGGGCAGTCAGTAGCCCGCCCTTGGTGACAATCACAGGGCAGTCAGGTCCCGCCTTGGTGACATCAAAGGGCATCAGAAAACCCCGTTGGTCACATCACGGGGCAGTCAGAGTAACGCCCATCGTGACACCACGGGTCACTCAGAGCCCCATTTGTGACATCACAGGACGTCAGAGACAACTTTGTGAAATCACAGGGCAGTCAGGAATCCCCTTGGTGACATGACGTGGCAGTCAGAGCCCCCCATTGTGAAACCACGGGGCAGTCAGAAACCCCTTGGTGACGCCACGGGGCAGTCAGAGCGCCATTTTAACATCACGGGGCAGTCAGAACCCCCCTTGGTGACATCACAGGGCAGTCAGAACCCCACCTTCGTTACATCACAGGGCAGTCAGAGCCTGCCCCTTGTGAAATCACGGGGCAGTCAGCAACCCTCTCGGTGACATCAAAGGGCAGTCAAAGCCAGCCTTTGTGACATCACGGGGCAGTCAGATCCCGCCCTTTGTGACACCACGGGGCAGTTAGAACCCCCTTTTTGACACCACCGGGAAGTCAGAGGTTGCCTTTTGGGACATCACAGGACAGTCAGAGCCCGCCCTTGGTGACATCACAAGGCAGCCAGAGCCTTTCCTTGTGACACCATTGGGAAGTCAGATCCCGTCCCCTTGTGACATCATGGGGCAGTCAGGAATCCCCTTGGTGACATCACAGGGCAATCAGAGCCCGCCCTTGGTGACACAACGGGACAGTCAGAGCCCCGCTTTGTGACATCAAAGGGCAGTCAGACCCCGCCCTTGGTGACATCACAGGGCAGTCAGAAACCCCTTTGGTGACATCAGAAGGCAGTCAGAGCCCCCTCTTTGTGACACGACGGGGCAGTCAGAGAACCCCCTTGATCACATCACAGGGCAGTCAGAGCCCCCCTTTCTGACATCACAGGGCATTCAGAAACCCCCTTTTTTACATCACAGGGCAGTCAGAGCCCACCCTTGGTGACATCATGGGGCAATCAGAACCAACCCTTTTTGATATCACAAGGCAGTCAGAGCCGTCCGTTTTTGACATCACGGCGCAGTCTTTGCCCCCCATTAGTGACATCACAGGGCAGTCAGAGCCCGCCCTTCGTGACATCACAAGGCAGCCAGAGCCTTTCTTTGTGACACTATTGGGAAGTCAGATCCTGCCCACTTCTGACATCACGGGGCAGTCAGAAATCCCCTTGGTGACATCACAGGGCAGTCAGAGCCCGCCCTTTGTGACATCAAGGGGCAGTCAGGGTCCCCCCTTGGTGACATCAAGGGGCAGTCAGAAGCCACCCGTTTGTGACATCACGGTGCAGGGCTGTGCCCCCCATTTCTGACATCACGAGGACAGTTGGAGACCCCCTTTGTGACACCAGGGGGCAGTCAGAGAAGCCCCTTGGTGACATCACAGGGCAGTCAGAACCAACCCTTTGTGACATCACGGGGCAGTCCAGAGCCCCCTTTTTGACATCACAGGGCAGTCAACGCCCGCCCTTCGTGACATCACAGGGCAGCCAGAGCCTTTCTTTGTGACACCATTGGGAAGTCAGATCCTGCCCCCTTGTGACATCAAGGGGCAGTCAAAAGCCGGCTTTGTGACATCAAGGGGCAGTCAAAGCCCGGCTTTGTGACATCAAGGGCAGTCAGAGCCCGCTCCTTGGGACCATCACAGGGCAGTCAGGTCCCGCCCTTGGTGACATCAAAGGGCAGTCAGAAACCCCGTTGGTCACATCACGGGGCAGTCAGAGTACGCCCATCGTGACACCACGGGTCACTCAGAGCCCCCATTTGTGACATCACAGGACAGTCAGAGACAAACTTTGTGAAATCACAGGGCAGTCAGAGATCCCCCCTTTGTGACATGACGTGGCAGTCAGAGCCCCCCATTGTGAAACCACGGGGCAGTCAGAAACCCCTTGGTGACGCCACGGGGCAGTCAGAGCGCCATTTTAACATCACGGGGCAGTCAGAACCCCCCTTGGTGACATCACAGGGCAGTCAGAACCCCACCTTCGTTACATCACAGGGCAGTCAGAGCCTGCCCCTTGTGAAATCACGGGGCAGTCAGCAACCCTCTCGGTGACATCAAAGGGCAGTCAAAGCCAGCCTTTGTGACATCACGGGGCAGTCAGATCCCGCCCTTTGTGACACCACGGGGCAGTTAGAACCCCCTTTTTGACACCACCGGGAAGTCAGAGGTTGCCTTTTGGGACATCACAGGACAGTCAGAGCCCGCCCTTGGTGACATCACAAGGCAGCCAGAGCCTTTCCTTGTGACACCATTGGGAAGTCAGATCCCGCCCCTTGTGACATCATGGGGCAGTCAGGAATCCCCTTGGTGACATCACAGGGCAATCAGAGCCCGCCCTTGGTGACACAACGGGACAGTCAGAGCCCCGCTTTGTGACATCAAAGGGCAGTCAGACCCCGCCCTTGGTGACATCACAGGGCAGTCAGAAACCCCTTTGGTGACATCAGAAGGCAGTCAGAGCCCCCTCTTTGTGACACGACGGGGCAGTCAGAGAACCCCCTTGATCACATCACAGGGCAGTCAGAGCCCCCCTTTCTGACATCACAGGGCATTCAGAAACCCCCTTTTTTACATCACAGGGCAGTCAGAGCCCACCCTTGGTGACATCATGGGGCAATCAGAACCAACCCTTTTTGATATCACAAGGCAGTCAGAGCCGTCCGTTTTTGACATCACGGCGCAGTCTTTGCCCCCCATTAGTGACATCACAGGGGCAGTCAGAGCCCGCCCTTCGTGACATCACAAGGCAGCCAGAGCCTTTCTTTGTGACACTATTGGGAAGTCAGATCCTGCCCACTTCTGACATCACGGGGCAGTCAGAAACCCCTTGGTGACATCACAGGCTCAGGAGCCCGCCCTTTGTGACAATCAAGGGGCAGTCAGGGGCCCCCCTTGGTGACATCATGGGGCAGGTCAGAGCCCCCCGTTTGTGACATCACGGTGCAGCTGTGCCCCCCATTTCTGACATCACGGGACAGTTGGAGACCCCCCTTTGTGACACCAGGGGGCAGTCAGAGAAGCCCCTGTGTGACATCACAGGTCAGTCAGAACCAACCCTTTGTGACATCACGGGGCAGTCAGAGCCCCCCTTTTTGACATCACAGGGCAGTCACAGCCGCCCTTCGTGACAATCACAGGGCAGGCCAGAGCCTTATCTTTGGGACACCATTGGGAAGTCAGATCCTGCCCCTTGTGACATCAAGGGGCAGTCAAAGCCCGGCTTTGTGACATCAAGGGGCAGTCAAAGCCCGGCTTTGTGACATCAAAGGGCATTCAGAGCCCGCCCTTGGTGACATCACAGGGCAGTCAGGTCCCGCCCTTGTGACATCAAAGGGCAGTCAGAAACCCCGTTGGTCACATCACGGGGCAGTCAGAGTACGCCCATCGTGACACCACGGGGCACTCAGAGCCCCCATTTGTGACATCACAGGACAGTCAGAGACAAACTTTGTGAAATCACAGGGCAGTCAGAGATTCCCCCTTTGGGACATGACGTGGCAGTCAGAGCCCCCCATTGTGAAACCACGGGGCAGTCAGAAACCCCTTGGTGACGCCACGGGGCCAGTCAGAGCGCCATTTTAACATCACGGGGGCAGTCAGTAACCCCCTTGGTGACATCACAGGGGCAGTCAGAACCCCACCTTCATTACATCACAGGGCAGTCCAGAGCTTGCCCTTGTGAAATCACGGGGCAGTCAGAAACCCTCTCGGTGACATCAAAGGGCAGTCAAAGCCATGCCTTTGTGACATCACGGGGCAGTCAGATCCCCCCTTTGTGACACCACGGGGCAGTTAGAACCCCCTTTTTGACACCACCGGGAAGTCAGAGGTTGCCTTTTGGGACATCACAGGACAGTCAGAGCCCACCCTTTGCTGAAAATCACAGGGCAGTCAGAGACGCCCTTGGTGACAGCATGGGTCAGTCAGAGCCCTCCTTTGTGACATCACAGGGCAGTCAGACCCTGCCCTCTCTGACACCACAGGGCATTCAGAGCAACCCTTTGTGACATCACAAGGCAGTCGAGCCTGGCCTTGGTGACATAACGTGGCAGTCAGAAACCTCTTTGTGACATCACAGGGCAGTCAGAGTACGCCCATTGTGACATCACGGGGCAGTCCAGAGCCCGCTCTTTGTGACACCACGGGTCACTCAGAGCCCCCATTTGTGACATCACAGGACAGTCAGAGCCCCCCCTTGGTGACATCACAAGGCAGCCAGAGCCTTTTCCTTGTGACACCATTGGGAAGTCAGATCCCGCCCCTTGTGACATCATGGGGCAGTCAGGAATCCCCTTGGTGACATCACAGGGCAATCAGAGCCCGCCCTTGGTGACACAACGGGACAGGTCAGAGCCCGCTTTGTGACATCAAAGGGCAGTCAGGACCCCGCCCTTGGTGACATCACAGGGCAGTCAGAAACCCCTTTGGTGACATCAGAAGGCAGTCAGAGCCCCCTCTTTGTGACACGACGGGGCAGTCAGAGAACCCCCTTGATCACATCACAGGGCAGTCAGAGCCCCCCTTTCTGACATCACAGGGCATTCAGAAACCCCCTTTTTTTACATCACAGGGCAGTCAGAGCCCACCCTTGGTGACATCATGGGGCAATCAGAACCAACCCCTTTTTGATATCACAAGGCAGTCAGAGCCGTCCGTTTTTGACATCACGGCGCAGTCTTTGCCCCCCATTAGTGACATCACAGGGCAGTCAGAGCCCGCCCTTCGTGACATCACAAGGCAGCCAGAGCCTTTCTTTGTGACACTATTGGGAAGTCAGATCCTGCCCACTTCTGACATCACGGGGCAAGTCAGAAATCCCTTGGTGACATCACAGGGCAGTCAGAGCCCGCCCTTTGTGACATCAAGGGGCAGTCAGGGTCCCCCCTTGGTGACATCATGGGGCAGTCAGAGCCCCCCGTTTGTGACATCACGGTGCAGGCTGTGCCCCCCATTTCTGACATCACGGGACAGTTGGAGACCCCCTTTGTGACACCAGGGGGGCAGTCAGGGTCCCCCCTTGGTGACATCACAGGGCAGTCAGAACCCACCCTTTGTGACATCACGGGGCAGTCAGAGCCCCCCTTTTTGACATCACAGGGCAGTCACAGCCCGCCCTTCGTGACATCACAGGGCAGCCAGAGCCTTTCTTGTGACACCATTGGGAAGTCAGATCCTGCCCCCTTGTGACATCAAGGGGCAGTCAAAGCCCGGCTTTGTGACATCAAGGGGGCAGTCAAAGCCCGGCTTTGTGACATCAAAGGGCAGTCAGAGCCCGCCCTTGGTGACATCACAGGGCAGTCAGGTCCCGCCCTTGGTGACATCAAAGGGCAGTCAGAAACCCCGTTGGTCACATCACGGGGCAGTCAGAGTACGCCCATCGTGACACCACGGGTCACTCAGAGCCCCCATGTTGTGACATCACAGGACAGTCAGAGACAAACTTTGTGAAATCACAGGCAGTCAGAGATCCCCCCTTTGTGACATGACGTGGCAGTCAGAGCCCCCCATTGTGAAACCACGGGGCAGTCAGAAACCCCTTGGTGACGCCACGGGGCAGTCAGAGCGCCATTTTAACATCACGGGGCAGTCAGAACCCCCCTTGGTGACATCACAGGGCAGTCAGAACCCCACCTTCGTTACATCACAGGGCAGTCAGAGCCTGCCCCTTGTGAAATCACGGGGCAGTCAGCAACCCTCTCGGTGACATCAAAGGCAGTCAAAGCCAGCCTTTGTGACATCACGGGGCAGTCAGATCCCGCCCTTTGTGACACCACGGGGCAGTTAGAACCCCCTTTTTGACACCACCGGGAAGTCAGAGGTTGCCTTTTGGGACATCACAGGGCAGTCAGAGCCCACCCTTGCTGAAATCACAGGGCAGTCAGAGACGCCCTTGGTGACAGCATGGGTCAGTCAGAGCCCTCCTTTGTGACATCACAGGGCAGTCAGACCCTGCCCTCTCTGACACCACAGGGCATTCAGAGCCAACCCTTTGTGACATCACAAGGCAGTCAGAGCCTGGCCTTGGTGACATAACGTGGCAGTCAGAAACCTCTTTGTGACATCACAGGGCAGTCAGAGTACGCCCATTGTGACATCACGGGGCAGTCAGAGCCCGCTCTTTGTGACACCACGGGTCACTCAGAGCCCCCATTTGTGACATCACAGGACAGTCAGAGCCCGCCCTTGGTGACATCACAAGGCAGCCAGAGCCTTTCCTTGTGACACCATTGGGAAGTCAGATCCCGCCCCCTTGTGACATCAGGGGGCAGTCAGGAATCCCCTTGGTGACATCACAGGGCAATCAGAGCCCGCCCTTGGTGACACAACGGGACAGTCAGAGCCCCGCTTTGTGACATCAAAGGGCAGTCAGACCCCGCCCTTGGTGACATCACAGGGCAGTCAGAAACCCCTTTGGTGACATCAGAAGGCAGTCAGAGCCCCCTCTTTGTGACACGACGGGGCAGTCAGAGAACCCCCTTGATCACATCACAGGGCAGTCAGAGCCCCCCTTTCTGACATCACAGGGCATTCAGAAACCCCCTTTTTTACATCACAGGGCAGTCAGAGCCCACCCTTGGTGACATCATGGGGCAATCAGAACCAACCCTTTTTGATATCACAAGGCAGTCAGAGCCGTCCGTTTTTGACATCACGGCGCAGTCTTTGCCCCCCATTAGTGACATCACAGGGCAGTCAGAGCCCGCCCTTCGTGACATCACAAGGCAGCCAGAGCCTTTCTTTGTGACACTATTGGGAAGTCAGATCCTGCCCACTTCTGACATCACGGGGCAGTCAGAAATCCCCTTGGTGACATCACAGGGCAGTCAGAGCCCGCCCTTTGTGACATCAAGGGGCAGTCAGGGTCCCCCCTTGGTGACATCATGGGGCAGTCAGAGCCCCCCGTTTGTGACATCACGGTGCAGGCTGTGCCCCCCATTTCTGACATCACGGGACAGTTGGAGACCCCCTTTGTGACACCAGGGGGCAGTCAGAGAAGCCCCTTGGTGACATCACAGGGCAGTCAGAACCAACCCTTTGTGACATCACGGGGCAGTCAGAGCCCCCCTTTTTGGACATCACAGGGCAGTCACAGCCCGCCCTTCGTGACATCACAGGGCAGCCAGAGCCTTTCTTTGTGACACCATTGGGAAGTCAGATCCTGCCCCCTTGTGACATCAAGGGGCAGTCAAAGCCCGGCTTTGTGACATCAAAGGGCAGTCAGAGCCCGCCCTTGGTGACATCACAGGGCAGTCAGGTCCCGCCCTTGGTGACATCAAAGGGCAGTCAGAAACCCCGTTGGTCACATCACGGGGCAGTCAGAGTACGCCCATCGTGACACCACGGGTCACTCAGAGCCCCCATTTGTGACATCACAGGACAGTCAGAGACAAACTTTGTGAAATCACAGGGCAGTCAGAGATCCCCCCTTTGTGACATGACGTGGCAGTCAGAGCCCCCCATTGTGAAACCACGGGGCAGTCAGAAACCCCTTGGTGATGCCACGGGGCAGTCAGAGCGCCATTTTAACATCACGGGGCAGTCAGAACCCCCTTGGTGACATCACAGGGCGGTCAGAACCCCACCTTCGTTACATCACAGGGCAGTCAGAGCCTGCCCCTTGTGAAATCACGGGGCAGTCAGCAACCCTCTCGGTGACATCAAAGGGCAGTCAAAGCCAGCCTTTGGGGACATCACGGGGCAGTCAGATCCCGCCCTTTGTGACACCACGGGGCAGTTAGAACCCCCTTTTTGACACCACCGGGAAGTCAGAGGTTGCCTTTTGGGACATCACAGGACAGTCAGAGCCCGCCCTTGGTGACATCACAAGGCAGCCAGAGCCTTTCCTTGTGACACCATTGGGAAGTCAGATCCCGTCCCCTTGTGACATCATGGGGCAGTCAGGAATCCCCTTGGTGACATCACAGGGCAATCAGAGCCCGCCCTTGGTGACACAACGGGACAGTCAGAGCCCCGCTTGTGACATCAAAGGGCAGTCAGACCCCGCCCTTGGTGACATCACAGGGCAGTCAGAAACCCCTTTGGTGACATCAGAAGGCAGTCAGAGCCCCCTCTTTGTGACACGACGGGGCAGTCAGAGAACCCCCTTGATCACATCACAGGGCAGTCAGAGCCCCCCTTTCTGACATCACAGGGCATTCAGAAACCCCCTTTTTTACATCACAGGGCAGTCAGAGCCCACCCTTGGTGACATCATGGGGCAATCAGAACCAACCCTTTTGATATCACAAGGCAGTCAGAGCCGTCCGTTTTTTGACATCACGGCGCAGTCCTTTGCCCCCCATTAGTGACATCACAGGGCAGTCAGAGCCCGCCCTTCGTGACATCACAAGGCAGCCAGAGCCTTTCTTTGTGACACTATTGGGAAGTCAGATCCTGCCCACTTCTGACATCACGGGGCAGTCAGAAATCCCCTTGGTGACATCACAGGGCAGTCAGAGCCCGCCCTTTGTGACATCAAGGGGCAGTCAGGGTCCCCCCTTGGTGACATCATGGGGCAGTCAGAGCCCCCCGTTTGTGACATCACGGTGCAGGCTGTGCCCCCCATTTTCTGACATCACGGGACAGTTGGAGACCCCTTTGTGACACCAGGGGGCAGTCAGAGAAGCCCCTTGGTGACATCACAGGGCAGTCAGAACCAACCCTTTGTGACATCACGGGGGCAGTCAGAGCCCCCCTTTTTGACATCACAGGCAGTCACAGCCCGCCCTTCGTGACATCACAGGGCAGCCAGAGCCTTTCTTTGTGACACCATTGGGAAGTCAGATCCTGCCCCCTTGTGACATCAAGGGGCAGTCAAAGCCCGGCTTTGTGACATCAAGGGGCAGTCAAAGCCCGGCTTTGTGACATCAAAAGGGCAGTCAGAGCCCGCCCTTGGTGACATCACAGGGCAGTCAGGTCCCGCCCTTGGTGACATCAAAGGGCAGTCAGAAACCCCGTTGGTCACATCACGGGGCAGTCAGAGTACGCCCATCGTGACACCACGGGTCACTCAGAGCCCCCATTTGTGAAATCACAGGACAGTCAGAGACAAACTTTGTGAAATCACAGGGCAGTCAGAGATCCCCCCTTTGTGACATGACGTGGCAGTCAGAGCCCCCCATTGTGAAACCACGGGGCAGTCAGAAACCCCTTGGTGACAGCATGGGTCAGTCAGAGCGCCATTTAACATCACGGGGCAGTCAGAAACCCCCTTGGTGACATCACAGGGCAGTCAGAACCCCACCTTCGTTACATCACAGGGCAGTCAGAGCCTGCCCCTTGTGAAATCACGGGGCAGTCAGCAACCCTCTCGGAGACATCAAAGGGCCACTCAGAGCCCCCATTTGTGACATCACGGGGCAGTCAGATCCCGCCCTTTGTGACACCCACGGGGCAGTTAGAACCCCCTTTTGACACCACCGGGAAGTCAGAGGTTGCCTTTTGGGACATCACAGGACAGTCAGAGCCCGCCCTTGGTGACATCACAAGGCAGCCAGAGCCTTTCCTTGTGACACCATTGGGAAGTCAGATCCCGTCCCCTTGTGACATCATGGGGCAGTTCAGGAATCCCCTTGGTTGACATCACAGGGCAATCAGAGCCCGCCCTTGGTGACACAACGGGACAGTCAGAGCCCCGCTTTGTGACATCAAAGGGCAGTCAGACCCCGCCCTTGGTGACATCACAGGGCAGTCAGAAACCCCTTTGGTGACATCAGAAGGCAGTCAGAGCCCCCTCTTTGTGACACGACGGGGCAGTCAGAGAACCCCCTTGATCACATCACAGGGCAGTCAGAGCCCCCCTTTCTGACATCACAGGGCATTCAGAAACCCCCTTTTTTACATCACAGGGCAGTCAGAGCCCACCCTTGGTGACATCATGGGGCAATCAGAACCAACCCTTTTTGATATCACAAGGCAGTCAGAGCCGTCCGTTTTTGACATCACGGCGCAGTCTTTGCCCCCCATTAGTGACATCACAGGGCAGTCAGAGCCCGCCCTTCGTGACATCACAAGGCAGCCAGAGCCTTTCTTTGTGACACTATTGGGAAGTCAGATCCTGCCCACTTCTGACATCACGGGGCAGTCAGAAATCCCCTTGGTGACATCACAGGGCAGTCAGAGCCCGCCCTTTGTGACATCAAGGGGCAGTCAGGGTCCCCCCTTGGTGACATCATGGGGCAGTCAGAGCCCCCCGTTTGTGACATCACGGTGCAGGCTGTGCCCCCCATTTCTGACATCACGGGACAGTTGGAGACCCCCTTTGTGACACCAGGGGGCAGTCAGAGAAGCCCCTTGGTGACATCACAGGGCAGTCAGAACCAACCCCTTTGTGACATCACGGGGCAGTCAGAGCCCCCCTTTTTGACATCACAGGGCAGTCACAGCCCGCCCTTCGTGACATCACAGGGCAGCCAGAGCCTTTCTTTGTGACACCATTGGGAAGTCAGATCCTGCCCCCTTGTGACATCAAGGGGCAGTCAGGAATCCCCTTGGTGACATCAGGGGGCAGTCAAAGCCCGGCTTTGTGACATCAAAGGGCAGTCAGAGCCCGCCCTTGGTGACATCACAGGGCAGTCAGGTCCCGCCCTTGGTGACATCAAAGGGCAGTCAGAAACCCCGTTGGTCACATCACGGGGCAGTCAGAGTACGCCCATCGTGACACCACGGGTCACTCAGAGCCCCCATTTGTGACATCACAGGACAGTCAGAGACAAACTTTGTGAAATCACAGGGCAGTCAGAGATCCCCCTTTGTGACATGACGTGGCAGTCAGAGCCCCCCATTGTGAAACCACGGGGCAGTCAGAAACCCCTTGGTGACGCCACGGGGCAGTCAGAGCGCCATTTTAACATCACGGGGCAGTCAGAACCCCCCTTGGTGACATCACAGGGCAGTCAGAACCCCACCTTCGTTACATCACAGGGCAGTCAGAGCCTGCCCCTTGTGAAATCACGGGGCAGTCAGCAACCCTCTCGGTGACATCAAAGGGCAGTCAAAGCCAGCCTTTGTGACATCACGGGGCAGTCAGATCCCGCCCTTTGTGACACCACGGGGCCAGTTAGAACCCCCTTTTTTGACACCACCGGGAAGTCAGAGGTTGCCTTTTGGGACATCACAGGGCAGTCAGAGCCCACCCTTGCTGAAATCACAGGGCAGTCAGAGACGCCCTTGGTGACAGCATGGGTCAGTCAGAGCCCTCCTTTGTGACATCACAGGGCAGTCAGACCCTGCCCTCGCTGACACCACAGGGCATTCAGAGCCAACCCTTTGTGACATCACAAGGCAGTCAGAGCCTGGCCTTGGTGACATAACGTGGCAGTCAGAAACCTCTTTGTGACATCACAGGGCAGTCAGAGTACGCCCATTGTGACATCACGGGGCAGTCAGAGCCCGCTCTTTGTGACACCACGGGTCACTCAGAGCCCCCATTTGTGACATCACAGGACAGTCAGAGCCCGCCCTTGGTGACATCACAAGGCAGCCAGAGCCTTTCTTGTGACACCATTGGGAAGTCAGATCCCGCCCCCTTGTGACATCATGGGGCAGTCAGGAATCCCCTTGGTGACATCACAGGGCAATCAGAGCCCGCCCTTGGTGACACAACGGGACAGTCAGAGCCCCGCTTTGTGACATCAAAGGGCAGTCAGACCCCGCCCTTGGTGACATCACAGGGCAGTCAGAAACCCCTTTGGTGACATCAGAAGGCAGTCAGAGCCCCCTCTTTGTGACACGACGGGGCAGTCAGAGAACCCCCTTGATCACATCACAGGGCAGTCAGAGCCCCCCTTTCTGACATCACAGGGCATTCAGAAACCCCCTTTTTTACATCACAGGGCAGTCAGAGCCCACCCTTGGTGACATCATGGGGCAATCAGAACCAACCCTTTTTGATATCACAAGGCAGTCAGAGCCGTCCGTTTTTGACATCACGGCGCAGTCTTTGCCCCCCATTAGTGACATCACAGGGCAGTCAGAGCCCGCCCTTCGTGACATCACAAGGCAGCCAGAGCCTTTCTTTGTGACACTATTGGGAAGTCAGATCCTGCCCACTTCTGACATCACGGGGCAGTCAGAAATCCCCTTGGTGACATCACAGGGCAGTCAGAGCCCGCCCTTTGTGACATCAAGGGGCAGTCAGGGTCCCCCCTTGGTGACATCATGGGGCAGTCAGAGCCCCCCGTTTGTGACATCACGGTGCAGGCTGTGCCCCCCATTTCTGACATCACGGGCAGTTGGAGACCCCCTTTGTGACACCAGGGGGCAGTCAGAGAAGCCCCTTGGTGACATCACAGGGCAGTCAGAACCAACCCTTTGTACACAAGGGCAGTCAGAGCCCCTTGTGACATCACGGGGCAGTCAGAGCCCCCCTTTTTGACATCACAGGGCAGTCACAGCCCGCCCTTCGTGACATCACAGGGCAGCCAGAGCCTTTCTTTGTGACACCATTGGGAAGTCAGATCCTGCCCCCTTGTGACATCAAGGGGCAGTCAAAGCCCGGCTTGTGACATCAAGGGGCAGTCAAAGCCCGGCTTTGTGACATCAAAGGGCAGTCAGAGCCCGCCCTTGGTGACATCACAGGGCAGTCAGGTCCCGCCCTTGGTGACATCAGGCAGCGGCCCATTGACATCACGGCAGTAGACCCCCTTTGTGACACCACGGGGCAGTCAGAGACCCCTTGTGACATCACAGGCAGTCAGAACCACCCTTTGTGACACCAAGGGGCAGTCAGAAATCGCCTTGGTGACATCACAGGGCAGTCAGAACCAACCCTTTGTGACATCACGGGGCAGTCAGAGCCCCCCTTTTTGACATCACAGGGCAGTCACAGCCCGCCCTTCGTGACATCACAGGGCAGCCAGAGCCTTCTTTGTGACACCATTGGGAAGTCAGAGCCCCCTTGTGACATCACGGGGCAGTCAGGAATCCCCTTGGTGACATCACAGGGCAGTCAAAGCCCGGCTTTGTGACATCACAGGGCAGTCAGAGCCCGCCCTTGGTGACATCACAGGGCAGTCAGGTCCCGCCCTTGGTGACATCAAAGGGCAGTCAGAAACCCCGTTGGTCACATCACGGGGCAGTCAGATCCCGCCCTTCGTGACACCACGGGTCACTCAGAGCCCCCCTTTGTGACATCACAGGACAGTCAGAGACACTTTGTGAATCACAGGGCAGTCAGAGATCCCCCTTTGTGACATGACGTGGCAGTCAGAGCCCCCCATTGTGAAATCACGGGGCAGTCAGAAACCCCTTGGTGACATGACGTGGCAGTCAGAGCCCCATTTGTGACATCACGGGGCAGTCAGACCCCCCTTGGTGACATCACAGGGCAGTCAGAACCCCACCTTCGTGACATCACAGGGCAGTCAGAGCCTGCCCCTTGTGACATCACGTGGCAGTCAGCAAACCTCTCTGTGACATCACAGGGCAGTCAGAGCACGCCTTTGTGACATCACGGGGCAGTCAGAGCCCGCCCTTTGTGACACCACGGGCAGTTAGACCCCTTTTGACACCACGGGAGTCAGAGGCCCTTTGTGACATCACAGGACAGTCAGAGCCCGCCCTTGGTGACATCACAAGGCAGCCAGAGCCTTTCCTTGTGACACCATTGGGAAGTCAGATCCCGCCCCTTTGTGACATCATGGGGCAGTCAGGAATCCCCTTGGTGACATCACAGGGCAATCAGAGCCCGCCCTTGGTGACACAACGGGACAGTCAGAGCCCCGCTTTGTGACATCAAAGGGCAGTCAGACCCCGCCCTTGGTGACATCACAGGGCAGTCAGAAACCCCTTTGGTGACATCAGAAGGCAGTCAGAGCCCCCTCTTTGTGACACGACGGGGGCAGTCAGAAATCCCCTTGGTGACATCACAGGGCAGTCAGAGCCCCCCTTTCTGACATCACAGGGCATTCAGAAACCCCCTTTTTTACATCACAGGGCAGTCAGAGCCCACCCTTGGTGACATCATGGGGCAATCAGAACCAACCCTTTTTGATATCACAAGGCAGTCAGAGCCGTCCGTTTTTGACATCACGGCGCAGTCTTTGCCCCCCATTAGTGACATCACAGGGCAGTCAGAGCCCGCCCTTCGTGACATCACAAGGCAGCCAGAGCCTTTCTTTGTGACACTATTGGGAAGTCAGATCCTGCCCACTTCTGACATCACGGGGCAGTCAGAAATCCCCTTGGTGACATCACAGGGCAGTCAGAGGCCCGCCCTTTGTGACATCAAGGGGCAGTCAGGGTCCCCCCTTGGTGACATCATGGGGCAGTCAGAGCCCCCCGTTTGTGACATCACGGTGCAGGCTGTGCCCCCCATTTCTGACATCACGGGACAGTTGGAGACCCCCTTTCTGACACCAGGGGGCAGTCAGAGAAGCCCCTTGGTGACATCACAGGGCAGTCAGAACCAACCCTTTGTGACACCAAGGGGCAGTCAGAGCGCCATTTTAACATCACGGGGCAGTCAGAGCCCTCCTTTGTGACATCACAGGGCAGTCAGAACCCTGCCCTCTCTGACACCACAGGGCATTCAGAGCCAACCCTTTGTGACATCACAAGGCAGTCAGAGCCTGGCCTTGGTGACATAACGTGGCAGTCAGAAACCTCTTTGTGACATCACAGGGCAGTCAGAGTACGCCCATTGTGACATCACGGGGCAGTCAGAGCCCGCTCTTTGTGACACCACGGGTCACTCAGAGCCCCATTTGTGACATCACAGGACAGTCAGAGCCCGCCCTTGGTGACATCACAAGGCAGCCAGAGCCTTTCCTTGTGACACCATTGGGAAGTCAGATCCCGCCCCCTTGTGACATCATGGGGCAGTCAGGAACCCCCTTGTGACATCACAGGGCAATCAGAGCCCGCCCTTGGTGACACAACGGGACAGTCAGAGCCCCGCTTTGTGACATCAAAGGGCAGTCAGACCCCACCCTTGGTGACATCACAGGGCAGTCAGAAACCCCTTTGGTGACATCAGAAGGCAGTCAGAGCCTCCTCTTTGTGACACGACGGGGCAGTCAGAGAACCCCCTTGATCACATCACAGGGCAGTCAGAGCCCCCCTTTCTGACATCACAGGGCATTCAGAAACCCCCTTTTTTACATCACAGGGCAGTCAGAGCCCACCCTTGGTGACATCATGGGGCAATCAGAACCAACCCTTTTTGATATCACAAGGCAGTCAGAGCCGTCCGTTTTTGACATCACGGCGCAGTCTTTGCCCCCCATTAGTGACATCACAGGGCAGTCAGAGCCCGCCCTTCGTGACATCACAAGGCAGCCAGAGCCTTTCTTTGTGACACTATTGGGAAGTCAGATCCTGCCCACTTCTGACATCACGGGGCAGTCAGAAATCCCCTTGGTGACATCACAGGGCAGTCAGAGCCCGCCCTTTGTGACATCAAGGGGCAGTCAGGGTCCCCCCTTGGTGACATCATGGGGCAGTCAGAGCCCCCCGTTTCTGACATCACGGTGCAGGCTGTGCCCCCCATTTCTGACATCACGGGGCAGTTGGAGACCCCCTTTGTGACACCAGGGGGCAGTCAGAGAAGCCCCTTGGTGACATCACAGGGCAGTCAGAACCAACCCTTTGTGACACCAAGGGGCAGTCAGAGCGCCATTTTAACATCACGGGGCAGTCAGAGCCCTCCTTTGTGACATCACAGGGCAGTCAGACCCTGCCCTCTCTGACACCACAGGGCATTCAGAGCCAACCCTTTGTGACATCACAAGGCAGTCAGAGCCTGGCCTTGGTGACATAACGTGGCAGTCAGAAACCTCTTTGTGACATCACAGGGCAGTCAGAGTACGCCCATTGTGACATCACGGGGCAGTCAGAGCCCGCTCTTTGTGACACCACGGGTCACTCAGAGCCCCATTTGTGACATCACAGGACAGTCAGAGCCCGCCCTTGGTGACATCACAAGGCAGCCAGAGCCTTTCCTTGTGACACCATTGGGAAGTCAGATCCCGCCCCCTTGTGACATCATGGGGCAGTCAGGAATCCCCTTGGTGACATCACAGGGCAATCAGAGCCCGCCCTTGGTGACACAACGGGACAGTCAGAGCCCCGCTTTGTGACATCAAAGGGCAGTCAGACCCCGCCCTTGGTGACATCACAGGGCAGTCAGAAACCCCTTTGGTGACATCAGAAGGCAGTCAGAGCCTCCTCTTTGTGACACGACGGGGCAGTCAGAGAACCCCCTTGATCACATCACAGGGCAGTCAGAGCCCCCCTTTCTGACATCACAGGGCATTCAGAAACCCCCTTTTTTACATCACAGGGCAGTCAGAGCCCACCCTTGGTGACATCATGGGGCAATCAGAACCAACCCTTTTTGATATCACAAGGCAGTCAGAGCCGTCCGTTTTTGACATCACGGCGCAGTCTTTGCCCCCCATTGGTGACATCACAGGGCAGTCAGAGCCCGCCCTTCGTGACATCACAAGGCAGCCAGAGCCTTTCTTTGTGACACTATTGGGAGTCAGATCCTGCCCACTTCTGACATCACGGGGCAGTCAGAAATCCCCTTGGTGACATCACAGGGCAGTCAGAGCCCGCCCTTTGTGACATCAAGGGGCAGTCAGGGTCCCCCCTTGGTGACATCATGGGGCAGTCAGAGCCCCCCGTTTGTGACATCACGGTGCAGGCTGTGCCCCCCATTTCTGACATCACGGGGCAGTTGGAGACCCCCTTTGTGACACCAGGGGGCAGTCAGAGAAGCCCCTTGGTGACATCACAAGGCAGTCAGAACCAACCCTTTGTGACACCAAGGGGCAGTCAGAGAAGCCCCTTGGTGACATCACAGGGCAGTCAGAACCAACCCTTTGTGACATCACGGGGCAGTCAGAGCCCCCCTTTTTGACATCACAGGGCAGTCACAGCCCGCCCTTCGTGACATCACAGGGCAGCCAGAGCCTTTCTTTGTGACACCATTGGGAAGTCAGATCCTGCCCCCTGTGACATCAAGGGGCAGTCAAAGCCCGGCTTTGTGACATCAAAGGGCAGTCAGAGCCCGCCCTTGGTGACATCACAGGGCAGTCAGGTCCCGCCCTTGGTGACATCAAAGGGCAGTCAGAAACCCCGTTGGTCACATCACGGGGCAGTCAGAGTACGCCCATCGTGACACCACGGGTCACTCAGAGCCCCCATTTGTGACATCACAGGACAGTCAGAGACAAACTTTGTGAAATCACAGGGCAGTCAGAGATCCCCCCTTTGTGACATGACGTGGCAGTCAGAGCCCCCCATTGTGAAACCACGGGGCAGTCAGAAACCCCTTGGTGACGCCACGGGGCAGTCAGAGCACCATTTTAACATCACGGGGCAGTCAGAACCCCCCTTGGTGACATCACAGGGCAGTCAGAACCCCACCTTCGTTACATCACAGGGCAGTCAGAGCCTGCCCCTTGTGAAATCACGGGGCAGTCAGCAACCCTCTCAGTGACATCAAAGGGCAGTCAAAGCCAGCCTTTGTGACATCACGGGGCAGTCAGATCCCGCCCTTTGTGACACCACGGGGCAGTTAGAACCCCCTTTTTGGACACCACCGGGAAGTCAGAGGTTGCCTTTTGGGACATCACAGGGCAGTCAGAGCCCACCCTTGCTGAAATCACAGGGCAGTCAGAGACGCCCTTGGTGACAGCATGGGTCAGTCAGAGCCCTCCTTTGTGACATCACAGGGCAGTCAGACCCTGCCCTCTCTGACACCACAGGGCATTCAGAGCCAACCCTTTGTGACATCACAAGGCAGTCAGAGCCTGGCCTTGGTGACATAACGTGGCAGTCAGAAACCTCTTTGTGACATCACAGGGCAGTCAGAGTACGCCCATTGTGACATCACGGGGCAGTCAGAGCCCGCTCTTTGTGACACCACGGGTCACTCAGAGCCCCCATTTGTGACATCACAGGACAGTCAGAGCCCGCCCTTGGTGACATCACAAGGCAGCCAGAGCCTTTCCTTGTGACACCATTGGGAAGTCAGATCCCGCCCCCTTGTGACATCATGGGGCAGTCAGGAATCCCCTTGGTGACATCACAGGGCAATCAGAGCCCGCCCTTGGTGACACAACGGGACAGTCAGAGCCCCGCTTTGTGACATCAAAGGGCAGTCAGACCCCGCCCTTGGTGACATCACAGGGCAGTCAGAAACCCCTTTGGTGACATCAGAAGGCAGTCAGAGCCCCCTCTTTGTGACACGACGGGGCAGTCAGAGAACCCCCTTGATCACATCACAGGGCAGTCAGAGCCCCCCTTTCTGACATCACAGGGCATTCAGAAACCCCCTTTTTTACATCACAGGGCAGTCAGAGCCCACCCTTGGTGACATCATGGGGCAATCAGAACCAACCCTTTTTGATATCACAAGGCAGTCAGAGCCGTCCGTTTTTGACATCACGGCGCAGTCTTTGCCCCCCATTAGTGACATCACAGGGCAGTCAGAGCCCGCCCTTCGTGACATCACAAGGCAGCCAGAGCCTTTCTTTGTGACACTATTGGGAAGTCAGATCCTGCCCACTTCTGACATCACGGGGCAGTCAGAAATCCCCTTGGTGACATCACAGGGCAGTCAGAGCCCGCCCTTTGTGACATCAAGGGGCAGTCAGGGTCCCCCCTTGGTGACATCATGGGGCAGTCAGAGCCCCCCGTTTGTGACATCACGGTGCAGGCTGTGCACCCCATTTCTGACATCACGGGACAGTTGGAGACCCCCTTTGTGACACCAGGGGGCAGTCAGAGAAGCCCCTTGGTGACATCACAGGGCAGTCAGAACCAACCCTTTGTGACATCACGGGGCAGTCAGAGCCCCCCTTTTTGACATCACAGGGCAGTCACAGCCCGCCCTTCGTGACATCACAGGGCAGCCAGAGCCTTTCTTTGTGACACCATTGGGAAGTCAGATCCTGCCCCCTTGTGACATCAAGGGGCAGTCAAAGCCCGGCTTTGTGACATCAAAGGGCAGTCAGAGCCCGCCCTTGGTGACATCACAGGGCAGTCAGGTCCCGCCCTTGGTGACATCAAAGGGCAGTCAGAAACCCCTGTTGGTCACATCACGGGGCAGTCAGAGTACGCCCATCGTGACACCACGGGTCACTCAGAGCCCCCATTTGTGACATCACAGGACAGTCAGAGACAAACTTTGTGAAATCACAGGGCAGTCAGAGATCCCCCCTTTGTGACATGACGTGGCAGTCAGAGCCCCCCATTGTGAAACCACGGGGCAGTCAGAAACCCCTTGGTGACGCCACGGGGCAGTCAGAGCACCATTTTAACATCACGGGGCAGTCAGAACCCCCCTTGGTGACATCACAGGGCAGTCAGAACCCCACCTTCGTTACATCACAGGGCAGTCAGAGCCTGCCCCTTGTGAAATCACGGGGCAGTCAGCAACCCTCTCGGTGACATCAAAGGGCAGTCAAAGCCAGCCTTTGTGACATCACGGGGCAGTCAGATCCCGCCCTTTGTGACACCACGGGGCAGTTAGAACCCCCTTTTTGACACCACCGGGAAGTCAGAGGTTGCCTTTTGGGACATCACAGGACAGTCAGAGGCCGCCCTTGGGGACATCACAAGGCAGCCAGAGCCTTTCCTTGTGACACCATTGGGAAGTCAGATCCCGTCCCCTTGTGACATCATGGGGCAGTCAGGAATCCCCTTGGTGACATCACAGGGCAATCAGAGCCCGCCCTTGGTGACACAACGGGACAGTCAGAGCCCCGCTTTGTGACATCAAAGGGCAGTCAGACCCCGCCCTTGGTGACATCACAGGGCAGTCAGAAACCCCTTTGGTGACATCAGAAGGCAGTCAGAGCCCCCTCTTTGTGACACGACGGGGCAGTCAGAGAACCCCCTTGATCACATCACAGGGCAGTCAGAGCCCCCCTTTCTGACATCACAGGGCATTCAGAAACCCCCTTTTTTACATCACAGGGCAGTCAGAGCCCACCCTTGGTGACATCATGGGCAATCAGAACCAACCCTTTTTGATATCACAAGGCAGTCAGAGCCGTCCGTTTTTGACATCACGGCGCAGTCTTTGCCCCCCATTAGTGACATCACAGGGCAGTCAGAGCCCGCCCTTCGTGACATCACAAGGCAGCCAGAGCCTTTCTTTGTGACACTATTGGGAAGTCAGATCCTGCCCACTTCTGACATCACGGGGGCAGTCAGAAATCCCCTTGGTGACATCACAGGGCAGTCAGAGCCCGCCCTTTGTGACATCAAGGGGCAGTCAGGGTCCCCCCTTGGTGACATCATGGGGCAGTCAGAGCCCCCCGTTTGTGACATCACGGTGCAGGCTGTGCCCCCCATTTCTGACATCACGGGACAGTTGGAGACCCCCTTTGTGACACCAGGGGGGCAGTCAGAGAAGCCCCTTGGTGACATCACAGGGCAGTCAGAACCAACCCTTTGTGACACCAAGGGGCAGTCAGAGAAGCCCCTTGGTGACATCACAGGGCAGTCAGAACCAACCCTTTGTGACATCACGGGGCAGTCAGAGCCCCCCTTTTTGACATCACAGGGCAGTCACAGCCCGCCCTTCGTGACATCACAGGGCAGCCAGAGCCTTTCTTTGTGACACCATTGGGAAGTCAGATCCTGCCCCCTTGTGACATCAAGGGGCAGTCAAAGCCCGGCTTTGTGACATCAAGGGGCAGTCAAAGCCCGGCTTTGTGACATCAAAGGGCAGTCAGAGCCCGCCCTTGGTGACATCACAGGGCAGTCAGGTCCCGCCCTTGGTGACATCAAAGGGCAGTCAGAAACCCCGTTGGTCACATCACGGGGCAGTCAGAGTACGCCCATCGTGACACCACGGGTCACTCAGAGCCCCCATTTGTGACATCACAGGACAGTCAGAGACAAACTTTGTGAAATCACAGGGCAGTCAGAGATCCCCCCCTTTGTGACATGACGTGGCAGTCAGAGCCCCCCATTGTGAAACCACGGGGCAGTCAGAAACCCCTTGGTGACGCCACGGGGCAGTCAGAACCCCACCTTCGTTACATCACAGGGCAGTCAGAGCCTGCCCCTTGTGAAATCACGGGGCAGTCAGCAACCCTCTCGGTGACATCAAAGGGCAGTCAAAGCCAGCCTTTGTGACATCACGGGGCAGTCAGATCCCACCCTTTGTGACACCACGGGGCAGTCAGATCCCGCCCTTTGTGACACCACGGGGCAGTTAGAACCCCCTTTTTGACACCACCGGGAAGTCAGAGGTTGCCTTTTGGGACATCACAGGGCAGTCAGAGCCCACCCTTGCTGAAATCACAGGGCAGTCAGAGACGCCCTTGGTGACAGCATGGGTCAGTCAGAGCCCTCCTTTGTGACATCACAGGGCAGTCAGACCCTGCCCTCTCTGACACCACAGGGCATTCAGAGCCAACCCTTTGTGACATCACAAGGCAGTCAGAGCCTGGCCTTGGTGACATAACGTGGCAGTCAGAAACCTCTTTGTGACATCACAGGGCAGTCAGAGTACGCCCATTGTGACATCACGGGGCAGTCAGAGCCCGCTCTTTGTGACACCACGGGTCACTCAGAGCCCCATTTGTGACATCACAGGACAGTCAGAGCCCGCCCTTGGTGACATCACAAGGCAGCCAGAGCCTTTCCTTGTGACACCATTGGGAAGTCAGATCCCGCCCCCTTGTGACATCATGGGGCAGTCAGGAATCCCCTTGGTGACATCACAGGGCAATCAGAGCCCGCCCTTGGTGACACAACGGGACAGTCAGAGCCCCGCTTTGTGACATCAAAGGGCAGTCAGACCCCCGCCCTTGGTGACATCACAGGGCAGTCAGAAACCCCTTTGGTGACATCAGAAGGCAGTCAGAGCCCCCTCTTTGTGACACGACGGGGCAGTCAGAGAACCCCCTTGATCACATCACAGGGCAGTCAGAGCCCCCCTTTCTGACATCACAGGGCATTCAGAAACCCCCTTTTTTACATCACAGGGCAGTCAGAGCCCACCCTTGGTGACATCATGGGGCAATCAGAACCAACCCTTTTTGATATCACAAGGCAGTCAGAGCCGTCCGTTTTTGACATCACGGCGCAGTCTTTGCCCCCCATTAGTGACATCACAGGGCAGTCAGAGCCCGCCCTTCGTGACATCACAAGGCAGCCAGAGCCTTTCTTTGTGACACTATTGGGAAGTCAGATCCTGCCCACTTCTGACATCACGGGGCAGTCAGAAATCCCCTTGGTGACATCACAGGGCAGTCAGAGCCCGCCCTTTGTGACATCAAGGGGCAGTCAGGGTCCCCCCTTGGTGACATCATGGGGCAGTCAGAGCCCCCCGTTTGTGACATCACGATGCAGGCTGTGCCCCCCATTTCTGACATCACGGGACAGTTGGAGACCCCCTTTGTGACACCAGGGGGCAGTCAGAGAAGCCCCTTGGTGACATCACAAGGCAGTCAGAACCAACCCTTTGTGACACCAAGGGGCAGTCAGAGAAGCCCCTTGGTGACATCACAGGGCAGTCAGAACCAACCCTTTGTGACATCACGGGGCAGTCAGAGCCCCCCTTTTTGACATCACAGGGCAGTCACAGCCCGCCCTTCGTGACATCACAGGGCAGCCAGAGCCTTTCTTTGTGACACCATTGGGAAGTCAGATCCTGCCCCCTTGTGACATCAAGGGGCAGTCAAAGCCCGGCTTTGTGACATCACAGGGCAGTCAGAGCCCGCCCTTGGTGACATCACAGGGCAGTCAGGTCCCGCCCTTGGTGACATCAAAGGGCAGTCAGAAACCCCGTTGGTCACATCACGGGGCAGTCAGAGTACGCCCATCGTGACACCACGGGTCACTCAGAGCCCCCATTTGTGACATCACAGGACAGTCAGAGACAAACTTTGTGAAATCACAGGGCAGTCAGAGATCCCTCCTTTGTGACATGACGTGGCAGTCAGAGCCCCCCATTGTGAAACCACGGGGCAGTCAGAAACCCCTTGGTGACGCCACGGGGCAGTCAGAGCGCCATTTTAACATCACGGGGCAGTCAGAACCCCCCTTGGTGACATCACAGGGCAGTCAGAACCCCACCTTCGTTACATCACAGGGCAGTCAGAGCCTGCCCCTTGTGAAATCACGGGGCAGTCAGCAACCCTCTCGGTGACATCAAAGGGCAGTCAAAGCCAGCCTTTGTGACATCACGGGGCAGTCAGATCCCGCCCTTTGTGACACCACGGGGCAGTTAGAACCCCCTTTTTGACACCACCGGGAAGTCAGAGGTTGCCTTTTGGGACATCACAGGACAGTCAGAGGCCGCCCTTGGTGACATCACAAGGCAGCCAGAGCCTTTCCTTGTGACAACATTGGGAAGTCAGATCCCGCCCCCTTGTGACATCATGGGGCAGTCAGGAATCCCCTTGGTGACATCACAGGGCAATCAGAGCCCGCCCTTGGTGACACAACGGGACAGTCAGAGCCCCGCTTTGTGACATCAAAGGGCAGTCAGACCCCGCCCTTGGTGACATCACAGGGCAGTCAGAAACGCCTTTGGTGACATCAGAAGGCAGTCAGAGCCCCCTCTTTGTGACACGACGGGGCAGTCAGAGAACCCCCCTTGATCACATCACAGGGCAGTCAGAGCCCCCCTTTCTGACATCACAGGGCATTCAGAAACCCCCTTTTTTACATCACAGGGCAGTCAGAGCCCACCCTTGGTGACATCATGGGGCAATCAGAACCAACCCTTTTTGATATCACAAGGCAGTCAGAGCCGTCCGTTTTTGACATCACGGCGCAGTCTTTGCCCCCCATTAGTGACATCACAGGGCAGTCAGAGCCCGCCCTTCGTGACATCACAAGGCAGCCAGAGCCTTTCTTTGTGACACTATTGGGAAGTCAGATCCTGCCCACTTCTGACATCACGGGGCAGTCAGAAATCCCCTTGGTGACATCACAGGGCAGTCAGAGCCCGCCCTTTGTGACATCAAGGGGCAGTCAGGGTCCCCCCTTGGTGACATCATGGGGCAGAGCCCCCCGTTTGTGAAATCGCGGCGCAGGCTGTGCCCCCCATTTCTGACATTACGGGGCAGTTGGAGACCCCCTTTGTGACACCAGGGGGCAGTCAGAGAAGCCCCTTGGTGACATCACAGGGCAGTCAGAGCCCCCCTTTCTGACATCACAGGGCATTCAGAAACCCCCTTTTTTACATCACAGGGCAGTCAGAGCCCACCTTTGGTGACATCATGGGGCAATCAGAACCAACCCTTTTTGATATCACAAGGCAGTCAGAGCCGTCCGTTTTTGACATCACGGCGCAGTCTTTGCCCCCCCATTAGTGACATCACAGGGCAGTCAGAACCAACCCTTTGTGACATCACGGGGCAGTCAGAGCCCCCCTTTTTGACATCACAGGGCAGTCACAGCCCGCCCTTCGTGACATCACAGGGCAGCCAGAGCCTTTCTTTGTGACACCATTGGGAAGTCAGATCCTGCCCCCTTGTGACATCAAGGGGCAGTCAAAGCCCGGCTTTGTGACATCAAGGGGCAGTCAAAGCCCGCCCTTTGTGACATCAAAGGGCAGTCAGAGCCCGCCCTTGGTGACATCACAGGGCAGTCAGGTCCCGCCCTTGGTGACATCAAAGGGCAGTCAGAAACCCCGTTGGTCACATCACGGGGCAGTCAGAGTACGCCCATCGTGACACCACGGGTCACTCAGAGCCCCCATTTGTGACATCACAGGACAGTCAGAGACAAACTTTGTGAAATCACAGGGCAGTCAGAGATCCCCCCTTTGTGACATGACGTGGCAGTCAGAGCCCCCCATTGTGAAACCACGGGGCAGTCAGAAACCCCTTGGTGACGCCACGGGGCAGTCAGAGCGCCATTTTAACATCACGGGGCAGTCAGAACCCCCCTTGGTGACATCACAGGGCAGTCAGAACCCCACCTTTTTACATCAGGGCAGTCAGAGCCTGCCCCTTGTGAAATCACGGGGCAGTCAGCAACCCTCAGGTGACATCAAAGGGCAGTCAAAGCCAGCCTTTGTGACATCACGGGGCAGTCAGATCCCGCCCTTTGTGACACCACGGGGCAGTTAGAACCCCCTTTTTGACACCACCGGGAAGTCAGAGGTTGCCTTTTGGGACATCACAGGGCAGTCAGAGCCCACCCTTGCTGAAATCACAGGGCAGTCAGAGACGCCCTTGGTGACAGCATGGGTCAGTCAGAGCCCTCCTTTGTGACATCACAGGGCAGTCAGACCCTGCCCTCTCTGACACCACAGGGCATTCAGAGCCAACCCTTTGTGACATCACAAGGCAGTCAGAGCCTGGCCTTGGTGACATCACAGGGCAGTCAGAAACCCCTTTGGTGACATCAGAAGGCAGTCAGAGCCCCCTCTTTGTGACACGACGGGGCAGTCAGAGAACCCCCTTGATCACATCACAGGGCAGTCAGAGCCCCCCTTTCTGACATCACAGGGCATTCAGAAACCCCCTTTTTTACATCACAGGGCAGTCAGAGCCCACCCTTGGTGACATCATGGGGCAATCAGAACCAACCCTTTTTGATATCACAAGGCAGTCAGAGCCGTCCGTTTTTGACATCACGGCGCAGTCTTTGCCCCCCATTAGTGACATCACAGGGCAGTCAGAGCCCGCCCTTCGTGACATCACAAGGCAGCCAGAGCCTTTCTTTGTGACACTATTGGGAAGTCAGATCCTGCCCACTTCTGACATCACGGGGCAGTCAGGAATCCCCTTGGTGACATCACAGGGCAGTCAGAGCCCGCCCTTTGTGACATCAAGGGGCAGTCAGGGTCCCCCCCTTGGTGACATCATGGGGCAGTCAGAGCCCCCCGTTTGTGACATCACGGTGCAGGCTGTGCCCCCCATTTCTGACATCACGGGGCAGTTGGAGACCCCCTTTGTGACACCAGGGGGCAGTCAGAGAAGCCCCTTGGTGACATCACAGGGCAGTCAGAACCAACCCTTTGTGACATCACGGGGCAGTCAGAGCCCCCCTTTTTGACATCACAGGGCAGTCACAGCCTGCCCTTCGTGACATCACAGGGCAGCCAGAGCCTTTCTTTGTGACACCATTGGGAAGTCAGATCCTGCCCCCTTGTGACATCAAGGGGCAGTCAAAGCCCGGCTTTGTGACATCAAAGGGCAGTCAGAGCCCGCCGTTGGTGACATCACAGGGCAGTCAGGTCCCGCCCTTGGTGACATCAAAGGGCAGTCAGAAACCCCGTTGGTCACATCACGGGGCAGTCAGAGTACGCCCATCGTGACACCACGGGTCACTCAGAGCCCCCATTTGTGACATCACAGGACAGTCAGAGACAAACTTTGTGAAATCACAGGGCAGTCAGAGATCCCCCCTTTGTGACATGACGTGGCAGTCAGAGCCCCCCATTGTGAAACCACGGGGCAGTCAGAAACCCCTTGGTGACGCCACGGGGCAGTCAGAGCGCCATTTTAACATCACGGGGCAGTCAGAACCCCCCTTGGTGACATCACAGGGCAGTCAGAGCCTGCCCCTTGTGAAATCACGGGGCAGTCAGCAACCCTCTCGGTGACATCAAAGGGCAGTCAAAGCCAGCCTTTGTGACATCACGGGGCAGTCAGATCCCGCCCTTTGTGACACCACGGGGCAGTTAGAACCCCCTTTTTGACACCACCAGGAAGTCAGAGGTTGCCTTTTGGGACATCACAGGGCAGTCAGAGCCCACCCTTGCTGAAATCACAGGGCAGTCAGAGACGCCCTTGGTGACAGCATGGGTCAGTCAGAGCCCTCCTTTGTGACATCACAGGGCAGTCAGACCCTGCCCTCTCTGACACCACAGGGCATTCAGAGCCAACCCTTTGTGACATCACAAGGCAGTCAGAGCCTGGCCTTGGTGACATAACGTGGCAGTCAGAAACCTCTTTGTGACATCACAGGGCAGTCAGAGTACGCCCATTGTGACATCACGGGGCAGTCAGAGCCCCCATTTGTGACATCACAGGACAGTCAGAGCCCGCCCTTGGTGACATCACAAGGCAGCCAGAGCCTTTCCTTGTGACACCATTGGGAAGTCAGATCCCGCCCCCTTGTGACATCATGGGGCAGTCAGGAATCCCCTTGGTGACATCACAGGGCAATCAGAGCCCGCCCTTCGTGACATCAAAAGGCAACCAGAGCCTTTCTTTGTGACACCATTGGGAAGTCAGATCCCGCCCCCTTGTGACATCATGGGGCAGTCAGGAATCCCCCTTGGTGACATCACAGGGCAATCAGAGCCCCGCCCTTGGTGACACAACGGGACAGTCAGAGCCCCGCTTTGTGACATCAAAGGGCAGTCAGACTCCGCCCTTGGTGACATCACAGGGCAGTCAGAAACCCCTTTGGTGACATCAGAAGGCAGTCAGAGCCCCCTCTTTGTGACACGACGGGGCAGTCAGAGAACCCCCTTGATCACATCACAGGGCAGTCAGAGCCCCCCTTTCTGACATCACAGGGCATTCAGAAACCCCCTTTTTTACATCACAGGGCAGTCAGAGCCCACCCTTGGTGACATCATGGGGCAATCAGAACCAACCCTTTTTGATATCACAAGGCAGTCAGAGCCGTCCGTTTTTGACATCACGGCGCAGTCTTTGCCCCCCATTAGTGACATCACAGGGCAGTCAGAGCCCGCCCTTCGTGACATCACAAGGCAGCCAGAGCCTTTCTTTGTGACACTATTGGGAAGTCAGATCCTGCCCACTTCTGACATCACGGGGCAGTCAGGAATCCCCTTGGTGACATCACAGGGCAGTCAGAGATCCCCCCTTTGTGACACCAGGGGGCAGTCAGGGTCCCCCCTTGGTGACATCATGGGGCAGCCAGAGCCCCCCGTTTGTGACATCACGGGGCAGTTGGAGACCCCCTTTGTGACACCAGGGGGCAGTCAGAGAAGCCCCTTGGTGACATCACAGGGCAGTCAGAACCAACCCTTTGTGACATCACGGGGCAGTCAGAGCCCCCCCTTTTTGACATCACAGGGCAGTCACAGCCTGCCCTTCGTGACATCACAGGGCAGCCAGAGCCTTTCTTTGTGACACCATTGGGAAGTCAGATCCTGCCCCCTTGTGACATCAAGGGGCAGTCAAAGCCCGGCTTTGTGACATCAAAGGGCAGTCAGAGCCCGCCCTTGGTGACATCACAGGGCAGTCAGAAACCCCGTTGGTCACATCACGGGGCAGTCAGAGTACGCCCATCGTGACACCACGGGTCACTCAGAGCCCCCATTTGTGACATCACAGGACAGTCAGAGACAAACTTTGTGAAATCACAGGGCAGTCAGAGATCCCCCCTTTGTGACATGACGTGGCAGTCAGAGCCCCCCCATTGTGAAACCACGGGGCAGTCAGAAACCCCTTGGTGACGCCACGGGGCAGTCAGAGCGCCATTTTAACATCACGGGGCAGTCAGAACCCCCTTGGTGACATCACAGGGCAGTCAGAGCCTGCCCCTTGTGAAATCACGGGGCAGTCAGCAACCCTCTCGGTGACATCAAAGGGCAGTCAAAGCCAGCCTTTGTGACATCACGGGGCAGTCAGATCCCCCCCTTTGTGACACCACGGGGCAGTTAGAACCCCCTTTTTGACACCACCGGGAAGTCAGAGGTTGCCTTTTGGGACATCACAGGGCAGTCAGAGCCCACCTTGCTGAAATCACAGGGCAGTCAGAGACGCCCTTGGTGGACAGCATGGGTCAGTCAGAGCCCTCCTTTGGGGACATCACAGGGCAGTCAGACCCTGCCCCCTCTGACACCACAGGGCATTCAGAGCCAACCCTTTGTGACATCACAAGGCAGTCAGAGCCTGGCCTTGGTGACATAACGTGGCAGTCAGAAACCTCTTTGTGACATCACAGGGCAGTCAGAGTACGCCCATTGTGACATCACGGGGCAGTCAGAGCCCCCATTTGTGACATCACAGGACAGTCAGAGCCCGCCCTTGGTGACATCACAAGGCAGCCAGAGCCTTTCCTTGTGACACCATTGGGAAGTCAGATCCCGCCCCCTTGTGACATCATGGGGCCAGTCAGGAATCCCCTTGGTGACATCACAGGGCAATCAGAGCCCGCCCTTCGTGACATCAAAAGGCAACCGAGCCTTTCTTTGTGACACCATTGGGAAGTCAGATCCCGCCCCCTTGTGACATCATGGGGCAGTCAGGAATCCCCTTTGGTGACATCACAGGGCAATCAGAGCCCGCCCTTGGTGACACAACGGGACAGTCAGAGCCCCGCTTTGTGACATCAAAGGGCAGTCAGACCCCGCCCTTGGTGACATCACAGGGCAGTCAGAAACCCCTTTGGTGACATCAGAAGGCAGTCAGAGCCCCCCTCTTTGTGACACGACGGGGCAGTCAGAGAACCCCCTTGATCACATCACAGGGCAGTCAGAGCCCCCCTTTCTGACATCACAGGGCATTCAGAAACCCCCTTTTTTTACATCACCGGGCAGTCAGAGCCCACCCTTGGTGACATCATGGGGCAATCAGAACCAACCCTTTTTGATATCACAAGGCAGTCAGAGCCGTCCCGTTTTTTGACATCACGGCGCAGTCTTTGCCCCCCATTAGTGACAACCACAGGGCAGTCAGAGCCCGCCCTTCGTGACATCACAAGGCAGCCAGAGCCTTTCTTTGTGACACTATTGGGAAGTCAGATCCTGCCCACTTCTGACATCACGGGGCAGTCAGGAATCCCCTTGGTGACATCACAGGGCAGTCAGAGCCCGCCCTTTGTGACATCAAGGGGCAGTCAGGGTCCCCCCTTGGTGACATCATGGGGCAGCCAGAGCCCCCCGTTTGTGACATCACGGCGCAGGCTGTGCCCCCCCCATTTCTGACATCACGGGGCAGTTGGAGACCCCCTTTGTGACACCAGGGGGCAGTCAGAGAAGCCCCTTGGTGACATCACAGGGCAGTCAGAGCCCCCCTTTTTGACATCACAGGGCAGTCACAGCCTGCCCTTCGTGACATCACAGGGCAGCCAGAGCCTTTCTTTGTGACACCATTGGGAAGTCAGATCCTGCCCCCCTTGTGACATCAAGGGGCAGTCAAAGCCCGGCTTTGTGACATCAAAGGGCAGTCAGAGCCCGCCCTTGGTGACATCACAGGGCAGTCAGGTCCCGCCCTTGGTGACATCAAAGGGCAGTCAGAAACCCCGTTGGTCACATCACGGGGCAGTCAGAGTACGCCCATCGTGACACCACGGGTCACTCAGAGCCCCCATTTGTGACATCACAGGACAGTCAGAGACAAACTTTGTGAAATCACAGGGCAGTCAGAGATCCCCCCTTTGTGACATGACGTGGCAGTCAGAGCCCCCCCATTGTGAAACCACGGGGGCAGTCAGAAACCCCCTTGGTGACGCCACGGGGCAGTCAGAGCGCCATTTTAACATCACGGGGCAGTCAGAACCCCCCTTGGTGACATCACAGGGCAGTCAGAGCCTGCCCCTTGTGAAATCACGGGGCAGTCAGCAACCCTCTCGGTGACATCAATAGGGCTAGTCAAAGCCCAGCCTTTGTGACATCACGGGGCATTCAGATCCCGCCCTTTGTGACACCACGGGGCAGTTAGAACCCCCTTTTTGACACCACCGGGAAGTCAGAGGTTGCCTTTTGGGACATCACAGGGCAGTCAGAGCCCACCCTTGCTGAAATCACAGGGCAGTCAGAGACGCCCTTGTTGACAGCATGGGTCAGTCAGAGCCCTCCTTTGTGACATCACAGGGCAGTCAGACCCTGCCCTCTCTGACACCACAGGGCATTCAGAGCCAACCCTTTGTGACATCACAAGGCAGTCAGAGCCTGGCCTTGGTGACATAACGTGCAGTCAGAAACCTCTTTGTGACATCACAGGGCAGTCAGAGTACGCCCATTGTGACATCACAGGGCAGTCAGAGCCCCCATTGTGACATCACAGGGCAGTCAGAGCCCGCCCCTTGGTGACATCACAAGGCAGCCAGAGCCTTCCTTGTGACACCATTGGGAAGTCAGATCCCGCCCCCTTGTGACATCATGGGGCAGTCAGGAATCCCCTTGGTGACATCACAGGGCAATCAGAGCCCGCCCTTCGTGACATCAAAAGGCAACCAGAGCCTTTCTTTGTGACACATTGGGAAGTCAGATCCCGCCCCCTTGTGACATCATGGGGCAGTCAGGAATCCCCTTGGTGACATCACAGGGCAATCAGAGCCCGCCCTTGGTGACACAACGGGACAGTCAGAGCCCACCCTTGGTGACATCAAAGGGCAGTCAGACCCCGCCCTTGGTGACATCACAGGGCAGTCAGAAACCCCTCTGGTGACATCAGAAGGCATATCAGAGCCCCCTCTTTGTGACACGACGGGGCAGTCAGAGAACCCCCTTGATCACATCACAGGGCAGTCAGAGCCCCCCTTTCTGACATCACAGGGCATTCAGAAACCCCCTTTTTTTACATCACAGGGCAGTCAGAGCCCACCCTTGGTGACATCATGGGGCAATCAGAACCAACCCTTTTTGATATCACAAGGCAGTCAGAGCCGTCCGTTTTTTGACATCACGGCGCAGTCTTTGCCCCCCATTAGTGACATCACAGGGCAGTCAGAGCCGCCCTTCGTGACATCACAAGGCAGCCAGAGCCTTTCTTTGTGACACTATTGGGAAGTCAGATCCTGCCCACTTCTGACATCACGGGGCAGTCAGGAATCCCCCTTGGTGACCTCACAGGGCAGTCAGAGCCCGCCCTTTGTGACATCAAGGGGCAGTCAGGGTCCCCCCTTGGTGACATCATGGGGCAGCCAGAGCCCCCCGTTTGTGACATCACGGCGCAGGCTGTGCCCCCCATTTCTGACATCACGGGGCAGTTGGAGACCCGCTTTGTGACACCAGGGGCAGTCAGAGAAGCCCCTTGGTGACATCACAGGGCAGTCAGAACCAACCTTTGTGACATCACGGGGCAGTCAGAGCCCCCCTTTTTGACATCACAGGGCAAGTCACAGCCTGCCCTTCGTGACCCTAACAGGGCAGCCAGAGCCTTTCTTTGTGACACCATTGGGAAGTCAGATCCTGCCCCCTTGTGACATCAAGGGGCAGTCAAAGCCCGGCTTTGTGACATCAAAGGGCAGTCAGAGCCCGCCCTTGGTGACATCACAGGGCAGTCAGGTCCCGCCCTTGGTGACATCAAAGGGCAGTCAGAAACCCCGTTGGTCACATCACGGGGCAGTCAGAGTACGCCCATCGTGACACCACGGGTCACTCAGAGCCCCCATTTGTGACATCACAGGACAGTCAGAGACAAACTTTGTGAAATCACAGGGCAGTCAGAGATCCCCCCTTTGTGACATGACGTGGCAGTCAGAGCCCCCCATTGTGAAACCACGGGGCAGTCAGAAACCCCTTGGTGACGCCACGGGGCAGTCAGAGCGCCATTTTAACATCACGGGGCAGTCAGAACCCCCCTTGGTGACATCACAGGGCAGTCAGAGCCTGCCCCTTGTGAAATCACGGGGCAGTCAGCAACCCTCTCGGTGACATCAAAGGGCAGTCAAAGCCAGCCTTTGTGACATCACGGGGCATTCAGATCCCGCCCTTTGTGACACCACGGGGCAGTTAGAACCCCCTTTTTGACACCACCGGGAAGTCAGAGGTTGCCTTTTGGGACATCACAGGGCAGTCAGAGCCCACCCTTGCTGAAATCACAGGGCAGTCAGAGACGCCCTTGGTGACAGCATGGGTCAGTCAGAGCCCTCCCTTTTGGACATCACAGGGCAGTCAGACCCTGCCCTCTCTGACACCACAGGGCATTCAGAGCAAACCCTTTGTGACATCACAAGGCAGTCAGAGCCTGGCCTTGGTGACATAACGTGGCAGTCAGAAACCTCTTTGTGACCACACAGGGCAGTCAGAGTACGCCCATTGTGACATCACGGGGCAGTCAGAGCCCCCCATTTGTGACATCACAGGACAGTCAGAGCCCGCCCTTGGGGACATCACAAGGCAGCCAGAGCCTTTCCTTGTGACACCATTGGGAAGTCAGATCCCGCCCCCTTGTGACATCATGGGGCAGTCAGGAATCCCCTTGGTGACATCACAGGGCAATCAGAGCCCGCCCTTCGTGACATCAAAAGGCAACCAGAGCCTTTCTTTGTGACACCATTGGGAAGTCAGATCCCGCCCCCTTGTGACATCATGGGGCAGTCAGGAATCCCCTTGGTGACATCACAGGGCAATCAGAGCCCGCCCCTGGTGACACAACGGACAGTCAGAGCCCCGCTTTGTGACATCAAAGGGCAGTCAGACCCCGCCCTTGGTGACATCACAGGGCAGTCAGAAACCCCCTTGGTGACATCAGAAGGCAGTCAGAGCCCCCTCTTTGTGACACGACGGGGCAGTCAGAGAACCCCCTTGATCACATCACAGGGCAGTCAGAGCCCCCCTTTCTGACATCACAGGGCATTCAGAAACCCCCTTTTTTACATCACAGGGCAGTCAGAGCCCACCCTTGGTGACATCATGGGGCAATCAGAACCAACCCTTTTTGATATCACAAGGCAGTCAGAGCCGTCCGTTTTTTGACATCACGGCGCAGTCTTTGCCCCCCATAGTGACATCACAGGGCAGTCAGAGCCCGCCCTTCGGACATCACAAGGCAGCCAGAGCCTTTCTTTGTGACACTATTGGGAAGTCAGATCCTGCCCACTTCTGACATCACGGGGCAGTCAGGAATCCCCTTGGTGACATCACAGGGCAGTCAGAGCCCGCCCTTGGTGACATCAAGGGGCAGTCAGGTCCCCCCTTGGTGACATCATGGGGCAGCCAGAGCCCCCCGTTGTGACATCACGGCGCAGGCTGTGCCCCCCATTTCTGACATCACGGGGCAGTTGGAGACCCGCTTTGTGACACCAGGGGGCAGTCAGAGAAGCCCCTTGGTGACATCACAGGGCAGTCAGAACCAACCCTTTGTGACATCACAGGGCAGTCAGAGCCCCCCTTTTTGACATCACAGGGCAGTCACAGCCTGCCCTTCGTGACATCACAGGGCAGCCAGAGCCTTTCTTTGTGACACCATTGGGAAGTCAGATCCTGCCCCCTTGTGACATCAAGGGGCAGTCAAAGCCCGGCTTTGTGACATCAAGGGGCAGTCAGAGCCCGCCCTTGGTGACATCACAGGGCAGTCAGGTCCCGCCCTTGGTGAATCAAAGGGCAGTCAGAAACCCCGTTGGTCACATCACGGGGCAGTCAGAGTACGCCCATCGTGACACCACGGGTCACTCAGAGCCCCCATTTGTGACATCACAGGACAGTCAGAGACAAACTTTGTGAAATCACAGGCAGTCAGAGATCCCCCCTTTGTGACATGACGTGGCAGTCAGCAGCCCCCCATTGTGAAACCACGGGCAGTCAGAAACCCCTTGGTGACGCCACGGGGCAGTCAGAGCGCCATTTTAACATCACGGGGCAGTCAGAACCCCCCTTGGTGACATCACAGGGCAGTCAGAGCCTGCCCCTTGTGAAATCACAGGGCAGTCAGCAACCCTCTCGGTGACATCAAAGGGCAGTCAAAGCCAGCCTTTGTGACATCACGGGGCATTCAGATCCCGCCCCCTTGTGACACCACGGGCAGTAGAACCCCCCTTTTTGACACCACCGGGAAGTCAGAGGTTGCCTTTTTGGGACATCACAGGGCAGTCAGAGCCCACCCTTGCTGAAATCACAGGGCAGTCAGAGACGCCCTTGGTGACAGCATGGGTCAGTCAGAGCCCTCCTTTGTGACATCACAGGGCAGTCAGACCCTGCCCTCTCTGACACCACAGGGCATTCAGAGCCAACCCTTTGTGACATCACAAGGCAGTCAGAGCCTGGCCTTGGTGACATAACGTGGCAGTCAGAAACCTCTTTGTGACATCACAGGGCAGTCAGAGTACGCCCATTGTGACATCACGGGGCAGTCAGAGCCCGCCCTTGGTGACATCACAAGGCAGCCAGAGCCTTTCCTTGTGACACCATTGGGAAGTCAGATCCCGCCCCCTTGTGACATCATGGGGCAGTCAGGAATCCCCTTGGTGACATCACAGGGCAATCAGAGCCCGCCCCTTGGTGGACACAACGGGACAGTCAGAGGCCCCCGCTTTGTGACATCAAAGGGCAGTCAGACCCCGCCCTTTGGTGACATCACAGGGCAGTCAGAAACCCCTTTTGGTGACATCAGGAAGGCAGTCAGAGCCCCCTCTTTGTGACACGACGGGGCAGTCAGAAATCCCCTTGGTGACATCACAGGGCAGTCAGAGCCCCCCTTCTCTGACATCACAGGGCATTCAGAAACCCCCTTTTTTACATCACAGGGCAGTCAGAGCCCACCCTTGGTGACATCATGGGGCAATCAGAACCAACCCTTTTTTGATATCACAAGGCAGTCAGAGCCGTCCGTTTTTGACATCACGGCGCAGTCTTTGCCCCCCATTAGTGACATCACAGGGCAGTCAGGAGCCCGCCCTTCGTGACATCACAAGGCAGCCAGAGCCTTTCTTGTGACACTATTGGGAAGTCAGATCTGCCCATTCTGACATCACGGGGCAGTCAGGAATCCCCTTGGTGACATCACAGGGCAGTCAGAGCCCGCCCTTTGTGACAGCAAGGGGCAGTCAGGGTCCCCCCTTGGTGACATCATGGGGCGGCCAGAGCCCCCCGTTTGTGACATCACGGCGCAGGCTGTGCCCCCCATTTTGACATCACGGGGCAGTTGGAGACCCGCTTTGTGACACCAGGGGGCAGTCAGAGAAGCCCCTTGGTGACATCACAGGGCAGTCAGAACAACCCTTTGTGACATCACGGGGCAGTCAGAGCCCCCCTTTTTTGACATCACAGGGCAGTCACAGCCTGCCCTTCGTGACATCACAGGGCAGCCAGAGCCTTTCTTTGTGACACCATTGGGAAGTCAGATCCTGCCCCCTTGTGACATCAAGGGGCAGTCAAAGCCCGGCTTTGTGACATCAAAGGGCAGTCAGAGCCCGCCCTTGGTGACATCACAGGGCAGTCAGGTCCCGCCCTTGGTGACATCAAAGGGCAGTCAGAAACCCCCCCGTTGGTCACATCACGGGGCAGTCAGGAGTACGCCCATCGTGACACCACGGGTCACTCAGAGCCCCCATTTGTGACATCACAGGACAGTCAGAGACAAACTTTGTGAATCACAGGGCAGTCAGAGATCCCCCCTTTGTGACATGACGTGGCAGTCAGAGCCCCCCCCATTGTGAAACCACGGGGCAGTCAGAAACCCCTTGGTGGACGCCACGGTGGCAGTCAGAGCGCCATTTTAACATCACGGGGCAGTCAGAACCCCCCTTGGTGACATCACAGGGCAGTCAGAGCCTGCCCCCTTGTGAAATCACGGGGCAGTCAGCAACCCTCTCGGTGACATCAAAGGGCAGTCAAAGCCAGCCTTTGTGACATCACCGGGGCAGTCAGATCCCGCCCTTTGTGACACCACGGGGCAGGTATGAACCCCCTTTTTGGACACCACGGGAAGTCAGAGGTTGCCTTTTGGGACATCACAGGGGCAGTCAGAGCCCACCCTTGCTGAAATCACAGGGCAGTCAGAGACGCCCTTGGTGACAAGCATGGGTCAGTCAGAGCCCTCCTTTGTGACATCACAGGGCAGTCAGACCCTGCCCTCTCTGAACCACAGGGCATTCAGAGCCAACCCTTTTGTGACATCACAAGGCAGTCAAAGCCTGGCCTTGGTGACAAACGTGGCAGTCAGAAACCCTCTTTGTGACATCACAGGGCAGTCAGAGTACGCCCATTGTGACATCACGGGGCAGTCAGAGCCCCCATTTGTTGTGACATCACAGGGACAGTCAGAGCCCGCCCCTTGGTGACATCACAAGGCAGCCAGAGCCTTTCCTTGTGACACCATTGGGAAGTCAGATCCCGCCCCCTTGTGACATCATGGGGCAGTCAGGAATCCCCTTGGTGACATCACAGGGCAATCCGAGCCCGCCCTTCGTGACCATCAAAAGGCAACCAGAGCCTTCTTTGTGACACCATTGGGAAGGTCAGATCCCGCCCCCTTGTGACATCATGGGGCAGTCAGGAATCCCCTTGGTGACATCACAGGGCAATCAGAGCCCGCCCTTGGTGACACAACGGGACAGTCAGAAGCCCCGCTTTGTGGACATCAAAGGGCAGTCAGACCCCGCCCTTGGTGACATCACAGGGCAGTCAGAAACCCCTTTGGTGACATCAGAAGGCAGTCAGAGCCCCCTCTTTGTGACACGACGGGGCAGTCAGAGAACCCCCTCTTGATCACATCACAGGGCAGTCAGAGCCCCCCTTTCTGACATCACAGGGCATTCAGAACCCCTTTTTTACATCACAGGGCCAGTCAGAGCCCACCCTTGGTGACATCATGGGGCAATCAGAAACCAACCCTTTTTGATATCACAGGCAGGTAGAGCCGTCCGTTTTTTAACATCACGGCGCAGTCTTTGCCCCCCATTAGTGACATCACAGGGCAGTCAGAGCCCGCCCTTCGTGACATCACAAGGCAGCCAGAGCCTTTCTTTGTGACACTATTGGGAAGTCAGATCCTGACATCACGGGGCAGTCAGAAATCCCTTGGTGACATCACAGGGCAGTCAGAGCCCGCCCTTTGTGACATCAAGGGGCAGTCAGGTCCCCCCCTTGGTGACATCATGGGGCAGCCAGAGCCCCCCGTTTGTGACATCACGGCGCAGGCTGTGCCCCCATTTCTGACATCACGGGGCAGTTGGAGACCCGCTTTGTGACACCAGGGGGCAGTCAGAGAAGCCCTTGGTGACATCACAGGGCAGTCAGAACCAACCCCTTGTGACATCACGGGGCAGTCAGAGCCCCCCTTTTTGACATCACAGGGCAGTCACAGCCTGCCCCTTCGTGACAATCACAGGGCAGCCAGAGCCTTCTTTTGTGACACCATTGGGAAGTCAGATCCTGCCCCCTTGTGACATCAAGGGTCAGTCAAAGCCCGGCTTTGTGACATCAAAGGGCAGTCAGAGCCCGCCCTTGGTGACATCACAGGGCAGTCAGGTCCCGCCCTTGGTGACATCAAAGGGCAGTCAGAAAACCCCGTTGGTCAACCTCACGGGGCAGTCAGAGTACGCCCATCGTGACACCACGGGTCACTCAGAGCCCCCATTTGTGACATCACAGGACAGTCAGAGACAACTTTGTGAAATCACAGGGCAGTCAGAGATCCCCCCTTTGTGACATGACGTGGCAGTCAGAGCCCCCCATTGTGAAACCACGGGGCAGTCAGAAACCCCTTGGTGAGCGCACGGGGCAGTCAGAGCGCCATTTTAACATCACGGGGCAGTCAGAACCCCCCTTGGTGACATCACAGGGCAGTCAGAGCCTGCCCCTTGTGAAATCACGGGGCAGTCAGCAACCCTCTCGGTGACATCAAAGGGCAGTCAAAGCCAGCCTTTGTGACATCACGGGGCATTCAGATCCCGCCCTTGTGACAGCACGGGGCAGTTAGAACCCCCTTTTGGACACCACCGGGAAGTCAGAGGTGGAGGTTGCCTTTTGGGACATCACAGGGCAGTCAGAGCCCACCCTTGCTGAAATCACAGGGCAGTCAGAGACGCCCTTGGTGACAGCATGGGTCAGTCAGAGCCCTCCTTTGTGACATCACAGGGCAGTCAGACCCTGCCCCTCTCTGACACCACAGGCATCAGAGCCAACCCTTGTGACATCACAAGGCAGTCAGAGCCTGGCCTTGGGACATAACGTGGCAGTCAGAAACCTCTTTGTGACATCACAGGGCAGTCAGAGTACGCCATTGTGACATCACGGGGCAGTCAGAGCCCCCATTGTGACATCACAGGACAGTCAGAGCCCGCCCTTGGGGACATTCACAAGGCAGCCAGAGCCTTTCCTTGTGACACCATTGGGAAGTCAGATCCCGCCCCCTTGTGACATCATGGAGCAGTCAGGAATCCCCTTGGTGACATCACAGGGCAATCAGAGCCCGCCCTTCGTGACATCAAAAGGCAACCAGAGGCCTTTCTTTGTGACACCATTGGGAAGTCAGATCCGCCCCTTGTGACATCATGGGGCAGTCAGGAATCCCCTTGGTGACATCACAGGGCAATCAGAGCCCGCCCTTTGTGACACAACGGGACAGTCAGAGCCCCGCTTTGTGACATCAAAGGGCAGTCAGAGCCCTCCTTGGTGACATCACAGGGCAGTCAGAAACCCCTTTGGTGACATCAGAAGGCAGTCAGAGCCCCCTCTTTGTGACACGACGGGGCAGTCAGAGAACCCCCTTGATCACATCACAGGGCAGTCATGAGCCCCCCTTTCCTGACATCACAGGGCATCAGAAACCCCCTTTTTTACATCACAGGGCAGTCAGAGCCCACCCTGGTGAACATCATGGGGCAATCAGAACCAACCCTTTTTGATATACACAAGGCAGTCAGAGCCGTCCGTTTTTTGACATCACAGCGCAGTCTTTGCCCCCCATTAGTGACATCACAGGGCAGTCAGAGCCTGCCCCTTCGTGACATCACAAGGCAGCCAGAGCCTTTCTTTGTGACACTATTGGGAAGTCAGATCCTGCCCACTTCTGACATCACGGGGCAGTCAGGAATCCCCTTGGTGACATCAAGGGCAGTCACGAGCCCGCCCTTTGTGACATCAAGGGCAGTCAGGGTCCCCCTTGGTGACATCATGGGGCAGCAGAGCCCCCCGTTTTGTGAATCACGGCGCAGGCTGTGCCCCCCATTTTCTGACATCACGGGGCAGTTGGAGACCCCCTTGTGACACCAGGGGGCAGTCAGAGAAGCCCCTTGGTGACATCACAGGGCAGTCAGAACCAACCCTTTGTGACATCACGGGGCAGTCAGAGCCCCCCTTTTTGACATCCAGGGCAGTCACAGCCTGCCTTCGTGACATCACAGGGCAGCCAGAGCCTTTCTTTGTGACACCATTGGGAAGTCAGATCCTGCCCCCTTGTGACATCACAGGGCAGTCAAAGCCCGGCTTGTGACATCAAAGGGCAGTCAGAGCCCGCCCTTGGTGACATCACAGGGCAGTCAGGTCCCCCCCTTGGTGACATCAAAGGGCAGTCAGAAACCCGTTGGTCACATCACGGGGCAGTCAGAGTACGCCCATCGTGACACCACGGGTCACTCAGAGCCCCCATTGTGACATCACAGGACAGTCAGAGACAAACTTTGTGAAATCACAGGGCAGTCAGAGATCCCCCCTTTGTGACATGACGTGGCAGTCAGAGCCCCCCATGTGAAACCACGGGGCAGTCAGGAATCCCCTTGGTGACGCCACGGGGCAGTCAGAGCGCCATTTTAACATCACGGGGCAGTCAGAACCCCCCTTGGTGACATCACAGGGCAGTCAGAGCCTGCCCCTTGTGAAATCACGGGGCAGTCAGCAACCCTCTCGGTGACATCAAAGGGCAGTCAAAGCCAGCCTTTGTGACATCACAGGGCAGTCAGAGATCCCCCCTTTGTGACACCACGGGGCAGTTAGAACCCCCTTTTTGACACCACCGGGAAGTCAGAGGTTGCCTTTTGGGACATCACAGGGCAGTCAGAGCCCACCCTTGCTGAAATCACAGGGAGTCAGAGACGCCCTTGGTGACAGCATGGGTCAGTCAGAGCCCGCCCTTTGTGACATCACAGGGCAGTCAGACCCTGCCCCTCTCTGGACACCACAGGGCATTCAGAGCCAACCCTTGTGACATCAACAAGGCAGTCAGAGCCGGGCCTTGGTGACATAACGTGGCAGTCAGAAACCTCTTTGTGACATCACAGGGCAGTCAGAGTACGCCCATTGTGACATCACGGGGCAGTCAGAGCCCCCATTTGTGACATCACAGGACAGTCAGAGCCCGCCCTTGGTGACATCACAAGGCAGCCAGAGCCTTTCCTTGTGACACCATTGGGAAGTCAGATCCCGCCCCCTTGTGACATCATGGGGCAGTCAGGAATCCCCTTGGTGGACATCACAGGGCAATCAGAGCCCGCCCTTCGTGACATCAAAAGGCAACCAGAGCCTTTCTTTGTGACACCATTGGGAAGTCAGATCCCGCCCCCTTGTGACATCATGGGGCAGTCAGGAATCCCCTTGGTACATCACGGGCAATCAGAGCCCGCCCTTGGTGACACAACGGGACAGTCAGAGCCCCGCTTTGTGACATCAAAGGGCAGTCAGACCCCGCCCTTGGTGACATCACAGGGCAGTCAGAAACCCCTTTGGTGACATCAGAAGGCAGTCAGAGCCCCCTCTTTGTGACACGACGGGGCAGTCAGAGAACCCCCTTGATCACATCACAGGGCAGTCAGAGCCCCCCTTTCTTGACATCACAGGGCATCAGAAACCCCCTTTTTTACATCACAGGGCAGTCAGAGCCCACCCTTGGTGACATCAGGGGCAATCAGAAACCAACCCTTTTTGATATCACAAGGCAGTCAGAGCGTCCGTTTTTGACATCACGGCGCAGTCTTGCCCCCCATTAGTGACATCACAGGGCAGTCAGAGCCCGCCCTTCGTGACATCACAGGCAGCCAGAGCCTTTCTTTGTGACACTATTGGGAAGTCAGATCCTGCCCACTTCTGACATCACGGGGCAGTCAGAAATCCCCTTGGTGACATCACAGGGCAGTCAGAGCCCGCCCTTTGTGACATCAAGGGGCAGTCAGGTCCCCCCTTGGTGACATCATGGGGCAGCCAGAACCCCCCCGTTTTGTGACATCACGGCGCAGGCGGTGCCCCCCATTTCTGACATCACGGGGCAGTTGGAGACCCGCTTTTGTGACACCAGGGGGCAGTCAGAGAAGCCCTTGGTGACATCACAGGGCAGTCAGAACCAACCCTTTGTGACATCACGGGGCAGTCAGAGCCCCCCTTTTTGACATCACAGGGCAGTCACAGCCTGCCCTTCGTGACATCACAGGGCAGCCAGAGCCTTTCTTTGTGACACCATTGGGAAGTCAGATCCTGCCCCCTTGTGACATCAAGGGGCAGTCAAAGCCCGCTTTGTGACATCAAAGGGCAGTCAGAGCCCGGCTTTGTGACATCACAGGGCAGTCAGGTCCCGCCCTTGGTGACATCAAAGGGCAGTCAGAAACCCCGTTGGTCACATCACGGGGCAGTCAGAGTACGCCCATCGTGACACCACGGGTCACTCAGAGCCCCCCATTTGTGACATCACAGGACAGTCAGAGACAAACTTTGTGAAATCACAGGGCAGTCAGAGATCCCCCCTTTTGTGACATGACGTGGCAGTCAGAGCCCCCCCATTGTGAACCACGGGCAGTCAGAAAACCCCTTGGTGACGCCACGGGGCAGTCAGAGCGCCATTTTTAACATCCACGGGGCAGTCAGAACCCCCCTTGGTGACATCACAGGGCAGTCAGAGCCTGCCCCTTGTGAAATCACGGGGCAGTCAGCAACCCTCTCGGTGACATCAAAGGCAGTCAAAGCAGCCTTCTTTGTGACATCACGGGGCAATCAGATCCCGCCCTTTGTGACACCACGGGGCAGTTAGCACCCCCTTTTTTGACACCACCGGGAAGTCAGAGGTTGCCTTTTGGGACATCACAGGGCAGTCAGAGCCCACCCTTGCTGAAATCACAGGGCAGTCAGAGACGCCCTTGGTGACAGCATGGGTCAGTCAGAGCCCTCCCTTGGTGACATCACAGGGCAGTCAGACCCTGCCCTCTCTGACACCACAGGGCATTCAGAGCCAACCCTTTGTTGACATCACAAGGCAGTCAGAGCCTGGCCCTATGGTGACATAACGTGGCAGTCAGAAACCTCTTTGTGACATCACAGGGCAGTCAGAGTACGCCCATTGTGACATCACGGGGCAGTCAGAACCCCCCTTGGTGACATCACAGGGCAGTCAGAGCCCGCCCCTTGGTGACATCACAAGGCAGCCAGAGCCTTTCCCTTGTGACACCATTGGGAAGTTCAGATCCGCCCCCTGTGACATCATGGGGCAGTCAGGAATCCCCTTGTTGACATCACAGGGCAATCAGAGCCGGCCCTCGTGACATCAAAAGGCAACCAGAGCCTTTCTTTGTGACACCATGGGAAGTCAGATCCCGCCCCCTTGTGACATCATGGGGCAGTCAGAATCCCTGGTGACATCACAGGGGCAATCAGAGCCCGCCCTTGGTGACACAACGGGACAGTCAGAGCCCCGCTTCTGTGACATCAAAGGGCAGTCAGACCCCGCCCTTGGGACATCACAGGGCAGTCAGAAACCCCTTGGTGACATCAGAAGGCAGTCAGAGCCCCCTCTTTGTGACACGACGGGGCAGTCAGAGAACCCCCTTGATCACATCACAGGGCAGTCAGAGCCCCCCCTTTCTGACATCACAGGGCATTCAGAAACCCCCTTTTTTACATCACAGGGCAGTCAGAGCCCACCCTTGGTGACATCATGGGGCAATCAGAACCAACCCTTTTTGATATCACAAGGCAGTCAGAGCCGTCCGTTTTTTGACATCACGGCGCAGTCTTTGCCCCCCATTAGTGACATCACAGCGGCAGTCAGAGCCCGCCCTTCGTGACATCACAAGGCAGCCAGAGTCCTTTCTTTGTGACACTATTGGGAAGTCAGATCCTGCCCACTTCTGACATTCACGGGGCAGTCAGGAATCCCCCTTGGTGACATCACAGGGCAGTCAGAGCCCGCCCTTTGTGACATCAAGGGGCAGTCAGGAATCCCCTTGGTGACATCATGGGGCAGCCAGAGCCCCCCCGTTTGTGACATCACGGCGCAGGCTGTGCCCCCCATTTCTGACATCACGGGGCAGTCGGGGGCAGTTGGAGACCCGCTTTGTGACACCAGGGGGCAGTCAGAGAAGCCCCTTGGTGACATCACAGGGCAGTCAGAACCAACCCTTTGTGACATCACGGGGCAGTCAGAGCCCCCCTTTTTGACATCAACAGGGCAGTCACAGCCCGCCCTTCGTGACATCACAGGGCAGCCAGAGCCTTTCTTTGTGACACCATTGGGAAGTCAGATCTGCCCCCCATTGTGACATCAAGGGGCAGTCAAAGCCCGGCTTTGTGACATCAAAGGGCAGTCAGAGCCCCGCCTTGGTGACATCACAGGGCAGTCAGGTCCCGCCCTTGGTGACATCAAAGGGCAGTCAGAAACCGTTGGTCACATCCCGGGGCAGTCAGAGTACGCCCATCGTGACACCACGGGTCACTCAGAGCCCCCCATTTGTGACATCACAGGACAGTCAGAGACAAACTTTGTGAAATCACAGGGCAGTCAGAGATCCCCCCTTTGTGACATGACGTGGCAGTCAGAGCCCCCCATTGTGAAACCACGGGGCAGTCAGAAACCCCTTGGTGACGCCACGGGTGCAGTCAGAGCGCCATTTTAAACATCACGGGGCAGTCAGAACCCCCCCTTGGTGACATCACAGGGCAGTCAGAGCCTGCCCCTTGTGAAATCACGGGGCAGTCAGATATCCCCTTGGTGACATCAAAGGGCAGTCAGAACCAACCCTTGGTGACATCACGGGGCAATCAGATCCCGCCCTTTGTGACACCACGGGGCAGTTAGAACCCCCTTTTTGACACCACCGGGAAGTCAGAGGTTGCCTTTTGGGACATCACAGGGCAGTCAGAGCCCACCCTTGCTGAAATCACAGGGCAGTCAGAGACGCCCTTGGTGACAGCATGGGTCAGTCAGAGCCCTCCTTTGTGACATCACAGGGCAGTCAGACCCCGCCCTCTCTGACACCACAGGGCATTCAGAGCCAACCCTTTGTGACATCACAAGGCAGTCAGAGCCTGGCCTTGGTGACATAACGTGGCAGTCAGAAACCTCTTTGTGACATCACAGGGCAGTCAGAGTACGCCCATTGTGACATCACGGGGCAGTCAGAGCCCCCATTTGTGACATCACAGGACAGTCAGAGCCCGCCCTTGGGGACATCACAAGGCAGCCAGAGCCTTTCCTTGTGACACCATTGGGAAGTCAGATCCCGCCCCCTTGTGACATCATGGAGCAGTCAGGAATCCCCTTGGTGACATCACAGGGCAATCAGAGCCCGCCCTTCGTGACATCAAAAGGCAACCAGAGCCTTTCTTTGTGACACCATTGGGAAGTCAGATCCCGCCCCCTTGTGACATCATGGGGCAGTCAGGAATCCCCTGGTGACATCACAGGGCAATCAGAGCCCGCCCTTGGTGACACAACGGGACAGTCAGAGCCCCGCTTTGTGACATCAAAGGGCAGTCAGACCCCGCCCTTGGTGACATCACAGGGCAGTCAGAAACCCCTTTGGTGACATCAGAAGGCAGTCAGAGCCCCCTCTTTGTGACACGACGGGGCAGTCAGAGAACCCCCTTGATCACATCACAGGGCAGTCAGACCCCGCCCTTGGTGACATCACAGGGCAGTCAGAAACCCCTTTTTTACATCACAGGGCAGTCAGAGCCCACCCTGGTGACAACATGGGGCAATCAGAACCAACCCTTTTTGATATCACAAGGCAGTCAGAGCCGTCCGTTTTTGACATCACGGCGCAGTCTTTGCCCCCCATTAGTGACATCACAGGGCAGTCAGAGCCCGCCCTTCGTGACATCACAAGGCAGCCAGAGCCTTTCTTTGTGACACTATTGGGAAGTCAGATCCTGCCCCACTTCTGACATCACGGGGCAGTCAGGAACCCCCCTTGGTGACATCACAGGGCAGTCTAGAGCCCGCCCTTTGTGACATCAAGGGGCAGTCAGGGTCCCCCCTTGGTGACATCATGGGGCAGCCAGAGCCCCCCGTTTGTGACATCACGGCGCAGGCTGTGCCCCCCATTTCTGACATCACGGGGCAGTTGGAGACCCCCTTTTGTGACACCAGGGGGCAGTCAGAGAAGCCCCTTGGTGACATCACAGGGCAGTCAGAACCAACCCTTTGTGACATCACGGGGCAGTCAGAGCCCCCCTTTTTGACATCACAGGGCAGTCACAGCCTGCCCTTCGTGACATCACAGGGCAGCCAGAGCCTTTCTTTGTGACACCATTGGGAAGTCAGATCCTGCCCCCTTGTGACATCAAGGGGCAGTCAAAGCCCGGCTTTGTGACATCAAAGGGCAGTCAGAGCCCGCCCTTGGTGACATCACAGGGCAGTCAGGTCCCGCCCTTGGTGACATCAAAGGGCAGTCAGAAACCCCGTTGGTCACATCACGGGGCAGTCAGAGTACGCCCATCGTGACACCACGGGTCACTCAGAGCCCCCATTTGTGACATCACAGGACAGTCAGAGACAAACTTTGTGAAATCACAGGGCAGTCAGAGATCCCCCCTTTGTGACATGACGTGGCAGTCAGAGCCCCCCATTGTGAAAACCACGGGGCAGTCAGAAACCCCTTGGTGACGCCACGGGGCAGTCAGAGCGCCATTTTAACATCACGGGGCAGTCAGAACCCCCCTTGGTGACATACACAGGGCAGTCAGAGCCTGCCCCTTGTGAAATCACGGGGCAGTCAGCAACCCTCTCGGTGACATCAAAGGGCAGTCAAAGCCAGCCTTTGTGACATCACGGGGCAGTCAGATCCCGCCCTTTGTGACACCACAGGGCAGTTAGAAACCCCCTTTTTGACACCACCGGGAAGTCAGAGGTTGCCTTTTGGGACATCACAGGGCAGTTCAGAGCCCACCCTTGCTGAAATCACAGGGCAGTCAGAGACGCCCTTGGTGACAGCATGGGTCAGTCAGAGCCCTCCTTTGTGACATCACAGGGCAGTCAGACCCTGCCCTCTCTGACACCACAGGGCATTCAGAGCCAACCCTTTGTGACATCACAAGGCAGTCAGAGCCTGGCCTTGGTGACATAACGTGGCAGTCAGAAACCTCTTTGTGACATCACAGGGCAGTCAGAGTACGCCCATTGTGACATCACGGGGCAGTCAGAGCCCCCATTTGTGACATCACAGGACAGTCAGAGCCCGCCCTTGGTGACATCACAAGGCAGCCAGAGCCTTTCCTTGTGACACCATTGGGAAGTCAGATCTCGCCCCCTTGTGACATCATGGGGCAGTCAGGAATCCCCTTGGTGACATCACAGGGCAATCAGAGCCCGCCCTTCGTGACATCAAAAGGCAACCAGAGCCTTTCTTTGTGACACCATTGGGAAGTCAGATCCCGCCCCCCTTGTGACATCATGGGGCAGTCAGGAATCCCCTTGGTGACATCACAGGGCAATCAGAGCCCGCCCTTGGTGACACAACGGGACAGTCAGAGCCCCGCTTTGTGACATCAAAGGGCAGTCAGACCCCGCCCTTGGTGACATCACAGGGCAGTCAGAAACCCCTTTGGTGACATCAGAAGGCAGTCAGAGCCCCCCTCTTTGTGACACGACGGGGCAGTCAGAGAACCCCCCTTGATCACATCACAGGGCAGTCAGAGCCCCCCTTTCTGACATCACAGGGCATTCAGAAACCCCCTTTTTTACATCACAGGGCAGTCAGAGCCCACCCTTGGTGACATCATGGGCAATCAGAACCAACCCTTTTTGATATCACAAGGCAGTCAGAGCCGTCCGTTTTTGACATCACGGCGCAGTCTTGCCCCCCATTAGTGACATCACAGGGCAGTCAGAGCCCGCCCTTCGTGACATCACAAGGCAGCCAGAGCCTTTCTTTGTGACACTATTGGGAAGTCAGATCCTGCCCACTTCTGACATCACGGGGCAGTCAGGAATCCCCTTGGTGACATCACAGGGCAGTCAGAGCCCGCCCTTTGTGACATCAAGGGGCAGTCAGGGTCCCCCCCTTGGTGACATCATGGGGCAGCCAGAGCCCCCCGTTTGTGACATCACGGCGCAGGCTGTGCCCCCCATTTCTGACATCACGGGGCAGTTGGAGACCCGCTTTGTGACACCAGGGGGCAGTCAGAGAAGCCCCTTGGTGACATCACAGGGCAGTCAGAACCAACCCTTTGTGACATCACGGGGCAGTCAGAGCCCCCCTTTTTGACATCACAGGGCAGTCACAGCCTGCCCCTTCGTTGACATCACAGGGCAGCCAGAGCCTTTCTTTGTGACACCATTGGGAAGTCAGATCCTGCCCCCTTGTGACATCAAGGGGCAGTCAAAGCCCGGCTTTGTGACATCAAAGGGCAGTCAGAGCCCGCCCTTGGTGACATCACAGGGCAGTCAGGTCCCGCCCTTGGTGACATCAAAGGGCAGTCAGAAACCCCGTTGGTCACATCACGGGGCAGTCAGAGTACGCCCATCGTGACACCACGGGTCACTCAGAGCCCCCATTTGTGACATCACAGGACAGTCAGAGACAAACTTTGTGAAATCACAGGGCAGTCAGAGATCCCCCCTTTGTGACATGACGTGGCAGTCAGAGCCCCCCATTGTGAAACCACGGGGCAGTCAGAAACCCCTTGGTGACGCCACGGGGCAGTCAGAGCCCCCCTTTCTGACATCACGGGGCAGTCAGAGCCCGCCCTTGGTGACATCACAGGGCAGTCAGAGCCTGCCCCTTGTGAAATCACGGGCAGTCAGCAACCCTCTCGGTGACATCAAAGGGCAGTCAAAGCCAGCCTTTGTGACATCACAGGGCAGTCAGATCCCGCCCTTTGTGACACCACGGGGCAGTTAGAACCCCCCTTTTTGACACCACCGGGAAGTCAGAGGTTGCCTTTTTGGGACATCACAGGGCAGTCAGAGCCCACCCTTGCTGAAATCACAGGGCAGTCAGAGACGCCCTTGGTGACAGCATGGGTCAGTCAGAGCCCTCCTTTGTGACATCACAGGGCAGTCAGACCCTGCCCTCTCTGACACCACAGGGCATTCAGAGCCAACCCTTTGTGACATCACAAGGCAGTCAGAGCCTGGCCTTGGTGACATAACGTGGCAGTCAGAGACCCCCTTTGTGACATCACAGGGCAGTCAGAGCGCCATTTTAACATCACGGGGCAGTCAGAGCCCCCATTTGTGACATCACAGGACAGTCAGAGCCCGCCCTTGGTGACATCACAAGGCAGCCAGAGCCTTTCCTTGTGACACCATTGGGAAGTCAGATCCCGCCCCCTTGTGACATCATGGGGCAGTCAGGAATCCCCTTGGTGACATCACAGGGCAATCAGAGCCCGCCCTTCGTGACATCAAAAGGCAACCAGAGCCTTTCTTTGTGACACCATTGGGAAGTCAGATCCCGCCCCCTTGTGACATCATGGGGCAGTCAGGAATCCCCTTGGTGACATCACAGGGCAATCAGAGCCCGCCCTTGGTGACACAACGGGACAGTCAGAGCCCCGCTTTGTGACATCAAAGGGCAGTCAGACCCCGCCCTTGGTGACATCACAGGGCAGTCAGAAACCCCTTTGGTGACATCAGAAGGCAGTCAGAGCCCCCTCTTTGTGACACGACGGGGCAGTCAGAGAACCCCCTTGATCACATCACAGGGCAGTCAGAGCCCCCCTTTCTGACATCACAGGGCATTCAGAAACCCCCCTTTTTTACATCACAGGGCAGTCAGAGCCCACCCTTGGTGACATCATGGGGCAATCAGAACCAACCCTTTTTGATATCACAAGGCAGTCAGAGCCGTCCGTTTTTGACATCACGGCGCAGTCTTTGCCCCCCATTAGTGACATCACAGGGCAGTCAGAGCCCGCCCTTCGTGACATCACAAGGCAGCCAGGGCCTTTCTTTGTGACACTATTGGGAAGTCAGATCCTGCCCACTTCTGACATCACGGGGCAGTCAGGAATCCCCTTGGTGACATCACAGGGCAGTCAGAGCCCGCCCCTTTGTGACATCAAGGGGCAGTCAGGGTCCCCCCCTTGGTGACATCATGGGGCAGCCAGAGCCCCCCGTTTGTGACATCACGGCGCAGGCTGTGCCCCCCATTTCTGACATCACGGGGCAGTTGGAGACCCGCTTTGTGACACCAGGGGGCAGTCAGGGTCCCCCCTTGGTGACATCACAGGGCAGTCAGAACCAACCCTTTGTGACATCACGGGGCAGTCAGAGCCCCCCTTTTTGACATCACAGGGCAGTCACAGCCTGCCCTTCGTGACATCACAGGGCAGCCAGAGCCTTTCTTTGTGACACCATTGGGAAGTCAGATCCTGCCCCCTTGTGACATCAAGGGGCAGTCAAAGCCCGGCTTTGTGACATCAAAGGGCAGTCAGAGCCCGCCCTTGGTGACATCACAGGGCAGTCAGGTCCCGCCCTTGGTGACATCAAAGGGCAGTCAGAAACCCCGTTGGTCACATCACGGGGCAGTCAGAGTACGCCCATCGTGACACCACGGGTCACTCAGAGCCCCATTTTGTGACATCACAGGACAGTCAGAGACAAACTTGTGGAAATCACAGGGCAGTCAGAGATCCCCCCTTTGTGACATGACGTGGCAGTCAGAGCCCCCCATTGTGAAACCACGGGGCAGTCAGAAACCCCTTGGTGACGCCACGGGGCAGTCAGAGCGCCATTTTTAACATCACGGGGCAGTCAGAACCCCCCTTGGTGACATCACAGGGCAGTCAGAGCCTGCCCCTTGTGAAATCACGGGGCAGTCAGCAACCCTCTCGGTGACATCAAAGGGCAGTCAAAGCCAGCCTTTGTGACATCACGGGGCATTCAGATCCCGCCCTTTGTGACACCACGGGGCAGTTAGAACCCCCTTTTTGACACCACCGGGAAGTCAGAGGTTGCCTTTTGGGACATCACAGGGCAGTCAGAGCCCACCCTTGCTGAAATCACAGGGCAGTCAGAGCCCGCCCTTGGTGACAGCATGGGTCAGTCAGAGCCCTCCTTTGTGACATCACAGGGCAGTCAGACCCTGCCCTCTCTGACACCACAGGGCATTCAGAGCCAACCCTTTGTGACATCACAAGGCAGTCAGAGCCTGGCCTTGGTGACATAACGTGGCAGTCAGAAACCTCTTTGTGACATCACAGGGCAGTCAGAGTACGCCCATTGTGACATCACAGGACAGTCAGAGCCCGCCCTTGGTGACATCACAAGGCAGCCAGAGCCTTTCCTTGTGACACCATTGGGAAGTCAGATCCCGCCCCCTTGTGACATCATGGGCAGTCAGGAATCCCCTTGGTGACATCACAGGGCAATCAGAGCCCGCCCTTCGTGACATCCAAAGGCAACCAGAGCCTTTCTTTGTGACACCCTTGGGAAGTCAGATCCCGCCCCCTTTGTGACATCATGGGCAGTCAGGAATCCCTTGGTGACATCACAGGGCAATCAGAGCCCGCCCTTGGTGACACAACGGGACAGTCAGAGCCCCCCTTTGTGACATCAAAGGGCAGTCAGACCCCGCCCTTGGTGACATCACAGGGCAGTCAGAAACCCCTTTGGTGACATCAGAAGGCAGTCAGAGCCCCCTCTTTGTGACACGACGGGGCAGTCAGAGAACCCCCTTGATCACATCACAGGGCAGTCAGAGCCCCCCTTTCTGACATCACAGGGCATCAGAAACCCCCTTTTTTACATCACAGGGCAGTCAGAGCCCCCCTTTCTGACATCATGGGGCAGTCAGAAACCCCCTTTTTGATATCACAAGGCAGTCAGAGCCGTCCGTTTTTGACATCACGGCGCAGTCTTTGCCCCCCATTAGTGACATCACAGGGCAGTCAGAGCCCGCCCTTCGTGACATCACAAGGCAGCCAGAGCCTTTCTTTGTGACACTATTGGGAAGTCAGATCCTGCCCACTTCTGACATCACGGGGCAGTCAGGAATCCCCTTGGTGACATCACAGGGCAGTCAGAGCCCGCCCTTTGTGACATCAAGGGGCAGTCAGGGTCCCCCCTTGGTGACATCATGGGGCAGCCAGAGCCCCCCGTTTGTGACATCACGGCGCAGGCTGTGCCCCCCATTTCTGACATCACGGGGCAGTTGGAGACCCGCTTTGTGACACCAGGGGGCAGTCAGAGAAGCCCCTTGGTGACATCACAGGGCAGTCAGAACCAACCCTTTGTGACATCACGGGGCAGTCAGAGCCCCCCTTTTTGACATCACAGGGCAGTCACAGCCTGCCCTTCGTGACATCACAGGGCAGCCAGAGCCTTTCTTTGTGACACCATTGGGAAGTCAGATCCTGCCCCCTTGTGACATCAAGGGGCAGTCAAAGCCCGGCTTTGTGACATCAAAGGGCAGTCAGAGCCCGCCCTTGGTGACATCACAGGGCAGTCAGGTCCCGCCCTTGGTGACATCAAAGGGCAGTCAGAAACCCCGTTGGTCACATCACGGGGCAGTCAGAGTACGCCCATCGTGACACCACGGGTCACTCAGAGCCCCCATTTGTGACATCACAGGACAGTCAGAGACAAACTTTGTGAAATCACAGGGCAGTCAGAGATCCCCCCTTTGTGACATGACGTGGCAGTCAGAGCCCCCCATTGTGAAACCACGGGGCAGTCAGAAACCCCTTGGTGACGCCACGGGGCAGTCAGAGCGCCATTTTAACATCACGGGGCAGTCAGAACCCCCCTTGGTGACATCACAGGGCAGTCAGAACCCCCTCGTTACATCACAGGGCAGTCAGAGCCTGCCCCTTGTGAAATCACGGGGCAGTCAGCAACCCTCTCGGTGACATCAAAGGGCAGTCAAAGCCAGCCTTTGTGACATCACGGGGCAGTCAGATCCCGCCCTTTGTGACACCACGGGGCAGTTAGAACCCCCTTTTTGACACCACCGGGAAGTCAGAGGTTGCCTTTTGGGACATCACAGGGCAGTCAGAGCCCACCCTTGCTGAAATCACAGGGCAGTCAGAGACGCCCTTGGTGACAGCATGGGTCAGTCAGAGCCCTCCTTTGTGACATCACAGGGCAGTCAGACCCTGCCCTCTCTGACACCACAGGGCATTCAGAGCCAACCCTTTGTGACATCACAAGGCAGTCAGAGCCTGGCCTTGGTGACATAACGTGGCAGTCAGAAACCTCTTTGTGACATCACAGGGCAGTCAGAGTACGCCCATTGTGACATCACGGGGCAGTCAGAGCCCGCTCTTTGTGACACCACGGGTCACTCAGAGCCCCCATTTGTGACATCACAGGACAGTCAGAGCCCGCCCTTGGTGACATCACAAGGCAGCCAGAGCCTTTCCTTGTGACACCATTGGGAAGTCAGATCCCGCCCCCTTGTGACATCACGGGGCAGTCAGAAATCCCCTTGGTGACATCACAGGGCAATCAGAGCCCACCCTTGGTGACACAACGGGACAGTCAGAGCCCCGCTTTGTGACATCAAAGGGCAGTCAGACCCCGCCCTTGGTGACATCACAGGGCAGTCAGAAACCCCTTTGGTGACATCAGAAGGCAGTCAGAGCCCCCTCTTTGTGACACGACGGGGCAGTCAGAGAACCCCCTTGATCACATCACAGGGCAGTCAGAGCCCCCCTTTCTGACATCACAGGGCATTCAGAAACCCCCTTTTTTACATCACAGGGCAGTCAGAGCCCACCCTTGGTGACATCATGGGGCAATCAGAACCAACCCTTTTTGATATCACAAGGCAGTCAGAGCCGTCCGTTTTTGACATCACGGCGCAGTCTTTGCCCCCCATTAGTGACATCACAGGGCAGTCAGAGCCCGCCCTTCGTGACATCACAAGGCAGCCAGAGCCTTTCTTTGTGACACTATTGGGAAGTCAGATCCTGCCCACTTCTGACATCACGGGGCAGTCAGGAATCCCCTTGGTGACATCACAGGGCAGTCAGAGCCCGCCCTTTGTGACATCAAGGGGCAGTCAGGGTCCCCCCTTGGTGACATCATGGGGCAGCCAGAGCCCCCCGTTTGTGACATCACGGCGCAGGCTGTGCCCCCCATTTCTGACATCACGGGGCAGTTGGAGACCCCCTTTGTGACACCAGGGGGCAGTCAGAGAAGCCCCTTGGTGACATCACAGGGCAGTCAGAACCAACCCTTTGTGACATCACGGGGCAGTCAGAGCCCCCCTTTTTGACATCACAGGGCAGTCACAGCCTGCCCTTCGTGACATCACAGGGCAGCCAGAGCCTTTCTTTGTGACACCATTGGGAAGTCAGATCCTGCCCCCTTGTGACATCAAGGGGCAGTCAAAGCCCGGCTTTGTGACATCAAAGGGCAGTCAGAGCCCGCCCTTGGTGACATCACAGGGCAGTCAGGTCCCGCCCTTGGTGACATCAAAGGGCAGTCAGAAACCCCGTTGGTCACATCACGGGGCAGTCAGAGTACGCCCATCGTGACACCACGGGTCACTCAGAGCCCCCATTTGTGACATCACAGGACAGTCAGAGACAAACTTTGTGAAATCACAGGGCAGTCAGAGATCCCCCCTTTGTGACATGACGTGGCAGTCAGAGCCCCCCATTGTGAAACCACGGGGCAGTCAGAAACCCCTTGGTGACGCCACGGGGCAGTCAGAGCGCCATTTTAACATCACGGGGCAGTCAGAACCCCCCTTGGTGACATCACAGGGCAGTCAGAACCCCACCTTCGTTACATCACAGGGCAGTCAGAGCCTGCCCCTTGTGAAATCACGGGGCAGTCAGCAACCCTCTCGGTGACATCAAAGGGCAGTCAAAGCCAGCCTTTGTGACATCACGGGGCAGTCAGATCCCGCCCTTTGTGACACCACGGGGCAGTTAGAACCCCCTTTTTGACACCACCGGGAAGTCAGAGGTTGCCTTTTGGGACATCACAGGGCAGTCAGAGCCCACCCTTGCTGAAATCACAGGGCAGTCAGAGACGCCCTTGGTGACAGCATGGGTCAGTCAGAGCCCTCCTTTGTGACATCACAGGGCAGTCAGACCCTGCCCTCTCTGACACCACAGGGCATTCAGAGCCAACCCTTTGTGACATCACAAGGCAGTCAGAGCCTGGCCTTGGTGACATAACGTGGCAGTCAGAAACCTCTTTGTGACATCACAGGGCAGTCAGAGTACGCCCATTGTGACATCACGGGGCAGTCAGAGCCCGCTCTTTGTGACACCACGGGTCACTCAGAGCCCCCATTTGTGACATCACAGGACAGTCAGAGCCCGCCCTTGGTGACATCACAAGGCAGCCAGAGCCTTTCCTTGTGACACCATTGGGAAGTCAGATCCCGCCCCCTTGTGACATCATGGGGCAGTCAGGAATCCCCTTGGTGACATCACAGGGCAATCAGAGCCCGCCCTTGGTGACACAACGGGACAGTCAGAGCCCCGCTTTGTGACATCAAAGGGCAGTCAGACCCCGCCCTTGGTGACATCACAGGGCAGTCAGAAACCCCTTTGGTGACATCAGAAGGCAGTCAGAGCCCCCTCTTTGTGACACGACGGGGCAGTCAGAGAACCCCCTTGATCACATCACAGGGCAGTCAGAGCCCCCCTTTCTGACATCACAGGGCATTCAGAAACCCCCTTTTTTACATCACAGGGCAGTCAGAGCCCACCCTTGGTGACATCATGGGGCAATCAGAACCAACCCTTTTTGATATCACAAGGCAGTCAGAGCCGTCCGTTTTTGACATCACGGCGCAGTCTTTGCCCCCCATTAGTGACATCACAGGGCAGTCAGAGCCCGCCCTTCGTGACATCACAAGGCAGCCAGAGCCTTTCTTTGTGACACTATTGGGAAGTCAGATCCTGCCCACTTCTGACATCACGGGGCAGTCAGGAATCCCCTTGGTGACATCACAGGGCAGTCAGAGCCCGCCCTTTGTGACATCAAGGGGCAGTCAGGGTCCCCCCTTGGTGACATCATGGGGCAGCCAGAGCCCCCCGTTTGTGACATCACGGCGCAGGCTGTGCCCCCCATTTCTGACATCACGGGGCAGTTGGAGACCCCCTTTGTGACACCAGGGGGCAGTCAGAGAAGCCCCTTGGTGACATCACAGGGCAGTCAGAACCAACCCTTTGTGACATCACGGGGCAGTCAGAGCCCCCCTTTTTGACATCACAGGGCAGTCACAGCCTGCCCTTCGTGACATCACAGGGCAGCCAGAGCCTTTCTTTGTGACACCATTGGGAAGTCAGATCCTGCCCCCTTGTGACATCAAGGGGCAGTCAAAGCCCGGCTTTGTGACATCAAAGGGCAGTCAGAGCCGCCCTTGGTGACATCAC
>CANTUZ010000027.1:3223432-3291036 GCA_947846985.1 Fratercula arctica
CTACCAACTCCTCAGTGCTTGGAGTGTTCATACGGTGACCTCGTTGTATTAGAAATCCTTCCACATGCTGCCATGTCCAAGCAGCCACGAGGGGAAGCCATGTCTTCTTTTAAAGCTCTCTGGGAACCGCTTCCATCGTCCATCAGAGCTTGGCTCTCCATGTTTTCCTGGCACCTTCTGCCTGAAAAGCAGCCTTTCTCACTTGTTCCAGGGCCCCCTTCAAAAATAGCAAACGTCCCAAGATTGCTGCCACGCCCAAGCAGCCACAAGGGAAAACCGTGACTTCTTTTAAAGCTCTCTGGGAAGCGCTTCCATTGCCCACCAGAGCTTGGAGATCCAGGCTTTCCTGGCACCTTCAGCCTTCAAAACCAGCTTTTCTCAATTTTTCCACGTTTGGCCTCAAAAACAGCAAACGTCCCAAGATTGCTGCCACGCCCAAGCAGCCACGAGGGAATACCATGGCTTCTTTTAAAGCTCTCTGGGAACCGCTTCCATCGCCCACCAGAGCTTGGCTCTCCAGGCTTTCCTGGCGCCTTCAGCCTCAAAACCAACCTTTCTCACTTATTCCACGTTTGGCCTCAAAAATAGCAAACGTCCCAAGATTGCTGCCACGCCCAAGCAGCCACGAGGGAAAACCATGGCTTGTTTTAAAGCTCTCTGGGAATTGCTTGCATAGCCCCACAGACCTTGTGCTCTGGGCTTTCCTGGCACCTTCAGCTTCAAAAACAGCCTTTCTCATTCGCACCAGGGCAGGCCTCAAAATTACCATATGTCTGGAGATTGCTGCCACGCCCAAGCAGCCACCAGGGAAAACTGGGGCTTGTTTTAAAGCTCTCTGGGAACCGCTTCCATCGTCCATCAGAGCTTGGCTCTCCGTGCTTTCCTGGTGCCTTCAGCCTCAAAACCAGCCTTTCTCACTTGTTCCAGGGCCCCTTCAAAAATAGCAAACGTCCCAAGATTGCTGCCACGCCCAAGCAGCCACGAGGGGAAGCCATGGCTTCTTTTAAAGCTCTCTGGGAACCGCTTCCATCGTCCATCAGATCTTTGCTCTCCATGCTTTCCTGGCACCTTCAGCCTCAAAACCAGCCTTTCTCATTTGTTCCAGGGCCCCCTCAAAAATAGCAAACGTCCCAAGATTGCTGCCACGCCCAAGCAGCCACGAGGGAATACCGTGGCTTCTTTTAAAGCTCTCTGGGAACCGCTTCCATCGCCCACAGAGCTTGGAGCTCCAGGCTTTCCTGGCACCTTCAGCCTCAAAACCAGCCTTTCTCACTTATTCCACGTTTGGCCTCAAAAACAGCAAATGTCCCAAGATTGCTGCCACGCCCAAGCAGCCACGAGGGAAAACCATGGCTTGTTTTAAAGCTCTCTGGGAACCGCTTCCATCGCCCACCAGAGCTTGGAGCTCCAGGCTTTCCTGGCGCCTTCAGCCTCAAAACCAGCCTTTCTCACTTATTCCACGTTTGGCCTCAAAAATAGCAAACGTCCCAAGATTGCTGCCACGCCCAAGCAGCCACGAGGGAATACCATGGCTTCTTTTAAAGCTCTCTGGGAACCGCTTCCATCGCCCATCAGAGCTTGGCTCTCCAGGCTTTCCTGGCGCCTTCAGCCTCAAAACCAGCCTTTCTCACTTATTCCACGTTTGGCCTCAAAAATACCAAACGTCCCAAGATTGCTGCCACGCCCAAGCAGCCACGAGGGAATACCATGGCTTCTTTTAAAGCTCTCTGGGAACTGCTTCCATCGCCCACCAGAGCTTGGCTCTCCAGGCTTTCCTGGCCCTTCAGCCTCAAAACCAGCCTTTCTCACTTTTCCACGTTTGGCCTCAAAAATAGCAAACGTCCTAAGATTGCTGCCACGCCCAAGCAGCCACGAGGGAAAACCATGGCTTCTTTTAAAGCTCTCTGGGAACCGCTTCCATCGCCCATCAGAGCTTGGCTCTCCGTGCTTTCCTGGCACCTTCAGCCTCAAAACCAGCCTTTCTCACTTATTCCACGTTTGGCCTCAAAAATAGCAAACGTCCCAAGATTGCTGCCACGCCCAAGCAGCCACGAGGGAAAACCATGGCTTCTTTTAAAGCTCTCTGGGAATTGCTTCCATAGCCCCACAGACCTTGTTGCTCTGGGCTTTCCTGGCACCTTCAGCTTCAAAACCAGCCTTTCTCATTCGCACCAGGGCAGGCCTCCAAAATTACCATATGTCTGGAGATTGCTGCCACGCCCAAGCAGCCACCAGGGAAAACTGGGGCTTGTTTTAAAGCTCTCTGGGAACCGCTTCCATCGTCCATCAGAGCTTGGCTCTCCGTGCTTTCCTGGTGCCTTCAGCCTCAAAACCAGCCTTTCTCACTTATTCCAGGGCCCCCTTCAAAAATAGCAAACGTCCCAAGATTGCTGCCACGCCCAAGCAGCCACGAGGGAATACCATGGCTTCTTTTAAAGCTCTCTGGGAACCGCTTCCATCGCCCACCAGAGCTTGGAGCTCCAGGCTTTCCTGGCGCCTTCAGCCTCAAAACCAGCCTTTCTCACTTATTCCACGTTTGGCCTCAAAAATAGCAAACGTCCCAAGATTGCTGCCACGCCCAAGCAGCCACGAGGGAAACCATGGCTTCTTTTAAAGCTCTCTGGGAATTGCTTGCATAGCCCCACAGACCTTGTTGCTCTCGGCTTTCCTGGCACCTTCAGCCTCGAAAACAGCCTTTCTCATTCGCACCAGGGCAGGCCGCAAAAATTACCATATGTCTGGAGATTGCTGCCACGCCCAAGCAGCCACCAGGGGAAACCGTGGCTTGTTTTAAAGCTCTCTGGGAACCGCTTCCATCGTCCACCAGAGCTTGGCTCTCCAGGCTTTCCTGGCGCCTTCAGCCTCAAAACCAGCCTTTCTCACTTATTCCACGTTGGCCTCAAAAATAGCAAACGTCCCAAGATTGCTGCCACGCCCAAGCAGCCACGAGGGAAAACCATGGCTTGTTTTAAAGCTCTCTGGGAATCGCTTCCATCGCCCACAGAGCTTGTGCTCTCGGGCTTTCCTGGCACCTTCAGCCTCAAAACCAGCCTTTCTCATTCGCACCAGGGCAGGCCTCAAAAAATACCAAACGTCCCGAGATTGCTGCCACGCCCAAGCAGCCACCAGGGAAAACCTGGCTTGTTTTAAAGCTCTCTGGGAACCGCTTCCATCGTCCATCAGAGCTTGGCTCTCCGTGCTTTCCTGGCGCCTTCAGCCTCAAAACCAGCCTTTCTCACTTATTCCACGTTTGGCCTCAAAAATAGCAAACGTCCCAAGATTGCTGCCACGCCCAAGCAGGCATGAGGGGAAACCATGGCTTCTTTTAAAGCTCTCTGGGAATTGCTTGCATAGCCCCACAGACCTTGTTGCTCTCGGCTTTCCTGGCGCCTTCAGCCTCGAAAACAGCCTTTCTCATTCGCACCAGGGCAGGCCTCAAAAATACCATATGTCTGGAGATTGCTGCCACGCCCAAGCAGCCACGAGGGAGAACCGTGGCTTGTTTTAAAGCTCTCTGGGAACCGCTTCCATCGTCCATCAGAGCTTGGCTCTCCAGGCTTTCCTGGCGCCTTCAGCCTCAAAACCAGCCTTTCTCACTTATTCCACGTTGGCCTCAAAAACAGCAAACGTCCCAAGATTGCTGCCACGCCCAAGCAGCCACGAGGGAATACCATGGCTTCTTTTAAAGCTCTCTGGGAACCGCTTCCATCGCCCACAGAGCTTGGCTCTCCGTGCTTTCCTGGGGCCTTCAGCCTCAAAACCAGCCTTTCTCACTTATTCCACGCTTGGCCTCAAAAACAGCAAACGTCCCAAGATTGCTGCCACGCCCAAGCAGCCACGAGGGAATACCGTGGCTTCTTTTAAAGCTCTCTGGGAACCGCTTCCATCGCCCACCAGAGCTTGGCTCTCCGTGCTTTCCTGGCGCCTTCAGCCTCAAAACCAGCCTTTCTCACTTATTCCACGATTGGCCTCAAAAACAGCAAACGTCCCAAGATTGCTGCCACGCCCAAGCAGCCACGAGGGAAAACCATGGCTTCTTTTAAAGCTCTCTGGGAACCGCTTCCATCGCCCATCAGAGCTTGGCTCTCCGTGCTTTCCTGGCGCCTTCAGCCTCAAAACCAGCCTTTCTCACTTATTCCAGGGCCCCCTTCAAAAATAGCAAACGTCCCAAGATTGCTGCCACGCCCAAGCAGCCACGAGGGAAAACCATGGCTTCTTTTAAAGCTCTCTGGGAATTGCTTCCATAGCCCCACAGACCTTGTTGCTCTGGGCTTTCCTGGCGCCTTCAGCCTCAAAACCAGCCTTTCTCATTCGCACCAGGGCAGGCCGCAAAAATTACCATATGTCTGGAGATTGCTGCCACGCCCAAGCAGCCACCAGGGGAAACCCTGGCTTGTTTTAAAGCTCTCTGGGAACCGCTTCCATCGTCCATCAGAGCTTGGCTCTCCGTGCTTTCCTGGTGCCTTCAGCCTCAAAACCAGCCTTTCTCACTTATTCCAGGGCCCCTTCAAAAATAGCAAACGTCCCAAGATTGCTGCCACGCCCAAGCAGCCACGAGGGAGAACCATGGCTTCTTTTAAAGCTCTCTGGGAACCGCTTCCATCGTCCATCAGAGCTTGGCTCTCCGTGCTTTCCTGGTGCCTTCAGCCTCAAAACCAGCCTTTCTCACTTATTCCACGTTTGGCCTCAAAAATAGCAAACGTCCCAAGATTGCTGCCACGCCCAAGCAGCCACGAGGGAAAACCATGGCTTCTTTTAAAGCTCTCTGGGAACCGCTTCCATCGCCCACTAGAGCTTGGCTCTCCGGCTTTCCTGGCGCCTTCAGCCTCGAAAACAGCCTTTCTCACTTATTCCACGTTTGGCCTCAAAAATAGCAAACGTCCCAAGATTGCTGCCACGCCCAAGCAGCCACCAGGGAAAACCATGGCTTGTTTTAAAGCTCTCTGGGAACCGCTTCCATCGTCCATCAGAGCTTGGCTCTCCGTGCTTTCCTGGTGCCTTCAGCCTCAAAACCAGCCTTTCTCACTTATTCCACGTTTGGCCTCAAAAATAGCAAACGTCCCAAGATTGCTGCCACGCCCAAGCAGCCACGAGGGAATACCATGGCTTCTTTTAAAGCTCTCTGGGAACCGCTTCCATCGCCCATCAGAGCTTGGCTCTCCGTGCTTTCCTGGTGCCTTCAGCCTCAAAACCAGCCTTTCTCACTTATTCCACGCTTGGCCTCAAAAATAGCAAACGTCCCAAGATTGCTGCCACGCCCAAGCAGCCACGAGGGAAAACCATGGCTTCTTTTAAAGCTCTCTGGGAACTGCTTCCATCGCCAAACAGAGCTTGGCTCTCCGTGCTTTCCTGGTGCCTTCAGCCTCAAAACCAGCCTTTCTCACTTATTCCAGGGCCCCCTTCAAAAATAGCAAACGTCCCAAGATTGCTGCCACGCCCAAGCAGCCACCAGGGGAAACCATGGCTTCTTTTAAAGCTCTCTGGGAACCGCTTCCATCGTCCATCAGAGCTTGGCTCTCCGTGCTTTCCTGGCGCCTTCAGCCTCAAAACCAGCCTTTCTCACTTATTCCAGGGCCCCTTCAAAAATAGCAAACGTCCCAAGATTGCTGCCACGCCCAAGCAGCCACGAGGGGACAACATGGCTTCTTTTAAAGCTCTCTGGGAATTGCTTGCATAGCCCCACAGACCTTGTTGCTCTGGGCTTTCCTGGCGCCTTCAGCCTCAAAACCAGCCTTTCTCATTCGCACCAGGGCAGGCCTCAAAAAATACCATATGTCTGGAGATTGCTGCCACGCCCAAGCAGCCACCAGGGGAAACCGTGGCTTGTTTTAAAGCTCTCTGGGAACCGCTTCCATCGTCCATCAGAGCTTGGCTCTCCGTGCTTTCCTGGTGCCTTCAGCCTCAAAACCAGCCTTTCTCACTTATTCCAGGGCCCCCTTCAAAAACAGCAAACGTCCCAAGATTGCTGCCACGCCCAAGCAGCCACGAGAGAAAACCATGGCTTCTTTTAAAGCTCTCTGGGAACCGCTTCCATCGTCCATCAGAGCTTGGCTCTCCGTGCTTTCCTGGTGCCTTCAGCCTCAAAACCAGCCTTTCTCACTTATTCCACGTTTGGCCTCAAAAATAGCAAACGTCCCAAGATTGCTGCCACGCCCAAGCAGCCACGAGGGAAATACCATGGCTTCTTTTAAAGCTCTCTGGGAACCGCTTCCATCGCCCATCAGAGCTTGGCTCTCCGTGCTTTCCTGGGGCCTTCAGCCTCAAAACCAGCCTTTCTCACTTATTCCACGCTTGGCCTCAAAAATAGCAAACGTCCCAAGATTGCTGCCACGCCCAAGCAGCCACGAGGAGAAAACATGGCTTCTTTTAAAGCTCTCTGGGAATTGCTTGCATAGCCCCACAGACCTTGTGCTCTAGGCTTTCCTGGTGCCTTCAGCCTCAAAACCAGCCTTTCTCATTCGCACCAGGGCAGGCCTCAAAAAATACCATATGTCTGGAGATTGCTGCCACGCCCAAGCAGCCACGAGGGAGAACCGTGGCTTCTTTTAAAGCTCTCTGGGAACCGCTTCCATCGTCCATCAGAGCTTGGCTCTCCGTGCTTTCCTGGTGCCTTCAGCCTCAAAACCAGCCTTTCTCACTTATTCCACGTTTGGCCTCAAAAATAGCAAACGTCCCAAGATGGCTGCCACGCCCAAGCAGCCACGAGGGAAAACCATGGCTTCTTTTAAAGCTCTCTGGCAATTGCTTGCATAGCCCCACAGACCTTGTTGCTCTGGGCTTTCCTGGTGCCTTCAGCCTCAAAACCAGCCTTTCTCCTTCGCACCAGGGCAGGCCTCCAAAATGACCATATGTCTGGAGATTGCTGCCACGCCCAAGCAGCCACCAGGGAAAACTGGGGCTTCTTTTAAAGCTCTCTGGGAACCGCTTCCATCGTCCATCAGAGCTTGGCTCTCCGTGCTTTCCTGGTGCCTTCAGCCTCAAAACCAGCCTTTCTCACTTATTCCAGGGCCCCTTCAAAAATAGCAAACGTCCCAAGATTGCTGCCACGCCCAAGCAGCCACGAGGGAAAACCATGGCTTCTTTTAAAGCTCTCTGGCAATTGCTTGCATAGCCCCACAGACCTTGTTGCTCTGGGCTTTCCTGGTGCCTTCAGCCTCAAAACCAGCCTTTCTCATTCGCACCAGGGCAGGCCTCCAAAATGACCATATGTCTGGAGATTGCTGCCACGCCCAAGCAGCCACCAGGGAAAACTGGGGCTTCTTTTAAAGCTCTCTGGGAACCGCTTCCATCGTCCATCAGAGCTTGGCTCTCCGTGCTTTCCTGGTGCCTTCAGCCTCAAAACCAGCCTTTCTCACTTATTCCACGTTTGGCCTCAAAAATAGCAAACGTCCCAAGATTGCTGCCACGCCCAAGCAGCCACGAGGAAATACCATGGCTTCTTTTAAAGCTCTCTGGGAACCGCTTCCATCGTCCATCAGAGCTTGGCTCTCTGTGCTTTCCTGGTGCCTTCAGCCTCAAAACCAGCCTTTCTCACTTATTCCAGGGCGCACTTCTAAAATAGCAAACGTCCCAAGATTGCTGCCACGCCCAAGCAGCCACGAGGAAATACCATGGCTTCTTTTAAAGCTCTCTGGGAACCGCTTCCATCGTCCATCAGAGCTTGGCTCTCCGTGCTTTCCTGGTGCCTTCAGCCTCAAAACCAGCCTTTCTCACTTATTCCACGCTTGGCCTCAAAAATAGCAAACGTCCCAAGATTGCTGCCACGCCCAAGCAGCCACGAGGGAAAACCATGGCTTCTTTTAAAGCTCTCTGGGAACCGCTTCCATCGTCCATCAGAGCTTGGCTCTCCGTGCTTTCCTGGTGCCTTCAGCCTCAAAACCAGCCTTTCTCACTTATTCCACGTTTGGCCTCAAAAACAGCAAACGTCCCAAGATTGCTGCCACGCCCAAGCAGCCACGAGAGAAAACCATGGCTTCTTTTAAAGCTCTCTGGCAATTGCTTGCATAGCCCCACAGAGCTTGGTGCTCTGGGCTTTCCTGGCGCCTTCAGCCTCAAAACCAGCCTTTCTCATTCGCACCAGGGCAGGCCTCCAAAATACCATATGTCTGGAGATGGCTGCCACGCCCAAGCAGCCACGAGGAAATACCATGGCTTGTTTTAATGCTCTCTGGGAACCGCTTCCATCGTCCATCAGAGCTTGGCTCTCCGTGCTTTCCTGGTGCCTTCAGCCTCAAAAGCAGCCTTTCTCACTTATTCCACGTGCCGCCTCAAAAATAGCAAACGTCCCAAGATGGCTGCCACGCCCAAGCAGCCACGAGGGAAAACCATGGCTTCTTTTAAAGCTCTCTGGGAACCGCTTCCATCGTCCATCAGAGCTTGGCTCTCCGTGCTTTCCTGGTGCCTTCAGCCTCAAAACCAGCCTTTCTCACTTATTCCAGGGCCCCCTTCAAAAATAGCAAACGTCCCAAGATTGCTGCCACGCCCAAGCAGCCACGAGGAAAACCATGGCTTCTTTTAAAGCTCTCTGGGAACCGCTTCCATCGTCCATCAGAGCTTGGCTCTCCGTGCTTTCCTGGTGCCTTCAGCCTCAAAACCAGCCTTTCTCACTCATTCCACGTTTGGCCTCAAAAATAGCAAACGTCCCAAGATTGCTGCCACGCCCAAGCAGCCACGAGAGAAAACCATGGCTTCTTTTAAAGCTCTCTGGCAATTGCTTGCATAGCCCCACAGACCTTGTTGCTCTGGGCTTTCCTGGTGCCTTCAGCCTCAAAACCAGCCTTTCTCTTTCGCACCAGGGCAGGCCTCAAAAATTACCATATGTCTGGAGATTGCTGCCACGCCCAAGCAGCCACGAGGGGAAACCTTGGCTTCTTTTAAAGCTCTCTGGGAACCGCTTCCATCGTCCATCAGAGCTTGGCTCTCCGTGCTTTCCTGGCGCCTTCAGCCTCAAAACCAGCCTTTCTCACTTATTCCACGTTTGGCCTCAAAAATAGCAAACGTCCCAAGATGGCTGCCACGCCCAAGCAGCCACGAGGGAAAACCATGGCTTCTTTTAAAGCTCTCTGGCAACTGCTTCCATCGCCCCACAGACCTTGTTGCTCTGTGCTTTCCTGGTGCCTTCAGCCTCAAAACCAGCCTTTCTCACTTCGCACCAGGGCAGGCCTCCAAAATGACCATATGTCTGGAGATGGCTGCCACGCCCAAGCAGCCACGAGGAAATACCATGGCTTCTTTTAAAGCTCTCTGGGAACCGCTTCCATCGTCCATCAGAGCTTGGCTCTCCGTGCTTTCCTGGTGCCTTCAGCCTCAAAACCAGCCTTTCTCACTTATTCCACGTTGGCCCTCAAAAATAGCAAACGTCCCAAGATTGCTGCCACGCCCAAGCAGCCACGAGGAAAACCATGGCTTCTTTTAAAGCTCTCTGGGAACCGCTTCCATCGTCCATCAGAGCTTGGCTCTCCGTGCTTTCCTGGTGCCTTCAGCCTCAAAACCAGCCTTTCTCACTTCATTCCAGGGCGGCCTCAAAAATAGCAAACGTCCCAGATTGCTGCCACGCCCAAGCAGCCACGAGAGAAAACCATGGCTTCTTTTAAAGCTCTCTGGCAATTGCTTGCATAGCCCCACAGACCTTGTTGCTCTGGGCTTTCCTGGTGCCTTCAGCCTCAAAACCAGCCTTTCTCCTTCGCACCAGGGCAGGCCTCCAAAATGACCATATGTCTGGAGATGGCTGCCACGCCCAAGCAGCCACGAGGGAAAACCATGGCTTCTTTTAAAGCTCTCTGGGAACCGCTTCCATCGTCCATCAGAGCTTGGCTCTCTGTGCTTTCCTGGTGCCTTCAGCCTCAAAACCAGCCTTTCTCACTTATTCCACGTTTGGCCTCAAAATAGCAAACGTCCCAAGATGGCTGCCACGCCCAAGCAGCCACGAGGAAATACCATGGCTTCTTTTAAAGCTCTCTGGGAACCGCTTCCATCGTCCATCAGAGCTTGGCTCTCCGTGCTTTCCTGGTGCCTTCAGCCTCAAAACCAGCCTTTCTCACTTATTCCAGGACCCCCTTCAAAAACAGCAAACGTCCCAAGATTGCTGCCACGCCCAAGCAGCCACGAGAGAAAACCATGGCTTCTTTTAAAGCTCTCTGGCAATTGCTTGCATAGCCCACAGACCTCTGGCTCTGGGCTTTCCTGGTGCCTTCAGCCTCAAAACCAGCCTTTCTCACTTCGCACCAGGGCAGGCCTCCAAAATAACCATATGTCTGGAGATGGCTGCCACGCCCAAGCAGCCACGAGGAAATACCATGGCTTCTTTTAAAGCTCTCTGGGAACTGCTTCCATCGTCCATCAGAGCTTGGCTCTCCGTGCTTTCCTGGTGCCTTCAGCCTCAAAACCAGCCTTTCTCACTTATTCCAGGACCCCCTTCAAAAATAGCAAACGTCCCAAGATGGCTGCCACGCCCAAGCAGCCACGAGGAAATACCATGGCTTCTTTTAAAGCTCTCTGGGAACCGCTTCCATCGTCCATCAGAGCTTGGCTCTCCGTGCTTTCCTGGTGCCTTCAGCCTCAAAACCAGCCTTTCTCACTCATTCCACGTTTGGCCTCAAAAATAGCAAACGTCCCAAGATTGCTGCCACGCCCAAGCAGCCACGAGAGAAAACCATGGCTTCTTTTAAAGCTCTCTGGCAATTGCTTGCATAGCCCCACAGACCTTGTTGCTCTGGGCTTTCCTGGTGCCTTCAGCCTCAAAACCAGCCTTTCTCCTTCGCACCAGGGCAGGCCTCCAAAATGACCATATGTCTGGAGATGGCTGCCACGCCCAAGCAGCCACGAGGAAATACCATGGCTTCTTTTAAAGCTCTCTGGGAACCGCTTCCATCGTCCATCAGAGCTTGGCTCTCCGTGCTTTCCTGGTGCCTTCAGCCTCAAAACCAGCCTTTCTCACTTATTCCACGTTTGGCCTCAAAAATAGCAAACGTCCCAAGATTGGTGCCACGCCCAAGCAGCCACGAGGGAAAACCTGGCTTCTTTTAAAGCTCTCTGGCAATTGCTTGCATAGCCCCACAGACCTTGTTGCTCTGGGCTTTCCTGGTGCCTTCAGCCTCAAAACCAGCCTTTCTCACTTCGCACCAGGCAGGCCTCCAAAATGACCATATGTCTGGAGATGGCTGCCACGCCCAAGCAGCCACGAGGAAATACCATGGCTTCTTTTAAAGCTCTCTGGGAACCGCTTCCATCGTCCATCAGAGCTTGGCTCTCCGTGCTTTCCTGGTGCCTTCAGCCTCAAAACCAGCCTTTCTCACTCATTCCACGTTTGGCCTCAAAAATAGCAAACGTCCCAAGATTGCTGCCACGCCCAAGCAGCCACGAGAGAAAACCATGGCTTCTTTTAAAGCTCTCTGGCAATTGCTTGCATAGCCCCACAGACCTTGTGCTCTGGGCTTTCCTGGTGCCTTCAGCCTCAAAACCAGCCTTTCTCCTTCGCACCAGGGCAGGCCTCCAAAATGACCATATGTCTGGAGATTGCTGCCACGCCCAAGCAGCCACGAGGGGAAGCCATGGCTTCTTTTAAAGCTCTCTGGGAACCGCTTCCATCGTCCATCAGAGCTTGGCTCTCCGTGCTTTCCTGGTGCCTTCAGCCTCAAAACCAGCCTTTCTCACTTATTCCACGTCTGGCCTCAAAATAGCAAACGTCCCAAGATGGCTGCCACGCCCAAGCAGCCACGAGGAAAAACCATGGCTTCTTTTAAAGCTCTCTGGGAACCGCTTCCATCGTCCATCAGAGCTTGGCTCTCCGTGCTTTCCTGGTGCCTTCAGCCTCAAAACCAGCCTTTCTCACTCATTCCACGTTGGCCTCAAAAATAGCAAACGTCCCAAGATTGCTGCCACGCCCAAGCAGCCACGAGAGAAAACCATGGCTTCTTTTAAAGCTCTCTGGCAATTGCTTGCATAGCCCCACAGACCTTGTTGCTCTGGGCTTTCCTGGTGCCTTCAGCCTCAAAACCAGCCTTTCTCCTTCGCACCAGGGCAGGCCTCCAAAATGACCATATGTCTGGAGATGGCTGCCACGCCCAAGCAGCCATGAGGAAATACCATGGCTTCTTTTAAAGCTCTCTGGGAACCGCTTCCATCGTCCATCAGAGCTTGGCTCTCCGTGCTTTCCTGGTGCCTTCAGCCTCAAAACCAGCCTTTCTCACTTATTCCAGGACCCCCTTCAAAAATAGCAAAGTCCCAAGATGGCTGCCACGCCCAAGCAGCCACCAGGGAAAACCATGGCTTCTTTTAAAGCTCTCTGGGAACCGCTTCCATCGTCCATCAGAGCTTGGCTCTCCGTGCTTTCCTGGTGCCTTCAGCCTCAAAACCAGCCTTTCTCACTTATTCCAGGGACCCCTTCAAAAATAGCAAACGTCCCAAGATTGCTGCCACGCCCAAGCAGCCACGAGGAAATACCATGGCTTCTTTTAAAGCTCTCTGGGAACCGCTTCCATCGTCCATCAGAGCTTGGCTCTCCGTGCTTTCCTGGTGCCTTCAGCCTCAAAACCAGCCTTTCTCACTTATTCCACGTTGGCCTCAAAAATAGCAAACGTCCCAAGATGGCTGCCACGCCCAAGCAGCCATGAGGGAAAACCATGGCTTCTTTTAAAGCTCTCTGGCAACTGCTTGCATCGCCCACAGAGCTTGTGCTCTGTGCTTTCCTGGTGCCTTCAGCCTCAAAACCAGCCTTTCTCACTTCGCACCAGGGCAGGCCTCCAAAATGACCATATGTCCGGAGATGGCTGCCACGCCCAAGCAGCCACGAGGAAATACCATGGCTTCTTTTAAAGCTCTCTGGGAACCGCTTCCATCGTCCATCAGAGCTTGGCTCTCCGTGCTTTCCTGGTGCCTTCAGCCTCAAAACCAGCCTTTCTCACTTATTCCACGTTTGGCCTCAAAAATAGCAAACGTCCCAAGATTGCTGCCACGCCCAAGCAGCCACGAGAGAAAACCATGGCTTCTTTTAAAGCTCTCTGGCAACTGCTTGCATAGCCCCACAGACCTTGGTGCTCTGGGCTTTCCTGGTGCCTTCAGCCTCAAAACCAGCCTTTCTCCTTCGCACCAGGGCAGGCCTCCAAAATGACCATATGTCTGGAGATGGCTGCCACGCCCAAGCAGCCATGAGGAAATACCATGGCTTGTTTTAATGCTCTCTGGGAACCGCTTCCATCGTCCATCAGAGCTTGGCTCTCCGTGCTTTCCTGGTGCCTTCAGCCTCAAAACCAGCCTTTCTCACTTATTCCACGTTTGGCCTCAAAAATAACAGAAATCCCAAGATGGCTGCCACGCCCAAGCAGCCACGAGGGAAAACCATGGCTTCTTTTAAAGCTCTCTGGGAACCGCTTCCATCGTCCATCAGAGCTTGGCTCTCCGTGCTTTCCTGGTGCCTTCAGCCTCAAAACCAGCCTTTCTCACTCATTCCACGTTTGGCCTCAAAAATAGCAAACGTCCCAAGATTGCTGCCACGCCCAAGCAGCCACGAGAGAAAACCATGGCTTCTTTTAAAGCTCTCTGGCAATTGCTTGCATAGCCCCACAGACCTTGTTGCTCTGGGCTTTCCTGGTGCCTTCAGCCTCAAAACCAGCCTTTCTCCTTCGCACCAGGGCAGGCCTCCAAAATGACCATATGTCTGGAGATGGCTGCCACGCCCAAGCAGCCACGAGGAAATACCATGGCTTCTTTTAAAGCTCTCTGGAAACTGCTTCCATCGTCCATCAGAGCTTGGCTCTCCGTGCTTTCCTGGTGCCTTCAGCCTCAAAACCAGCCTTTCTCACTTATTCCAGGACCCCCTTCAAAAATAGCAAACGTCCCAAGATGGCTGCCACGCCCAAGCAGCCACGAGGAAATACCATGGCTTCTTTTAAAGCTCTCTGGGAACCGCTTCCATCGTCCATCAGAGCTTGGCTCTCCGTGCTTTCCTGGCGCCTTCAGCCTCAAAACCAGCCTTTCTCACTTATTCCACGTTTGGCCTCAAAAATAGCAAACGTCCCAAGATTGCTGCCACGCCCAAGCAGCCACGAGAGAAAACCATGGCTTCTTTTAAAGCTCTCTGGCAATTGCTTGCATAGCCCCACAGACCTTGTTGCTCTGGGCTTTCCTGGTGCCTTCAGCCTCAAAACCAGCCTTTCTCACTTCGCACCAGGGCAGGCCTCCAAAATGACCATATGTCTGGAGATGGCTGCCACGCCCAAGCAGCCATGAGGAAATACCATGGCTTGTTTTAAAGCTCTCTGGGAACCGCTTCCATCGTCCATCAGAGCTTGGCTCTCCGTGCTTTCCTGGTGCCTTCAGCCTCAAAAGCAGCCTTTCTCACTTATTCCACGTTTGGCCTCAAAAATAGCAAACGTCCCAAGATGGCTGCCACGCCCAAGCAGCCACGAGAGAAAACCATGGCTTCTTTTAAAGCTCTCTGGCAACTGCTTCCATCGTCCATCAGAGCTTGGCTCTCCGGGCTTTCCTGGTGCCTTCAGCCTCAAAACCAGCCTTTCCAATTCGCACCAGGGCAGGCCTCCAAAATGACCATATGTCTGGAGATGGCTGCCACGCCCAAGCAGCCACGAGGAAATACCATGGCTTGTTTTAATGCTCTCTGGAACCGCTTCCATCGTCCATCAGAGCTTGGCTCTCCGTGCTTTCCTGGTGCCTTCAGCCTCAAAACCAGCCTTTCTCACTTATTCCACGTCTGGCCTCAAAAATAGCAAACGTCCCAAGATGGCTGCCACGCCCAAGCAGCCACGAGAGAAAACCATGGCTTCTTTTAAAGCTCTCTGGGAACCGCTTCCATCGTCCATCAGAGCTTGGCTCTCCGTGCTTTCCTGGCGCCTTCAGCCTCAAAACCAGCCTTTCTCACTTATTCCAGGTCTGGCCTCAAAAATAGCAAACGTCCCAAGATGGCTGCCACGCCCAAGCAGCCACGAGAGAAAACCATGGCTTCTTTTAAAGCTCTCTGGCAATTGCTTGCATAGCCCCACAGACCTTGTTGCTCTGGGCTTTCCTGGTGCCTTCAGCCTCAAAACCAGCCTTTCTCCTTCGCACCAGGGCAGGCCTCCAAAATGACCATATGTCTGGAGATGGCTGCCACGCCCAAGCAGCCACCAGGGAAAACTGGGGCTTCTTTTAAAGCTCTCTGGGAACCGCTTCCATCGTCCATCAGAGCTTGGCTCTCTGTGCTTTCCTGGTGCCTTCAGCCTCAAAACCAGCCTTTCTCACTTATTCCACGTTTGGCCTGAAAAATAGCAAACGTCCCAAGATTGCTGCCACGCCCAAGCAGCCACGAGGAAAACCATGGCTTCTTTTAAAGCTCTCTGGGAACCGCTTCCATCGTCCATCAGAGCTTGGCTCTCCGTGCTTTCCTGGTGCCTTCAGCCTCAAAACCAGCCTTTCTCACTATTCCACGGTCTGGCCTCAAAATACGCAAACGTCCCAAGATTGCTGCCACGCCCAAGCAGCCACGAGGGAAAACCGTGGCTTCTTTTAAAGCTCTCTGGGAACCGCTTCCATCGTCCATCAGAGCTTGGCTCTCTGTGCTTTCCTGGTGCCTTCAGCCTCAAAACCAGCCTTTCTCACTTATTCCACGTTTGGCCTCAAAAATAGCAAACGTCCCAAGATGGCTGCCACGCCCAAGCAGCCACGAGAGAAAACCATGGCTTCTTTTAAAGCTCTCTGGCAATTGCTTGCATCGCCCCACAGACCTTGGCTCTCGGGCTTTCCTGGTGCCTTCAGCCTCAAAACCAGCCTTTCTCACTTCGCACCAGGGCAGGCCTCCAAAATGACCATATGTCTGGAGATGGCTGCCACGCCCAAGCAGCCACGAGGAAATACCATGGCTTGTTTTAAAGCTCTCTGGGAACCGCTTCCATCGTCCATCAGAGCTTGGCTCTCCGTGCTTTCCTGGTGCCTTCAGCCTCAAAAGCAGCCTTTCTCACTTATTCCAGGACCCCCTTCAAAAATAGCAAACGTCCCAAGATGGCTGCCACGCCCAAGCAGCCACCAGGGAAAACCATGGCTTCTTTTAAAGCTCTCTGGGAACCGCTTCCATCGTCCATCAGAGCTTGGCTCTCCGTGCTTTCCTGGTGCCTTCAGCCTCAAAACCAGCCTTTCTCACTTATTCCAGGACCCCCTTCAAAATAGCAAACGTCCCAAGATTGCTGCCACGCCCAAGCAGCCACGAGGAAATACCATGGCTTCTTTTAAAGCTCTCTGGAACCGCTTCCATCGTCCATCAGAGCTTGGCTCTCCGTGCTTTCCTGGTGCCTTCAGCCTCAAAACCAGCCTTTCTCACTCATTCCACGTTTGGCCTCAAAAATAGCAAACGTCCCAAGATTGCTGCCACGCCCAAGCAGCCACGAGAGAAAACCATGGCTTCTTTTAAAGCTCTCTGGCAATTGCTTGCATAGCCCCACAGACCTTGTTGCTCTGGGCTTTCCTGGTGCCTTCAGCCTCAAAACCAGCCTTTCTCATTCGCACCAGGGCAGGCCTCCAAAATGACCATATGTCTGGAGATGGCTGCCACGCCCAAGCAGCCATGAGGAAATACCATGGCTTGTTTTAATGCTCTCTGGGAACCGCTTCCATCGTCCATCAGAGCTTGGCTCTCCGTGCTTTCCTGGTGCCTTCAGCCTCAAAAGCAGCCTTTCTCACTGATTCACAGGACCCGCCTTCAAAAATAGCAAATGTCCCAAGATGGCTGGCCACGCCCAAGCAGCCACCAGGGAAAACCATGGTTCTTTTAAAGCTCTCTGGGAACCGCATCCATCGTCCATCAGAGCTTAGCTATCCGTGCTTTCCTGGTGCCTTCAGCGTCCAAAGCAGCCTTTCTCACTTATTCCAGGACCCCCTTCAAAAATAGCAAACGTCCCAAGATTACTGCCACGCCCAAGCAGCCACGAGGGAATACCATGGCTTCTTTTAAAGCTCTCTGGGAACCGCTTCCATCGCCCATCAGAGCTTGGCTCTCCGTGCTTTCCTTGTGCCTTCAGCCTCAAAAGCAGCCTTCTCCACTCATTCCACGTTTGGCCTCAAAAATAGCAGAAATCCCAAGATGGCTGCCACGCCCAAGCAGCCACCAGGGAAACCTATGGTTTCTTTTAAAGCTCTCTGGGAACCGCATCCATCGTCCATCAGAGCTTAGCTATCCGTTGCTTTCCTGGTGCCTTCAGCCTCAAAACCAGCCTTTCTCACTCATTCCACGTTTGGCCTCAAAAATAACAGAAATCCAAGATGGCTGCCACGCCCAAGCAGCCACCAGGGAAAACTGGGGCTTCTTTTAAAGCTCTCTGGGAACCGCTTCCATCGTCCATCAGAGCTTGGCTCTCCGTGCTTTCCTTGGTCCCTTCAGCCTCAAAACCAGCCTTTCTCATTCATTCCACGTTTGGCCTCAAATAGCAAATGTCCCAAGATGGCTGCCACGCCCAAGCAGCCACCAGGGAAAACCATGGCTTCTTTTAAAGCTCTCTGGGAACCGCATCCATCGTCCATTAGATCTTAGCTCTCCGGTGCTTTCCTGGTGCCTTCAGCGTCCAAAGCAGCCCTTTCTCACTTATTCCAGGACCCCCTTCAAAAATAGCAAACGTCCCAAGATGGCTGCCACATCCAAGCAGCCACGAGGAAATACCATTGGTTTCTTTTAAAGCTCTCTGGCACCACATCCATCGTCCATCAGAGCTTGGCTCTCCTGCTTTCCTGGTCCCTTCAGCCTCAAAAGCAGCCTTCTCACTCATTCCACGTTTGGGCCTCAAAAACTCGCAAACGTCCCCAAGATGGCTGCCACGCCCAAGCAGCCACGAGGGAAAACCATGGCTTCTTTTAAAGCTCTCTGGGAAGTGCTTTGCATAGCCCCACAGACCTTGTTTGCTCTGGGCTTTTCCTGGCACCTTCAGCTTCAAAACCAGCCTTTCTCATTCGCACCAGGCCAGCCCTCCAAAATTACCATATGTCTGGAGATTGCTGCCACGCCCAAGCAGCCACCAGGGAATACCGTGGCTTCTTTTAAAGCTCTCTGGGAATTGCTTGCATAGCCCCACAGACCTTGTTGCTCTGGGCTTTCCTGGCACTTCAGCTTCAAAACCAGCCTTTCTCTTTCGCACCAGGGCAGGCCTCCAAAATGACCATATGTCTGGAGATGGCTGCCACGCCCAATCAGCCACCAGTGGAAAACTGCGGCTTCTTTTTAAAGCTCCTCTGGGAACTGCTTCCATCGTCCATCAGATCTTGGCTCTCTGTGCTTTCCTGTGCCTTAAGCCTCAAAACCACCTTTCTCACTTATTCCACGTTTGGCCTCAAAAATCGCAAACGTCCCAAGATTGCTTGCCACGCCCAAGCAGCCAAGAGAAATAGCATGGCTGCTTTTAAAGCTCTCTGGGAACCGCTTCCATCGTCCATCAGATCTTGGCTCTCCGTGCTTTCCTGGCGCCTTCAGTCCTCAAAACCAACCTTTCTCACTTATTCCCACGTTTGGCCTCAAAAATCGCAAACGTCCCAAGATTGCTGCCACGCCAAGGCAGCCACGATGGGAATACGCATAGTTCTTTTACACCTCTCTGGGAACCGCTTCCATCGCCCATCAGCTCTTTGCTCTCTATTGCTTTCCTGGTGCCTTCAGCCTCAAAACCAGCCTTTCTCACTTAATCCACGTTTGGTCTCAAAAACAGCAAACGTCCCAAGGATGGCTGCCACGCCCAAGCAGCCCATGAGAGAAAACCATGGCTTCTTTTAAAGCTCTCTGGCAATTGCTTGCATAGCCCCCACAGACCTTGTTGCTCTGGGCTTTCCTGGTGCCTTCAGCCTCAAAACCAGCCTTTCTCATTCGCACCAGGGTAGGCCTCCAAAATAACCATATGTCTGGAGATGGCTGCCACGCCCAAGCAGCCATGAGGAAATAACATGGCTTGTTTTAATGCTCTCTGGAAACTGCTTCCATCGTCCATCAGAGCTTGGCTCTCCGTGCTTTCCTGGTGCCTTCAGCCTCAAAAGCAGCCTTTCTCAATGATTCCAGGACCCCCTTCAAAAATAGCAAACGTCCCAAGATCGCTGCCACGCCCAAGCAGCCACGAGGAAATACCATCGCTTCTTTTAAAGCTCTCTGGGAACCGCATCCATCGTCCATCAGAGCTTAGCTATCCGTGCTTTCCTGGTGCCTTCAGCGTCCAAAGCAGCCTTTCTCACTTATTCCAGGACCCCCTTCAAAAATAGCAAACGTCCCAAGATTGCTGCCACGCCCAAGCAGCCACGAGGAAATACCATCGCTTCTTTTAAAGCTCTCTGGGAACCGCTTCCATCGCCCATCAGAGCTTGGCTCTCCGTGCTTTCCTGACGCCTTCAGCCTCAAAAGCAGCCTTTCTCACTTATTCTACATTTGGCCTCAAAAATAGCAAACGTCCCAAGATGGCTGCCACTCCCAAGCAGCCCACAAGGGGAAACCATGGCTTCTTTTAAAACTCTCTGGCAATTGCTTGCATAACCCCACAGACCTTGTTGCTCTTGGGCTTTCCTGGTGCCTTCAGCCTCAAAAACCAGCCTTTCTCATTCGCACCAGGGCAGGCCTCCAAAATTACCATATGTCTGGATATTTGCTGCCACGCCTAAGCAGCCATGAGGAAATACCATGGCTTGTTTTAATGCTGTCTGGAAACTGCTCCATCGTCCATCAGAGCTTGGCTCTCCGTGCTTTCCTGGTGCCTTCAGCGTCCAAAGCAGCCTTTCTCACTTATTCCAGGACCGCCTTCAAAAATAGCAAACGTCCCAAGATTGCTGCCACGCCCAAGCAGCCATGAGGAAATACCATGGTTTCTTTTAAAGCTCTCTGGGAACCGCTTCCATCGCCCATCAGAGCTTGGCTCTCCGTGCTTTCCTGGTCCCTTCAGCCTCAAAAGCAGCCCTTTCTCACTCATTTCCACGTTTGGCCTCAAAAATAGCAAACGTCCCAAGATGGCTGCCGACGCCCAAGCAGCCATGAGAGAAAACCATGGCTTCTTTTAAAGCTCTCTGGCAATTGCTTGCATAGCCCCACAGACCTCTGGGACTCTGGGCTTTCCTGGCACCTTCAGCCTCAAAACCAGCCTTTCTCTTTCGCACCAGGGCAGGCCTCCAAAATAACCATATGTCCTGGAGATGGCTGCCACGCCCAAGCAGCCATGAGGAAATAACATGGCTTGTTTAATGCTCTCTGGAAACTGCTTCCATCGTCCATCAGAGCTTGGCTCTCTGTGCTTTTCCTGGTGCCTTCAGCCTCAAAACCATCCTTTCTCACTTATTCCACGTTTGGCCTCAAAAACAACAAACGCCCCAAGATGGCTGCCACGCCCAAGCAGCCACGAGGGAATACCATGGCTTCTTTTAAAGTTCTCTGGGAACCGCTTCCATCGCCCATCAGAGCTTGGCTCTCCGTGCTTTCCTGGTGCCTTCAGCCTCAAAAGCAGCCTTCTCACTCATTCCACGTTTTGGCCTCAAATATAGCAAACGTCCCAAGATTGCTGCCACGCCCAAGCAGCCACGAGAGAAAACCATGGCTTCTTTTAAAACTCTCTGGCAATTGCTTGCATAACCCCACAGACCTTGTTGCTCTGGGCTTTCCTGGTGCCTTCAGCTCAAAACCAGCCTTTTTCCTTCGCACCAGGGCAGGCCTCCAAAATGAACCATATGTCTGGATATGGCTGCCACGCCTAAGCAGCCATGAGGAAATACCATGCCTTGTTTTAAAGCTCTCTGGGAACTGCTTCCATCGTCCATCAGAGCTTGGCTCTCCGTGCTTTCCTGGTGCCTTCAGCCTCAAAAGCAGCCTTTCTCACTGATTCCAGGACCGCCTTCAAAAATAGCAAATGTCCCAAGATGGCTGCCACACCCAAGCAGCTACCAGGGAAAACCATGGTTTCTTTTAAAGCTCTCTGGGAACCGCATCCATTGTCCATCAGAGCTTAGCTATCCGTGCTTTCCTGGTGCCTTCAGCCTCAAAACCATCCTTTCTCCCTTATTCCACGTTTTGGCCTCAAAAAAAGCAAACATCCCAAGATGGCTGCCACGCCCAAGCAACCACCAGGGAAAACTGGGGCTTCTTTTAAAGCTCTCTGGGAACCGCTTCCATCGTCCATCAGAGCTTGGCTCTCCGTGCTTTCCTAGTCCCTTCAGCCTCAAAACCAGCCTTTCTCATTCATTCCACGTTTGGCCTCAAATATAACAAATGTCCCAAGATGGCTGCCACGCCCAAGCAGCCACCAGGGAAAACCATGGTTTCTTTTAAAGCTCTCTGGGAACCGCATCCATCGTCCATCAGATCTTAGCTCTCCGTGCTTTCCTGGTGCCTTCAGCGTCCAAAGCAGCCTTTCTCACTTATTCCAGGACCCCCTTCAAAAATAGCAAACGTCCCAAGATGGCTGCCACGTCCAAGCAGCCACGAGGAAATACCATCGCTTCTTTTAAAGCTCTCTGGGAACCGCATCCATCGTCCATCAGAGCTTAGCTATCCGTGCTTTCCTGGTGCCTTCAGCGTCCAAAGCAGCCTTTCTCACTTATTCCAGGACCCCCTTCAAAAATAGCAAACGTCCCAAGATCGCTGCCACGCCCAAGCAGCCACGAGGAAATACCATCGCTTCTTTTAAAGCTCTCTGGGAACCGCATCATCGTCCATCAGAGCTTGGCTCTCCGTGCTTTCCTGATGCCTTCAGCCTCAAAAGCAGCCTTTCTCACTTATTCTACATTTGGCCTCAAAAATAGCAAACGTCCCAAGATGGCTGCCACGCCCAAGCAGCCACAAGGGGAAACCATGGCTTCTTTTAAAACTCTCTGGCAATTGCTTGCATAACCCCACAGACCTTGTTGCTCTGGGCTTTCCTGGTGCCTTCAGCCTCAAAACCAGCCTTTCTCATTCGCACCAGGGCAGGCCTCCAAAATGACCATATGTCTGGAGATGGCTGCCACGCCTAAGCAGCCATGAGGAAATACCATGGCTTGTTTTAATGCTGTCTGGAAACTGCTTCCATCGTCCATCAGAGCTTGGCTCTCCGTGCTTTCCTGACGCCTTCAGCCTCAAAAGCAGCCTTTCTCACTTATTCTACATTTGGCCTCAAATATAGCAAACGTGCCAAAATGGCTGCCACGCCCAAGCAGCCACGAGAGAAAACCATGGCTTCTTTTAAAGTTCTCTGGCAATTGCTTGCATAGCCCCACAGACCTTTTTCCTCTGGGCTTTCCTGGTGCCTTCAGCCTCAAAACCAGCCTTTCTCATTCGCACCAGGGCAGGCCTCCAAAATGACCATATGTCTGGAGATGGCTGCCACGCCCAAGCAGTCATGAGGAAATACCATGGCTTGTTTTAATGCTCTCTGGGAAACCGCTTCCATTGTCCATCAGAGCTTGGCTCTCCGTGCTTTTCCTGGTGCCTTCAGCGTCCAAAGCAGCCTTTCTCCACTTATTCCAGGACCCCCTTCAAACAATAGCAAACGTCCCAAGATTGCTGCCACGCCCAAGCAGCCATGAGGAAATACCATGGTTTCTTTAAAGCTCTCTGGGAACCGCTTCCATCGTCCATCAGAGCTTGGCTCTCCGTGCTTTCCTGTCCCTTCAGCCTCAAAAGCAGCCTTTCTCAACTCATTCCCACGTTTGGCCTCAAAAATAGCAAACGTCCCAAGATGGCTGCCACGCCCAAAGCAGCCATGAGAGAAAAACCATGGCTTCTTTTAAAGCTCTCTGGCAATTGCTGTGCATAGCCCACAGACCTCTGGGACTCTGGGCTTTCCTGGCACCTTCAGCCTCAAAACCAGCCTTTCTCTTTCGCACCAGGGCAGGCCTCCAAAATAACCATATGTCTGGAGATGGCTGCCAGCCCAAGCAGCCATGAGGAAATACCATGGCTTGTTTTAATGCTCTCTGGAAACTGCTTCCATCGTCCATCAGAGCTTGGCTCTCTGTGCTTTCCTGGTGCCTTCAGCCTCAAAACCATCCTTTCTCACTTATTCCACGTTTGGCCTCAAAAACAACAAACGTCCCAAGATGGCTGCCACGCCCAAGCAGCCACGAGGGAATACCATGGCTTCTTTTAAAGTTCTCTGGGAACCGCTTCCATCGCCCATCAGAGCTTGGCTCTCCGTGCTTTCCGGGTGCCTTCAGCCTCAAAAGCAGCCTTTCTCACTCATTCCACGTTTGGCCTCAAATATAGCAAACGTCCCAAGATTGCTGCCACGCCCAAGCAGCCACGAGAGAAAACCATGGCTTCTTTTAAAACTCTCTGGCAATTGCTTGCATAACCCCCACAGACCTTGTTGCTCTGGGCTTTCCTGGTGCCTTCAGCCTCAAAACCAGCCTTTTTCATTCGCACCAGGGCAGGCCTCCAAAATGACCATATGTCTGGATATGGCTGCCACGCCTAAGCAGCCATGAGGAAATACCATGCCTTGTTTTAAAGCTCTCTGGGAACTGCTTCCATCGTCCATCAGAGCTTGGCTCTCGTGCTTTCCTGGTGCCTTCAGCCTCAAAAGCAGCCTTTCTCACTGATTCCAGGACCGCCTTCAAAAATAGCAAATGTCCCAAGATGGCTGCCACACCCAAGCAGCTACCAGGGAAAACCATGGTTTCTTTTAAAGCTCTCTGGGAACCGCATCCATTGTCCATCAGAGCTTAGCTATCCGTGCTTTCCTGGTGCCTTCAGCCTCAAAACCATCCTTTCTCCCTTATTCCACGTTTGGCCTCAAAAAAAGCAAACATCCCAAGATGGCTGCCACGCCCAAGCAACCACCAGGGAAAACTGGGGCTTCTTTTAAAGCTCTCTGGGAACCGCTTCCATCGTCCATCAGAGCTTGGCTCTCCGTGCTTTCCTGGTCCCTTCAGCCTCAAAACCAGCCTTTCTCATTCATTCCACGTTTGGCCTCAAATATAACAAATGTCCCAAGATGGCTGCCACGCCCAAGCAGCCACCAGGGAAAACCATGGCTTCTTTTAAAGCTCTCTGGGAACCGCATCCATCGTCCATCAGATCTTAGCTCTCCGTGCTTTCCTGGTGCCTTCAGCGTCCAAAGCAGCCTTTCTCACTTATTCCAGGACCCCCTTCAAAAATAGCAAACGTCCCAAGATGGCTGCCACGTCCAAGCAGCCACGAGGAAATACCATGGTTTCTTTTAAAGCTCTCTGGAACCGCATCCATCGTCCATCAGAGCTTGGCTCTCCGTGCTTTCCTGACGCCTTCAGCCTCAAAAGCAGCCTTTCTCACTCATTCCACGTTTGGCCTCAAAAATCGCAAACGTCCCAAGATTGCTGCCACGCCCAAGCAGCCACGAGGGAAAACCATGGCTTCTTTTAAAGCTCTCTGGCAATTGCTTGCATAGCCCCACAGACCTTTTTCCTCTGGGCTTTCCTGGCACCTTCAGCTTCAAAACCAGCCTTTCTCATTCGCACCAGAGCAGGCGTCCAAAATTACCATATGTCTGGAGATTGCTGCCACGCCCAAGGATCCTCGAGGGGAATCTGTGGCTTCTTTTAAAGCTCTCTGGCAATTGCTTGCATAGCCCCACAGACCTTGTTGCTCTGGGCTTTCCTGGCACCTTCAGCTTCAAAAACCAGCCTTTCTCTTTCGCACCAGGGCAGGCCTCCAAAATGACCATATGTCTGGAGATTGCTGCCACGCCCAAGCAGCCACCAGGGAAAACTGGGGCTTCTTTTAAAGCTCTCTGGGAACTGCTTCCATCGTCCATCAGATCTTGGCTCTTTGTGCTTTCCTGGTGCCTTAAGCCTCAAAACCAGCCTTTCTCACTTATTCCACATTTGGCCTCAAAAATCGCAAACGTCCCAAGATTGCTGCCACGCCCAAGCAGCCACGAGGAAATAGCATGGCTTCTTTTAAACCTCTCTGGGAACCGCTTCCATCGTCCATCAGATCTTGGCTCTCCGTGCTTTCCTGGTGCCTTCAGCCTCAAAACCAACCTTTCTCACTTATTTCCACGTTTGGCCTCAAAAATCGCAAACGTCCCCAAGATTGCTGCCACGCCAAGGCAGCCACGAGGGAATACCATAGTTTCTTTTAAACCTCTCTGGGAACCGCTTCCATCGCCCATCAGCTCTTTGCTCTCTATGCTTTCCTGGTGCCTTCAGCCTCAAAACCAGCCTTTCTCACTTAATCCACGTTTGGCCTCAAAAACAGCAAACGTCCCAAGATGGCTGCCACGCCCAAGCAGCCATGAGAGAAAACCATGGCTTCTTTTAAAGCTCTCTGGCAATTGCTTGCATAGCCCCACAGACCTCTGGGACTCTGGGCTTTCCTGGCACCTTCAGCCTCAAAACCAGCCTTTCTCTTCGCACCAGGGCAGGCCTCCAAAATAACCATATGTCTGGAGATGGCTGCCACGCCCAAGCAGCCATGAGGAAATAACATGGCTTGTTTTAATGCTCTCTGGAAACTGCTTCCATCGTCCATCAGAGCTTGGCTCTCTGTGCTTTCCTCGTGCCTTCAGCCTCAAAACCATCCTTTCTCACTTATTCCACGTTTGGCCTCAAAAACAACAAACGTCCCAAGATGGCTGCCACGCCCAAGCAGCCACGAGGGAATACCATGGCTTCTTTTAAAGCTCTCTGGGGAACCGCTTCCATCGCCCATCAGAGCTTGGCTCTCCGTGCTTTCCTGGTGCCTTCAGCCTCAAAAGCAGCCTTTCTCACTCATTCCAACGTTTGGCCTCAAATATAGCAAACGTCCCAAGATTGCTGCCAACGCCCAAGCAGCCACGAGAGAAAACCATGGCTTCTTTTAAAACTCTCTGGCAATTGCTTGCATAACCCCACAGACCTTGTTGCTCTGGGCTTTCCTGGTGCCTTCAGCCTCAAAACCAGCCTTTCTCATTCGCACCAGGGCAGGCCTCCAAAATGACCATATGTCTGGATATGGCTGCCACGCCTAAGCAGCCATGAGGAAATAACATGCCTTGTTTTAATGCTGTCTGGAAACTGCTTCCATCGTCCATCAGAGCTTGGCTCTCCGTGCTTTCCTGGTGCCTTCAGCCTCAAAAGCAGCCTTTCTCACTGATTCCAGGACCGCCTTCAAAAATAGCAAATGTCCCAAGATGGCTGCCACGCCCAAGCAGCCACCAGGGAAAACCATGGTTTCTTTTAAAGCTCTCTGGGAACCGCATCCATCGTCCATCAGAGCTTAGCTATCCGCGCTTTCCTGGTGCCTTCAGCCTCAAAACCATCCTTTCTCCCTTATTCCACGTTTGGCCTCAAAAAAAGCAAACATCCCAAGATGGCTGCCACACCCAAGCAACCACCAGGGAAAACTGGGGCTTCTTTTAAAGCTCTCTGGGAACCGCTTCCATCGTCCATCAGAGCTTGGCTCTCCGTGCTTTCCTAGTCCCTTCAGCCTCAAAACCAGCCTTTCTCATTCATTCCACGTTTGGCCTCAAATATAACAAATGTCCCAAGATGGCTGCCACGCCCAAGCAGCCACCAGGGAAAACCATGGCTTCTTTTAAAGCTCTCTGGGAACCGCATCCATCGTCCATCAGATCTTAGCTCTCCGTGCTTTCCTGGTGCCTTCAGCGTCCAAAGCAGCCTTTCTCACTTATTCCAGGACCCCCTTCAAAAATAGCAAACGTCCCAAGATGGCTGCCACGTCCAAGCAGCCACGAGGAAATACCATGGTTTCTTTTAAAGCTCTCTGGGAACCGCATCCATCGTCCATCAGAGCTTGGCTCTCCGTGCTTTCCTGACGCCTTCAGCCTCAAAAAGAAGCCTTTCTCACTCATTCCACGTTTGGCCTCAAAAATAGCAAACGTCCCAAGATGGCTGCACGCCCAAGCAGCCACGAGGGAAAACCATGGCTTCTTTTAAAGCTCTCTGGCAATTGCTTGCATAGCCCCACAGACCTTGTTGCTCTGGGCTTTCCTGGCACCTTCAGCTTCAAAACCAGCCTTTCTCATTCGCACCAGGGCAGGCGTCCAAAATGACCATATGTCTGGAGATTGCTGCCACGCCCAAGCAGCCACCAGGGAAAACTGCGGCTTCTTTTAAAGCTCTCTGGGAACCGCTTCCATCGTCCATCAGATCTTGGCTCTCCGTGCTTTCCTGGTGCCTTCAGCCTCAAAACCAACCTTTCTCACTTATTCCACGTTTGGCCTCAAAAATCGCAAACGTCCCAAGATTGCTGCCACGCCCAAGCAGCCACGAGGAAATACCACGGCTTCTTTTAAAGCTCTCTGGGAACCGCTTCCATCGTCCATCAGATCTTGGCTCTCTATGCTTTCCTGGTGCCTTCAGCCTCAAAACCAGCCTTTCTCACTTAATCCATGTTTGGCCTCAAAAACAGCAAACGTCCCAAGATGGCTGCCACGCCCAAGCAGCCACGAGGAAATACCATGGCTTCTTTTAAAGCTCTCTGGCAATTGCTTGCATAGCCCCACAGACCTTGCTCTGGGCTTTCCTGGCACCTTCAGCCTCAAAACCAGCCTTTCTCTTTCGCACCAGGGCAGGCCTCCAAAATAACCATATGTCTGGAGATGGCTGCCACGCCCAAGCAGCCATGAGGAAATAACATGGCTTATTTTAATGCTCTCTGGAAACTGCTTCCATCGTCCATCAGAGCTTGGCTCTCCGTGCTTTCCTGGTGCCTTCAGCCTCAAAAGCAGCCTTTCTCACTGATTCCAGGACCGCCTTCAAAAATAGCAATGTCCCAAGATGGCTGCCACGCCCAAGCAGCCACCAGGGAAAACCATGGTTTCTTTTAAAGCTCTCTGGGAACCGCATCCATCGTCCATCAGAGCTTAGCTATCCGTGCTTTCCTGGTGCCTTCAGCGTCCAAAGCAGCCTTTCTCACTTATTCCAGGACCCCCTTCAAAAATAGCAAACGTCCCAAGATTGCTGCCACGCCCAAGCAGCCACGAGGAAATACCATGGCTTCTTTTAAAGCTCTCTGGAAACCGCTTCCATCGCCCATCAGAGCTTGGCTCTCCGTGTTTTCCTGGTGCCTTCAGCCTCAAAAGCAGCCTTTCTCACTCATTCCACGTTTGGCCTCAAATATAGCAAACGTCCCAAGATTGCTGCCACGCCCAAGCAGCCACGAGAGAAAACCATGGCTTCTTTTAAAACTCTCTGGCAATTGCTTGCATAACCCCACAGACCTTGTTGCTCTGGGCTTTCCTGGTGCCTTCAGCCTCAAAACCAGCCTTTTTCATTCGCACCAGGGCAGGCCTCCAAAATGACCATATGTCTGGATATGGCTGCCATGCCTAAGCAGCCATGAGGAAATACCATGCCTTGTTTTAATGCTGTCTGGGAACTGCTTCCATCGTCCATCAGAGCTTGGCTCTCCGTGCTTTCCTGGTGCCTTCAGCCTCAAAAGCAGCCTTTCTCACTGATTCCAGGACCGCCTTCAAAAATAGCAAATGTCCCAAGATGGCTGCCACGCCCAAGCAGCCACCAGGGAAAACCATGGTTTCTTTTAAAGCTCTCTGGGAACCGCATCCATCGTCCATCAGAGCTTAGCTATCCGTGCTTTCCTGGTGCCTTCAGCGTCCAAAGCAGCCTTTCTCACTTATTCCAGGACCCCCTTCAAAAATAGCAAACGTCCCAAGATTGCTGCCACGCCCAAGCAGCCACGAGGAAATACCATGGCTTCTTTTAAAGCTCTCTGGGAACCGCTTCCATCGCCCATCAGAGCTTGGCTCTCCGTGCTTTCCTGGTGCCTTCAGCCTCAAAAGCAGCCTTTCTCACTCATTCCACGTTGGCCTCAAATATAGCAAACGTCCCAAGATTGCTGCCACGCCCAAGCAGCCACGAGAGAAAACCATGGCTTCTTTTAAAACTCTCTGGCAATTGCTTGCATAACCCCACAGACCTTGTTGCTCTGGGCTTTCCTGGTGCCTTCAGCCTCAAAACCAGCCTTTTTCATTCGCACCAGGGGAGGCCTCCAAAATGACCATATGTCTGGAGATGGCTGCCACGCCCAAGCAGTCATGAGGAAATACCATGGCTTGTTTTAAAGCTCTCTGGGAACCGCTTCCATCGCCCATCAGAGCTTGGCTCTCCGTGCTTTCCTGGTCCCTTCAGCCTCAAAAGCAGCCTTTCTCACTCATTCCACGTTTGGCCTCAAATATAGCAAACGTGCCAAAATGGCTGCCACGCCCAAGCAGCCACGAGAGAAAACCATGGCTTCTTTTAAAGCTCTCTGGCAATTGCTTGCATAGCCCCACAGACCTTGTTGCTCTGGGCTTTCCTGGTGCCTTCAGCCTCAAAACCAGCCTTTTTCATTCGCACCAGGGCAGGCCTCCAAAATGACCATATGTCTGGATATGGCTGCCACGCCTAAGCAGCCATGAGGAAATACCATGCCTTGTTTTAATGCTGTCTGGAAACTGCTTCCATCGTCCATCAGAGCTTGGCTCTCCGTGCTTTCCTGGTGCCTTCAGCCTCAAAAGCAGCCTTTCTCACTGATTCCAGGACCGCCTTCAAAAATAGCAAATGTCCCAAGATGGCTGCCACGCCCAAGCAGCCACCAGGGAAAACCATGGTTTCTTTTAAAGCTCTCTGGGAACCGCATCCATCGTCCATCAGAGCTTAGCTATCCGTGCTTTCCTGGTGCCTTCAGCCTCAAAACCATCCTTTCTCCCTTATTCCACGTTTGGCCTCAAAAAAAGCAAACATCCCAAGATGGCTGCCACGCCCAAGCAACCACCAGGGAAAACTGGGGCTTCTTTTAAAGCTCTCTGGGAACCGCTTCCATCATCCATCAGAGCTTGGCTCTCCGTGCTTTCCTGGTCCCTTCAGCCTCAAAACCAGGCTTTCTCATTCATTCCACGTTTGGCCTCAAATATAACAAATGTCCCAAGATGGCTGCCACGCCCAAGCAGCCACCAGGGAAAACCATGGCTTCTTTTAAAGCTCTCTGGGAACCGCATCCATCGTCCATCAGATCTTAGCTCTCCGTGCTTTCCTGGTGCCTTCAGCGTCCAAAGCAGCCTTTCTCACTTATTCCAGGACCCCCTTCAAAAATAGCAAACGTCCCAAGATGGCTGCCACATCCAAGCAGCCACGAGGAAATACCATGGTTTCTTTTAAAGCTCTCTGGGAACCACATCCATCGTCCATCAGAGCTTGGCTCTCCGTGCTTTCCTGGTCCCTTCAGCCTCAAAAGCAGCCTTTCTCACTCATTCCACGTTTGGCCTCAAAAATCGCAAACGTCCCAAGATTGCTGCCACGCCCAAGCAGCCACGAGGGAAAACCATGGCTTCTTTTAAAGCTCTCTGGGAATTGCTTGCATAGCCCCACAGACCTTGTTGCTCTGGGCTTTCCTGGCACCTTCAGCTTCAAAACCAGTCTTTCTCTTTCGCACCAGGGCAGGCCTCCAAAATGACCATATGTCTGGAGATGGCTGCCACGCCCAATCAGCCACCAGGGAAAACTGCGGCTTCTTTTAAAGCTCTCTGGGAACTGCTTCCATCGTCCATCAGATCTTGGCTCTCTGTGCTTTCCTGGTGCCTTAAGCCTCAAAACCAGCCTTTCTCACTTATTCCACGTTTGGCCTCAAAAATCGCAAACGTCCCAAGATTGCTGCCACGCCCAAGCAGCCACGAGGAAATAGCATGGCTTCTTTTAAACCTCTCTGGGAACCGCTTCCATCGTCCATCAGATCTTGGCTCTCCGTGCTTTCCTGGTGCCTTCAGCCTCAAAACCAACCTTTCTCACTTATTCCACGTTTGGCCTCAAAAATCGCAAACGTCCCAAGATTGCTGCCACGCCAAGGCAGCCACGAGGGAATACCATAGTTTCTTTTAAACCTCTCTGGGAACCGCTTCCATCGCCCATCAGCTCTTTGCTCTCTATGCTTTCCTGGTGCCTTCAGCCTCAAAAGCAGCCTTTCTCACTTATTCTACATTTGGCCTCAAAAATAGCAAACGTCCCAAGATGGCTGCCACGCCCAAGCAGCCACAAGGGGAAACCATGGCTTCTTTTAAAGCTCTCTGGCAATTGCTTGCATAGCCCCACAGACCTTTTTCCTCTGGGCTTTCCTGGTGCCTTCAGCCTCAAAACCAGCCTTTCTCATTCGCACCAGGGCAGGCCTCCAAAATGACCATATGTCTGGAGATGGCTGCCACGCCCAAGCAGTCATGAGGAAATACCATGGCTTGTTTTAATGCTCTCTGGGAACCGCTTCCATTGTCCATCAGAGCTTGGCTCTCCGTGCTTTCCTGGTGCCTTCAGCGTCCAAAGCAGCCTTTCTCACTTATTCCAGGACCGCCTTCAAAAATAGCAAACGTCCCAAGATTGCTGCCACGCCCAAGCAGCCATGAGGAAATACCATGGTTTCTTTTAAACCTCTCTGGGAACCGCTTCCATCGCCCATCAGATCTTGGCTCTCCGTGCTTTCCTGGTCCCTTCAGCCTCAAAAGCAGCCTTTCTCACTCATTCCACGTTTGGCCTCAAAAATAGCAAACGTCCCAAGATGGCTGCCACGCCCAAGCAGCCATGAGAGAAAACCATGGCTTCTTTTAAAGCTCTCTGGCAATTGCTTGCATAGCCCCACAGACCTCTGGGACTCTGGGCTTTCCTGGCACCTTCAGCCTCAAAACCAGCCTTTCTCTTTCACACCAGGGCAGGCCTCCAAAATAACCATATGTCTGGAGATGGCTGCCACGCCCAAGCAGCCATGAGGAAATAACATGGCTTGTTTTAATGCTCTCTGGAAACTGCTTCCATCGTCCATCAGAGCTTGGCTCTCTGTGCTTTCCTGGTGCCTTCAGCCTCAAAACCATCCTTTCTCACTTATTCCACGTTTGGCCTCAAAAACAACAAACGTCCCAAGATGGCTGCCACGCCCAAGCAGCCACGAGGGAATACCATGGCTTCTTTTAAAGCTCTCTGGGAACCGCTTCCATCGCCCATCAGAGCTTGGCTCTCCGTGCTTTCCTGGTGCCTTCAGCCTCAAAAGCAGCCTTTCTCACTCATTCCACGTTTGGCCTCAAATATAGCAAACGTCCCAAGATTGCTGCCACGCCCAAGCAGCCACGAGAGAAAACCATGGCTTCTTTTAAAACTCTCTGGCAATTGCTTGCATAACCCCACAGACCTTGTTGCTCTGGGCTTTCCTGGTGCCTTCAGCCTCAAAACCAGCCTTTTTCATTCGCACCAGGGCAGGCCTCCAAAATGACCATATGTCTGGATATGGCTGCCACGCCTAAGCAGCCATGAGGAAATACCATGCCTTGTTTTAAAGCTCTCTGGGAACTGCTTCCATCGTCCATCAGAGCTTGGCTCTCCGTGCTTTCCTGGTGCCTTCAGCCTCAAAAGCAGCCTTTCTCACTGATTCCAGGACCGCCTTCAAAAATAGCAAATGTCCCAAGATGGCTGCCACGCCCAAGCAGCTACCAGGGAAAACCATGGTTTCTTTTAAAGCTCTCTGGGAACCGCATCCATCGTCCATCAGAGCTTAGCTATCCGTGCTTTCCTGGTGCCTTCAGCCTCAAAACCATCCTTTCTCCCTTATTCCACGTTTGGCCTCAAAAAAAGCAAACATCCCAAGATGGCTGCCACGCCCAAGCAACCACCAGGGAAAACTGGGGCTTCTTTTAAAGCTCTCTGGGAACCGCTTCCATCGTCCATCAGAGCTTGGCTCTCCGTGCTTTCCTAGTCCCTTCAGCCTCAAAACCAGCCTTTCTCATTCATTCCACGTTTGGCCTCAATATAACAAATGTCCCAAGATGGCTGCCACGCCCAAGCAGCCACCAGGGAAAACCATGGCTTCTTTTAAAGCTCTCTGGGAACCGCATCCATCGTCCATCAGATCTTAGCTCTCCGTGCTTTCCTGGTGCCTTCAGCGTCCAAAGCAGCCTTTCTCACTTATTCCAGGACCCCCTTCAAAAATAGCAAACGTCCCAAGATGGCTGCCACGTCCAAGCAGCCACGAGGAAATACCATGGTTTCTTTTAAAGCTCTCTGGGAACCGCATCCATCGTCCATCAGAGCTTGGCTCTCCGTGCTTTCCTGACGCCTTCAGCCTCAAAAGCAGCCTTTCTCACTCATTCCACGTTTGGCCTCAAAAATCGCAAACGTCCCAAGATTGCTGCCACGCCCAAGCAGCCACGAGGGAAAACCATGGCTTCTTTTAAAGCTCTCTGGCAATTGCTTGCATAGCCCCACAGACCTTGTTGCTCTGGGCTTTCCTGGCACCTTCAGCTTCAAAACCAGCCTTTCTCATTCGCACCAGAGCAGGCGTCCAAAATTACCATATGTCTGGAGATTGCTGCCACGCCCAAGGATCCTCGATGGGAATCTGTGGCTTCTTTTAAAGCTCTCTGGCAATTGCTTGCATAGCCCCACAGACCTTCTTGCTCTGGGCTTTCCTGGCACCTTCAGCTTCAAAACCAGCCTTTCTCTTTCGCACCAGGGCAGGCCTCCAAAATGACCATATGTCTGGAGATTGCTGCCACGCCCAAGCAGCCACCAGGGAAAACTGGGGCTTCTTTTAAAGCTCTCTGGGAACTGCTTCCATCGTCCATCAGATCTTGGCTCTTTGTGCTTTCCTGGTGCCTTAAGCCTCAAAACCAGCCTTTCTCACTTATTCCACGTTTGGCCTCAAAAATCGCAAACGTCCCAAGATTGCTGCCACGCCCAAGCAGCCACGAGGAAATAGCATGGCTTCTTTTAAAGCTCTCTGGGAACCGCTTCCATCGTCCATCAGATCTTGGCTCTCCGTGCTTTCCTGGTGCCTTCAGCCTCAAAACCAACCTTTCTCACTTATTCCACGTTTGGCCTCAAAAATCGCAAACGTCCCAAGATTGCTGCCACGCCCAAGCAGCCACGAGGAAATACCATGGCTTCTTTTAAAGCTCTCTGGGAACCGCTTCCATCGTCCATCAGATCTTGGCTCTCTATGCTTTCCTGGTGCCTTCAGCCTCAAAACCAGCCTTTCTCACTTAATCCATGTTTGGCCTCAAAAACAGCAAACGTCCCAAGATGGCTGCCACGCCCAAGCAGCCATGAGAGAAAACCATGGCTTCTTTTAAAGCTCTCTGGCAATTGCTTGCATAGCCCCACAGACCTCTGGGACTCTGGGCTTTCCTGGCACCTTCAGCCTCAAAACCAGCCTTTCTCATTCGCACCAGGGCAGGCCTCCAAAATAACCATATGTCTGGAGATGGCTGCCACGCCCAAGCAGCCATGAGGAAATAACATGGCTTATTTTAATGCTCTCTGGAAACTGCTTCCATCGTCCATCAGAGCTTGGCTCTCCGTGCTTTCCTGGTGCCTTCAGCCTCAAAAGCAGCCTTTCTCAATGATTCCAGGACCCCCTTCAAAAATAGCAAACGTCCCAAGATCGCTGCCACGCCCAAGCAGCCACGAGGAAATACCATGGCTTCTTTTAAAGCTCTCTGGGAACCGCTTCCATCGCCCATCAGAGCTTGGCTCTCCGTGCTTTCCTGACGCCTTCAGCCTCAAAAGCAGCCTTTCTCACTCATTCCACGTTTGGCCTCAAATATAGCAAACGTCCCAAGATTGCTGCCACGCCCAAGCAGCCACGAGAGAAAACCATGGCTTCTTTTAAAACTCTCTGGCAATTGCTTGCATAACCCCACAGACCTTGTTGCTCTGGGCTTTCCTGGTGCCTTCAGCCTCAAAACCAGCCTTTCTCATTCGCACCAGGGCAGGCCTCCAAAATGACCATATGTCTGGAGATGGCTGCCATGACCAAGCAGCCATGAGGAAATACCATGGCTTGTTTTAATGCTGTCTGGAAACTGCTTCCATCGTCCATCAGAGCTTGGCTCTCCGTGCTTTCCTGATGCCTTCAGCCTCAAAAGCAGCCTTTCTCACTTATTCTACATTTGGCCTCAAAAATAGCAAACGTCCCAAGATGGCTGCCACGCCCAAGCAGCCACCAGGGAAAACTGGGGCTTCTTTTAAAGCTCTCTGGCAATTGCTTGCATAGCCAACACAGACCTTTTTCCTCTGGGCTTTCCTGGTGCCTTCAGCCTCAAAACCAGCCTTTCTCATTCGCACCAGGGCAGGCCTCCAAAATGACCATATGTCTGGAGATGGCTGCCACGCCCAAGCAGTCATGAGGAAATACCATGGCTTGTTTTAATGCAGTCTGGGAACCGCTTCCATTGTCCATCAGAGCTTGGCTCTCCGTGCTTTCCTGGTGCCTTCAGCGTCCAAAGCAGCCTTTCTCACTTATTCCAGGACCGCCTTCAAAAATAGCAAACGTCCCAAGATTGCTGCCACGCCCAAGCAGCCACGAGGAAATACCATCGCTTCTTTTAAAGCTCTCTGGGAACCGCTTCCATCGCCCATCAGAGCTTGGCTCTCCGTGCTTTCCTGGTCCCTTCAGCCTCAAAAGCAGCCTTTCTCACTTAATCCACGTTTGGCCTCAAAAACAGCAAACGTCCCAAGATGGCTGCCACGCCCAAGCAGCCATGAGAGAAAACCATGGCTTCTTTTAAAGCTCTCTGGCAATTGCTTGCATAGCCCCACAGACCTTTTTCCTCTGGGCTTTCCTGGTGCCTTCAGCCTCAAAACCAGCCTTTCTCATTCGCACCAGGGTAGGCCTCCAAAATAACCATATGTCTGGAGATGGCTGCCACGCCCACGCAGCCATGAGGAAATAACATGGCTTGTTTTAATGCTGTCTGGAAACTGCTTCCATCGTCCATCAGAGCTTGGCTCTCCGTGCTTTCCTGGTGCCTTCAGCCTCAAAAGCAGCCTTTCTCAATGATTCCAGGACCCCCTTCAAAAATAGCAAACGTCCCAAGATCGCTGCCACGCCCAAGCAGCCACGAGGAAATACCATCGCTTCTTTTAAAGCTCTCTGGGAACCGCATCCATCGTCCATCAGAGCTTGGCTCTCCGTGCTTTCCTGACGCCTTCAGCCTCAAAAGCAGCCTTTCTCACTTATTCTACATTTGGCCTCAAAAATAGCAAACGTCCCAAGATGGCTGCCACGCCCAAGCAGCCACAAGGGGAAACCATGGCTTCTTTTAAAACTCTCTGGCAATTGCTTGCATAACCCCACAGACCTTGTTGCTCTGGGCTTTCCTGGTGCCTTCAGCCTCAAAACCAGCCTTTTTCATTCGCACCAGGGCAGGCCTCCAAAATGACCATATGTCTGGAGATGGCTGCCACGCCTAAGCAGCCATGAGGAAATACCATGGCTTGTTTTAATGCTGTCTGGAAACTGCTTCCATCGTCCATCAGAGCTTGGCTCTCCGTGCTTTCCTGGTCCCTTCAGCCTCAAAACCATCCTTTCTCACTTATTCCACGTTTGGCCTCAAAAACAACAAACGTCCCAAGATGGCTGCCACGCCCAAGCAGCCACGAGGGAATACCATGGCTTCTTTTAAAGCTCTCTGGGAACCGCTTCCATCGCCCATCAGAGCTTGGCTCTCCGTGCTTTCCTGGTCCCTTCAGCCTCAAAAGCAGCCTTTCTCACTCATTCCACGTTTGGCCTCAAATATAGCAAACGTCCCAAGATTGCTGCCACGCCCAAGCAGCCACGAGAGAAAACCATGGCTTCTTTTAAAACTCTCTGGCAATTGCTTGCATAACCCCACAGACCTTGTTGCTCTGGGCTTTCCTGGTGCCTTCAGCCTCAAAACCAGCCTTTTTCATTCGCACCAGGGCAGGCCTCCAAAATGACCATATGTCTCGATATGGCTGCCACGCCTAAGCAGCCATGAGGAAATACCATGCCTTGTTTTAAAGCTCTCTGGGAACTGCTTCCATCGTCCATCAGAGCTTGGCTCTCCGTGCTTTCCTGGTGCCTTCAGCCTCAAAAGCAGCCTTTCTCACTGATTCCAGGACCGCCTTCAAAAATAGCAAATGTCCCAAGATGGCTGCCACGCCCAAGCAGCTACCAGGGAAAACCATGGTTTCTTTTAAAGCTCTCTGGGAACCGCATCCATCGTCCCTCAGAGCTTAGCTATCCGTGCTTTCCTGGTGCCTTCAGCCTCAAAACCATCCTTTCTCCCTTATTCCACGTTTGGCCTCAAAAAAGCAAACATCCCAAGATGGCTGCCACGCCCAAGCAACCACCAGGGAAAACTGGGGCTTCTTTTAAAGCTCTCTGGGAACCGCTTCCATCGTCCATCAGAGCTTGGCTCTCCGTGCTTTCCTAGTCCCTTCAGCCTCAAAACCAGCCTTTCTCATTCATTCCACGTTTGGCCTCAAATATAACAAATGTCCCAAGATGGCTGCCACGCCCAAGCAGCCACCAGGGAAAACCATGGCTTCTTTTAAAAGCTCTCTGGGAACCGCATCCATCGTCCATCAGATCTTAGCTCTCCGTGCTTTCCTGGTGCCTTCAGCGTCCAAAGCAGCCTTTCTCACTTATTCCAGGACCCCCTTCAAAAATAGCAAACGTCCCAAGATGGCTGCCACGTCCAAGCAGCCACGAGGAAATACCATGGTTTCTTTTAAAGCTCTCTGGGAACCGCATCCATCGTCCATCAGAGCTTGGCTCTCCGTGCTTTCCTGACGCCTTCAGCCTCAAAAGCAGCCTTTCTCACTCATTCCACGTTTGGCCTCAAAAATCGCAAACGTCCCAAGATTGCTGCCACGCCCAAGCAGCCACGAGGGAAAACCATGGCTTCTTTTAAAGCTCTCTGGCAATTGCTTGCATAGCCCCACAGACCTTGTTGCTCTGGGCTTTCCTGGCACCTTCAGCTTCAAAACCAGCCTTTCTCATTCGCACCAGAGCAGGCGTCCAAAATTACCATATGTCTGGAGATTGCTGCCACGCCCAAGGATCCTCGATGGGAATCTGTGGCTTCTTTTAAAGCTCTCTGGCAATTGCTTGCATAACCCCACAGACCTTGTTGCTCTGGGCTTTCCTGGCACCTTCAGCTTCAAAACCAGCCTTTCTCTTTCGCACCACGGCAGGCCTCCAAAATGACCATATGTCTGGAGATTGCTGCCACGCCCAAGCAGCCACCAGGGAAAACTGGGGCTTCTTTTAAAGCTCTCTGGGAACTGCTTCCATCGTCCATCAGATCTTGGCTCTTTGTGCTTTCCTGGTGCCTTAAGCCTCAAAACCAGCCTTTCTCACTTATTCCACGTTTGGCCTCAAAAATCGCAAACGTCCCAAGATTGCTGCCACGCCCAAGCAGCCACGAGGAAATAGCATGGCTTCTTTTAAAGCTCTCTGGGAACCGCTTCCATCGTCCATCAGATCTTGGCTCTCCGTGCTTTCCTGGTGCCTTCAGCCTCAAAACCAACCTTTCTCACTTATTCCACGTTTGGCCTCAAAAATCGCAAACGTCCCAAGATTGCTGCCACGCCCAAGCAGCCACGAGGAAATACCACGGCTTCTTTTAAAGCTCTCTGGGAACCGCTTCCATCGTCCATCAGATCTTGGCTCTCTATGCTTTCCTGGTGCCTTCAGCCTCAAAACCAGCCTTTCTCACTTAATCCATGTTTGGCCTCAAAAACAGCAAACGTCCCAAGATGGCTGCCACGCCCAAGCAGCCATGAGAGAAAACCATGGCTTCTTTTAAAGCTCTCTGGCAATTGCTTGCATAGCCCCACAGACCTCTGGGACTCTGGGCTTTCCTGGCACCTTCAGCCTCAAAACCAGCCTTTCTCATTCGCACCAGGGCAGGCCTCCAAAATAACCATATGTCTGGAGATGGCTGCCACGCCCAAGCAGCCATGAGGAAATAACATGGCTTATTTTAATGCTCTCTGGAAACTGCTTCCATCGTCCATCAGAGCTTGGCTCTCTGTGCTTTCCTGGTGCCTTCAGCCTCAAAAGCAGCCTTTCTCACTGATTACAGGACCCCCTTCAAAAATAGCAAACGTCCCAAGATCGCTGCCACGCCCAAGCAGCCACGAGGAAATACCATGGCTTCTTTTAAAGCTCTCTGGGAACCGCTTCCATCGCCCATCAGAGCTTGGCTCTCCGTGCTTTCCTGACGCCTTCAGCCTCAAAAGCAGCCTTTCTCACTCATTCCACGTTTGGCCTCAAATATAGCAAACGTCCCAAGATTGCTGCCACGCCCAAGCAGCCACGAGAGAAAACCATGGCTTCTTTTAAACTCTCTGGCAATTGCTTGCATAACCCCACAGACCTTGTTGCTCTGGGCTTTCCTGGTGCCTTCAGCCTCAAAACCAGCCTTTCTCATTCGCACCAGGGCAGGCCTCCAAAATGACCATATGTCTGGAGATGGCTGCCATGACCAAGCAGCCATGAGGAAATACCATGGCTTGTTTTAATGCTGTCTGGAAACTGCTTCCATCGTCCATCAGAGCTTGGCTCTCCGTGCTTTCCTGATGCCTTCAGCCTCAAAAGCAGCCTTTCTCACTTATTCTACATTTGGCCTCAAAAATAGCAAACGTCCCAGATGGCTGCCACGCCCAAGCAGCCACCAGGGAAAACTGGGGCTTCTTTTAAAGCTCTCTGGCAATTGCTTGCATAGCCCACACAGACCTTTTTTCCTCTGGGCTTTCCTGGTGCCTTCAGCCTCAAAACCAGCCTTTCTCATTCGCACCAGGGCAGGCCTCCAAAATGACCATATGTCTGGAGATGGCTGCCACGCCCAAGCAGTCATGAGGAAATACCATGGCTTGTTTTAATGCAGTCTGGGAACCGCTTCCATTGTCCATCAGAGCTTGGCTCTCCGTGCTTTCCTGGTGCCTTCAGCGTCCAAAGCAGCCTTTCTCAACTTATCCAGGACCGCCTTCAAAAATAGCAAACGTCCCAAGATTGCTGCCACGCCCAAGCAGCCATGAGGAAATACCATCGCTTCTTTTAAAGCTCTCTGGGAACCGCTTCCATCGCCCATCAGAGCTTGGCTCTCCGTGCTTTCCTGGTCCCTTCAGCCTCAAAAGCAGCCTTTCTCACTTAATCCACGTTTGGCCTCAAAAACAGCAAACGTCCCAAGATGGCTGCCACGCCCAAGCAGCCATGAGAGAAAACCATGGCTTCTTTTAAAGCTCTCTGGCAATTGCTTGCATAGCCCCACAGACCTCTGGGACTCTGGGCTTTCCTGGCACCTTCAGCCTCAAAACCAGCCTTTCTCTTTCGCACCAGGGCAGGCCTCCAAAATAACCATATGTCTGGAGATGGCTGCCACGCCCAAGCAGCCATGAGGAAATAACATGGCTTGTTTTAATGCTCTCTGGAAACTGCTTCCATCGTCCATCAGAGCTTGGCTCTCTGTGCTTTCCTGGTGCCTTCAGCCTCAAAACCATCCTTTCTCACTTATTCCACGTTTTGCCCTCAAAAACAACAAACGTCCCCAAGATGGCTGCCACGCCCAAGCAGCCACGAGGGAATACCATGGCTTCTTTTAAAGCTCTCTGGGAACCGCTTCCATCGCCCATCAGAGCTTGGCTCTCCGTGCTTTCCTGGTCCCTTCAGCCTCAAAAGCAGCCTTTCTCACTCATTCCACGTTTGGCCTCAAATATAGCAAACGTCCCAAGATTGCTGCCACGCCCAAGCAGCCACGAGAGAAAACCATGGCTTCTTTTAAAACTCTCTGGCAATTGCTTGCATAAACCCCACAGACCTTGTTGCTCTGGGCTTTCCTGGTGCCTTCAGCCTCAAAACCAGCCTTTTCATTCGCACCAGGGAAGGCCTCCAAAAATGACCATATGTCTGGATATGGCTGCCACGCCTAAGCAGCCATGGAGGAAATACCATGCCTTGTTTTAATGCTGTCTGGAAACTGCTTCCATCGTCCATCAGAGCTTGGCTCTCCGTGCTTTCCTGGTGCCTTCAGCCTCAAAAGCAGCCTTTCTCACTGATTCCAGGACCGCCTTCAAAATAGCAAATGTCCCAAGATGGCTGCCACGCCCAAGCAGCCATCCAGGGAAAACCATGGTTTCTTTTAAAGCTCTCTGGGAACCGCATCCATCGTCCATCAGAGCTTAGCTATCCGCGCTTTTCCTGGTGCCTTCAGCCTCAAACCTCCTTTCTCCCTTATTCCACGTTTGGCCTCAAAAAAAGCAAACATCCCAAGATGGCTGCCACACCCAAGCAACCACCAGGGAAAACTGGGGCTTCTTTTAAAGCTCTCTGGGAACCGCATCCATCGTCCATCAGATCTTAGCTCTCCGTGCTTTCCTGGTGCCTTCAGCGTCCAAAGCAGCCTTTCTCACTTATTCCAGGACCCCTTCAAAAATAGCAAACGTCCCAAGATGGCTGCCACGTCCAAGCAGCCACGAGGAAATACCATGGTTTCTTTTAAAGCTCTCTGGGAACCGCATCCATCGTCCATCAGAGCTTGGCTCTCCGTCCTTTCCTGACGCCTTCAGCCTCAAAAGCAGCCTTTCTCACTCATTCCACGTTTGGCCTCAAAAATCGCAAACGTCCCAAGATTGCTGCCACGCCCAAGCAGCCACGAGGGAAAACCATGGCTTCTTTTAAAGCTCTCTGGCAATTGCTTGCATAACCCCACAGACCTTGTTGCTCTGGGCTTTCCTGGCACCTTCAGCTTCAAAACCAGCCTTTCTCATTCGCACCAGGGCAGGCGTCCAAAATGACCATATGTCTGGAGATTGCTGCACGCCCAAGCAGCCACCAGGGAAAATGCGGCTTCTTTAAAGCTCTCTGGGAACCGCTTCCATCGTCCATCAGATCTTGGCTCTCCGTGCTTTCCTGGTGCCTTCAGCCTCAAAACCAACCTTTCTCACTCATTCCCACGTTTGGCCTCAAAAATCGCAAACGTCCCAAGATTGCTGCCAACGCCAAGCAGCCACGAGGAAATACCACACGGCTTCTTTTAAAGCTCTCTGGGAACCGCTTCCATCGTCCATCAGATCTTGGCTCTCTATGCTTTCCTGGTGACTTCAGCCTCAAAACCAGCCTTTCTCACTTAATCCATGTTTGGCCTCAAAACAGCAACGTCCCAAGATGGCTGCCACGCCCAAGCAGCCATGAGAAGAAAAACCATGGCTTCTTTTAAAGCTCTCTGGCAATTGCTTGCATAGCCCCCACAGACCTCTGGGACTCTGGGCTTTCCTGGCACCTTCAGCCTCAAAACCAGCCTGTCTCTTTCGCACCAGGGCAAGGCCTCCAAAATAACCATATGTCTGGAGATGGCTGCCACGATCCCAAAGCAGCCATGAGGAAATAACATGGCTTATTTTAATGCTCTCTGGAAACTGCTTCCATCGTCCATCATGAGCTTGGCTCTCTGTGCTTTCCTGGTGCCTTCAGCCTCAAAAGCAGCCTTTCTCAATGATTCCAGGACCCCCCTTCAAAAATAGCAAACGTCCCAAGATCGCTGCCACGCCCAAGCAGCCACGAGGAAATACCATGGCTTCTTTTAAAGCTCTCTGGGAACCGCTTCCATCGCCCATCAGAGCTTGGCTCTCCATGCTTTCCTGACGCCTTCAGCCTCAAAAGCAGCCTTTCTCACTCATTCCACGTTTGGCCTCAAATATAGCAAACGTCCCAAGATTGCTGCCACGCCCAAGCAGCCACGAGAGAAAACCATGGCTTCTTTTAAAAACTCTCTGGCAATTTGCTTGCATAACCCCACAGACCTTGTTGCTCCGTGCTTTCCTGGTGCCTTCAGCCTCAAAAACAGCCTTTCTCATTCGCACCAGGGCAGGCCTCCAAAATGACCATATGTCTGGAGATGGCTGCCATGACCAAGCAGCCATGAGGAAATACCATGGCTTGTTTTAATGCTGTCTGGAAACTGCTTCCATCGTCCATCAGAGCTTGGCTCTCCGTGCTTTCCTGATGCCTTCAGCCTCAAAAGCAGCCTTTCTCACTTATTCTACATTTGGCCTCAAAAATAGCAAACGTCCCAAGATGGCTGCCACGCCCAAGCAGCCACCAGGGAAAACTGGGGCTTCTTTTAAAGCTCTCTGGCAATTGCTTGCATAGCCCCACAGACCTTTTTCCTCTGGGCTTTCCTGGTGCCTTCAGCCTCAAAACCAGCCTTTCTCATTCGCACCAGGGCAGGCCTCCAAAATGACCATATGTCTGGAGATGGCTGCCACGCCCAAGCAGTCATGAGGAAATACCATGGCTTGTTTTAATGCTGTCTGGGAACCGCTTCCATTGTCCATCAGAGCTTGGCTATCCGTGCTTTCCTGGTGCCTTCAGCGTCCAAAGCAGCCTTTCTCACTTATTCCAGGACCCCCTTCAAAAATAGCAAACGTCCCAAGATGGCTGCCACGCCCAAGCAGCCATGAGAGAAAACCATGGCTTCTTTTAAAGCTCTCTGGCAATTGCTTGCATAGCCCCACAGACCTCTGGGCTCTGGCTTTCCTGGCACCTTCAGCCTCAAACCAGCCTTTCTCATTCGCACCAGGGCAGGCCTCCAAAATAACCATATGTCTGGAGATGGCTGCCACACCCCAAGCAGCCATGAGGAAATAACATGGCTTGTTTTAATGCTCTCTGGAAACTGCTTCCATCGTCCATCAGAGCTTGGCTCTCTGTGCTTTCCTGGTGCCTTCAGCCTCAAAACCATCCTTTCTCACTTATTCCACGTTTGGCCTCAAAAACAAGAAACGTCCCAAGATGGCTGCCACGCCCAAGCAGCCACGAGGGAATACCATGGTTTCTTTTAAAGCTCTCTGGGAACCGCTTCCATCGCCCATCAGAGCTTGGCTCTCCGTGCTTGTCCTGGTGCCTTCAGCCTCAAAAGCAGCCTTTCTCACTCATTTCCACGTTTGGCCTCAAATATAGCAAAACGTCCCAAGATTGCTGCCACGCCCCAAGCAGCCACGAGAGAAAAACCATGGCTTCTTTTAAAACTCTCTGGCAATTGCTTGCATAACCCCACAGACCTTGTTGCTCTGGGCTTTTCCTGGTGCCTTCAGCCTCAAAACCAGCCTTTCTCATTTCGCACCAGGGCAGGCCTCCAAAATGACCATATGTCTGGATATGGCTGCCACGCCTAAGCAGCCATGAGAAAATAACATGCCTTGTTTTAATGCTGTCTGGAAACTGCTTCCATCGTCCATCAGAGCTTGGCTCTCCGTGCTTTCCTGGTGCCTTCAGCCTCAAAAGCAGCCTTTCTCACTGATTCCAGGCCCGCTTCAAAAATAGCAAATGTCCCAAGGATGGCTGCCACGCCCAAGCAGCCACCAGGGAAAACCATGGTTTCTTTTAAAGCTCTCTGGGAACCGCATCCATCGTCCAATCAGAGCTCAGCTATCCGTGCTTTCCTGGTGCCTTCAGCGTCCAAAGCAGCCTTTCTCACTTATTCCAGGACCCCTTCAAAAATAGCAAACGTCCCAAGATTGCTGCCCACGCCCAAGCAGCCACGAGGAAATACCATCGCTTCTTTTAAAGCTCTCTGGGAAACCGCATCCATCGTCCAATCAGAGCTTGGCTCTCCGTGCTTTCCTGACGCCTTCAGCCTCAAAAGCAGCCTTCGCACTTATTCTACATTTGGCCTCAAAAATAGCAAACGTCCCAAGATGGCTGCCACGCCCAAGCACGCCACAAGGGGAAACATGGCTTCTTTTAAACACTCTGGCAATGCTTGCATAACCCCACAGACCTTGTTTGCTCTGGGCTTTCCTGGTGCCTTCAGCCTCAAAACCAGCCTTTCTCATTCGCACCAGGGCAGGCCTCCAAAAAAACCATATGTCTGGAGATGGCTGCCACGCCTAAGCAGCCATGAGGAAATACCATGCCTTGTTTTAATGCTGTCTGGAAACTGCTTCCTCGTCCATCAGAGCTTGGCTCTCCGTGCTTTCTGACCGCCTTTAGCCTCAAAAGCAGCCTTTCTCACTTATTCTACATTTGGCCTCAAATATAGCAAACGTCCCAAGATGGCTGCCACGCCCAAGCAGCCACGAGAGAAAACCATGGCTTCTTTTAAAGCTCTCTGGCAATTGCTTGCATAGCCCCACAGACCTTGTTGCTCTGGGCTTTCCTGGTGCCTTCAGCCTCAAAACCAGCCTTTCTCATTCGCACCAGGGCAGGCCTCCAAAATGACCATATGTCTGGAGATGGCTGCCACGCCCAAGCAGCCATGAGGAAATACCATGGCTTGTTTTAATGCTCTCTGGGAACCGCTTCCATCGTCCATCAGAGCTTGGCTCTCCGTGCTTTCCTGGTGCCTTCAGCCTCAAAAGCAACTTTTCTCACTTATTCCACGTTTGGCCTCAAAAATAGCAAACGTCCCAAGATGGCTGCCACGCCCAAGCAGCCACGAGAGAAAACCATGGCTTCTTTTAAAGCTCTCTGGCAATTGCTTGCATAGCCCCACAGACCTCTGGCTCTGGGCTTTCCTGGCACCTTCAGCCTCAAAACCAGCCTTTCTCATTCGCACCAGGGCAGGCCTCCAAAATACCATATGTCTGGAGATGGCTGCCACGCCCAAGCAGCCATGAGGAAATAACATGGCTTGTTTTAATGCTCTCTGGAAACTGCTTCCATCGTCCATCAGAGCTTGGCTCTCTGTGCTTTCCTGGTGCCTTCAGCCTCAAAACCAGCCTTTCTCACTTATTCCACGTTTGGCCTCAAAAATAACAAACGTCCCAAGATGGCTGCCACGCCCAAGCAGCCACGAGGGAATACCATGGCTTCTTTTAAAGCTCTCTGGGAACCGCTTCCATCGCCCATCAGAGCTTGGCTCTCCGTGCTTTCCTGGTGCCTTCAGCCTCAAAAGCAGCCTTTCTCACTCATTCCACGTTGGCCTCAAAATAGCAAACGTCCCAAGATTGCTGCCACGCCCAAGCAGCCACGAGAGAAAACCATGGCTTCTTTTAAAGCTCTCTGGCAATTGCTTGCATAACCCCACAGACCTTGTTGCTCTGGGCTTTCCTGGTGCCTTCAGCCTCAAAACCAGCCTTTCTCATTCGCACCAGGGCAGGCCTCCAAAATGACCATATGTCTGGAGATGGCTGCCACGCCCAAGCAGCCATGAGGAAATAACATGGCTTGTTTTAATGCTCTCTGGAAACTGCTTCCATCGTCCATCAGAGCTTGGCTCTCCGTGCTTTCCTGGTGCCTTCAGCCTCAAAAGCAGCCTTTCTCACTGATTCCAGGACCGCCTTCAAAAATAGCAAATGTCCCAAGATGGCTGCCACGCCCAAGCAGCCACCAGGGAAAACCATGGCTTCTTTTAAAGCTCTCTGGGAACCGCTTCCATCGTCCATCAGAGCTTGGCTCTCCGTGCTTTCCTGGTGCCTTCAGCCTCCAAACCAGCCTTTCTCACTTATTCCAGGACCCCCTTCAAAAATAGCAAACGTCCCAAGATTGCTGCCACGCCCAAGCAGCCACGAGGAAATACCATGGCTTCTTTTAAAGCTCTCTGGGAACCGCTTCCATCGTCCATCAGAGCTTGGCTCTCCGTGCTTTCCTGGCGCCTTCAGCCTCAAAACCAGCCTTTCTCACTTATTCCACGTTTGGCCTCAAAAATAGCAAACGTCCCAAGATGGCTGCCACGCCCAAGCAGCCACGAGGGAAAACCATGGCTTCTTTTAAAGCTCTCTGGCAATTGCTTGCATACCCCACAGACCTTGTTGCTCTGGGCTTTCCTGGTGCCTTCAGCCTCAAAACCAGCCTTTCTCATTCGCACCAGGGCAGGCCTCCAAAATGACCATATGTCTGGAGATGGCTGCCACGCCCAAGCAGCCATGAGGAAATACCATGGCTTTTTTAATGCTCTCTGGGAACCGCTTCCATCGTCCATCAGAGCTTGGCTCTCCGTGCTTTCCTGGCGCCTTCAGCCTCAAAAGCAGCCTTTCTCACTTATTCCAGTTGGCCTCAAAAATAGCAAACGTCCCAAGATGGCTGCCACGCCCAAGCAGCCACGAGAGAAAACCATGGCTTCTTTTAAAGCTCTCTGGCAATTGCTTGCATAGCCCCACAGACCTTGTTGCTCTGGGCTTTCCTGGTGCCTTCAGCCTCAAAACCAGCCTTTCTCATTCGCACCAGGGCAGGCCTCCAAAATGACCATATGTCTGGAGATGGCTGCCACGCCCAAGCAGCCATGAGGAAATACCATGGCTTGTTTTAAAGCTCTCTGGGAACCGCTTCCATCGTCCATCAGAGCTTGGCTCTCCGTGCTTTCCTGGTGCCTTCAGCCTCAAAAGCAGCCTTTCTCACTTATTCCACGTTTGGCCTCAAAAATAGCAAACGTCCCAAGATGGCTGCCACGCCCAAGCAGCCACGAGAGAAAACCATGGCTTCTTTTAAAGCTCTCTGGCAATTGCTTGCATAGCCCCACAGACCTTGGCTCTGGGCTTTCCTGGTGCCTTCAGCCTCAAAACCAGCCTTTCTCATTCGCACCAGGGCAGGCCTCCAAAATGACCATATGTCTGGAGATGGCTGCCACGCCCAAGCAGCCATGAGGAAATACCATGGCTTGTTTTAATGCTCTCTGGAAACTGCTTCCATCGTCCATCAGAGCTTGGCTCTCCGTGCTTTCCTGGTGCCTTCAGCCTCAAAACCAGCCTTTCTCACTTATTCCACGTTGGCCCTCAAAAATAGCAAACGTCCCAAGATGGCTGCCACGCCCAAGCAGCCACGAGGAAATACCATGGCTTCTTTTAAAGCTCTCTGGGAACCGCTTCCATCGTCCATCAGAGCTTGGCTCTCCGTGCTTTCCTGGTGCCTTCAGCCTCAAAAGCAGCCTTTCTCACTCATTCCACGTTTGGCCTCAAAAATAGCAAACGTCCCAAGATTGCTGCCACGCCCAAGCAGCCACGAGAGAAAACCATGGCTTCTTTTAAAGCTCTCTGGCAATTGCTTGCATAGCCCCACAGACCTTGTTGCTCTGGGCTTTCCTGGTGCCTTCAGCCTCAAAACCAGCCTTTCTCATTCGCACCAGGGCAGGCCTCCAAAATGACCATATGTCTGGAGATGGCTGCCACGCCCAAGCAGCCATGAGGAAATACCATGGCTTGTTTTAATGCTCTCTGGAAACTGCTTCCATCGTCCATCAGAGCTTGGCTCTCCGTGCTTTCCTGGTGCCTTCAGCCTCAAAAGCAGCCTTTCTCACTGATTCCAGGACCGCCTTCAAAAATAGCAAATGTCCCAAGATGGCTGCCACGCCCAAGCAGCCACCAGGGAAAACCATGGTTTCTTTTAAAGCTCTCTGGGAACCGCTTCCATCGTCCATCAGAGCTTGGCTCTCCGTGCTTTCCTGGTGCCTTCAGCCTCAAAACCAGCCTTTCTCACTCATTCCACGTTTGGCCTCAAAAATAGCAAACGTCCCAAGATGGCTGCCACGCCCAAGCAGCCACCAGGGAAAACTGGGGCTTCTTTTAAAGCTCTCTGGGAACCGCTTCCATCGTCCATCAGAGCTTGGCTCTCCGTGCTTTCCTGGTGCCTTCAGCCTCAAAACCAGCCTTTCTCACTTATTCCACGTTTGGCCTCAAAAACAGCAAATGTCCCAAGATGGCTGCCACGCCCAAGCAGCCACCAGGGAAAACCATGGCTTCTTTTAAAGCTCTCTGGGAACCGCTTCCATCGTCCATCAGATCTTGGCTCTCCGTGCTTTCCTGGTGCCTTCAGCCTCAAAAGCAGCCTTTCTCACTTATTCCAGGACCCCTTCAAAAATAGCAAACGTCCCAAGATGGCTGCCACGCCCAAGCAGCCACGAGGAAATACCATGGCTTCTTTTAAAGCTCTCTGGGAACCGCTTCCATCGTCCATCAGAGCTTGGCTCTCCGTGCTTTCCTGGCGCCTTCAGCCTCAAAAGCAGCCTTTCTCACTCATTCCACGTTTGGCCTCAAAAATAGCAAACGTCCCAAGATTGCTGCCACGCCCAAGCAGCCACGAGGGAAAACCATGGCTTCTTTTAAAGCTCTCTGGCAATTGCTTGCATAGCCCCACAGACCTTGTTGCTCTGGGCTTTCCTGTGCACTTCAGCCTCAAAACCAGCCTTTCTCATTCGCACCAGGGCAGGCCGCAAAATTTACCATATGTCTGGAGATTGCTGCCACGCCCAAGCAGCCACCAGGGAAAACCTGGGCTTCTTTTAAAGCTCTCTGGGAACCGCTTCCATCGTCCATCAGAGCTTGGCTCTCCGTGCTTTCCTGGTGCCTTCAGCCTCAAAACCAGCCTTTCTCACTTATTCCACGTTTGGCCTCAAAAATAGCAAACGTCCCAAGATTGCTGCCACGCCCAAGCAGCCACGAGGAAATACCATGGCTTCTTTTAAAGCTCTCTGGGAACCGCTTCCATCGTCCATCAGAGCTTGGCTCTCCGTGCTTTCCTGGTGCCTTCAGCCTCAAAACCAGCCTTTCTCACTTATTCCACGTTTGGCCTCAAAAATAGCAAACGTCCCAAGATGGCTGCCACGCCCAAGCAGCCACGAGAGAAAACCATGGCTTCTTTTAAAGCTCTCTGGCAATTGCTTGCATAGCCCCACAGACCTTGTGCTCTGGGCTTTCCTGGTGCCTTCAGCCTCAAAACCAGCCTTTCTCATTCGCACCAGGGCAGGCCTCCAAAATGACCATATGTCTGGAGATGGCTGCCACGCCCAAGCAGCCATGAGGAAATACCATGGCTTCTTTTAAAGCTCTCTGGAAACTGCTTCCATCGTCCATCAGAGCTTGGCTCTCCGTGCTTTCCTGGTGCCTTCAGCCTCAAAAGCAGCCTTTCTCACTTATTCCAGGACCCCTTCAAAAATAGCAAACGTCCCAAGATGGCTGCCACGCCCAAGCAGCCACGAGAGAAAACCATGGCTTCTTTTAAAGCTCTCTGGGAACCGCTTCCATCGTCCATCAGAGCTTGGCTCTCCGTGCTTTCCTGGTGCCTTCAGCCTCAAAACCAGCCTTTCTCACTCATTCCACGTTTGGCCTCAAAATAGCAAACGTCCCAAGATTGCTGCCACGCCCAAGCAGCCACGAGAGAAAACCATGGCTTCTTTTAAAGCTCTCTGGCAATTGCTTGCATACCCCACAGACCTTGTTGCTCTGGGCTTTCCTGGTGCCTTCAGCCTCAAAACCAGCCTTTCTCATTCGCACCAGGGCAGGCCTCCAAAATGACCATATGTCTGGAGATGGCTGCCACGCCCAAGCAGCCACGAGGAAATACCATGGCTTCTTTTAATGCTCTCTGGAACCGCTTCCATCGTCCATCAGAGCTTGGCTCTCCGTGCTTTCCTGGTGCCTTCAGCCTCAAAAGCAGCCTTTCTCACTTATTCCACGTTTGGCCTCAAAAATAGCAAACGTCCCAAGATGGCTGCCACGCCCAAGCAGCCACGAGGGAAAACCATGGCTTCTTTTAAAGCTCTCTGGCAATTGCTTGCATAGCCCCACAGACCTTTTGCCTCTGGGCTTTCCTGGTGCCTTCAGCCTCAAAACCAGCCTTTCTCATTCGCACCAGGGCAGGCCTCCAAAATGACCATATGTCTGGAGATGGCTGCCACGCCCAAGCAGCCATGAGGAAATACCATGGCTTGTTTTAATGCTCTCTGGGAACCGCTTCCATCGTCCATCAGAGCTTGGCTCTCCGTGCTTTCCTGGTGCCTTCAGCCTCAAAAGCAGCCTTTCTCACTTATTCCAGGACCGCCTTCAAAATAGCAAACGTCCCAAGATGGCTGCCACGCCCAAGCAGCCACGAGAGAAAACCATGGCTTCTTTTAAAGCTCTCTGGCAATTGCTTGCATAGCCCCACAGACCTTGGGGCTCTGGGCTTTCCTGGTGCCTTCAGCCTCAAAACCAGCCTTTCTCATTCGCACCAGGGCAGGCCTCCAAAATACCATATGTCTGGAGATGGCTGCCACGCCCAAGCAGCCATGAGGAAATACCATGGCTTGTTTTAATGCTCTCTGGAAACTGCTTCCATCGTCCATCAGAGCTTGGCTCTCCGTGCTTTCCTGGTGCCTTCAGCCTCAAAACCAGCCTTTCTCACTTATTCCACGTTTGGCCTCAAAAATAACAGAAATCCCAAGATGGCTGCCACGCCCAAGCAGCCACCAGGGAAAACCATGGCTTCTTTTAAAGCTCTCTGGGAACCGCTTCCATCGTCCATCAGAGCTTGGCTCTCCGTGCTTTCCTGGTGCCTTCAGCCTCAAAAGCAGCCTTTCTCACTCATTCCACGTTTGGCCTCAAAATAGCAAACGTCCCAAGATTGCTGCCACGCCCAAGCAGCCACGAGAGAAAACCATGGCTTCTTTTAAAGCTCTCTGGCAATTGCTTGCATAGCCCCACAGACCTTGTTGCTCTGGGCTTTCCTGGTGCCTTCAGCCTCAAAACCAGCCTTTCTCATTCGCACCAGGGCAGGCCTCCAAAATGACCATATGTCTGGAGATGGCTGCCACGCCCAAGCAGCCATGAGGAAATACCATGGCTTGTTTTAATGCTCTCTGGAAACTGCTTCCATCGTCCATCAGAGCTTGGCTCTCCGTGCTTTCCTGGTGCCTTCAGCCTCAAAAGCAGCCTTTCTCACTTATTCCAGGACCCCCTTCAAAAATAGCAAACGTCCCAAGATGGCTGCCACGCCCAAGCAGCCACCAGGGAAAACCATGGCTTCTTTTAAAGCTCTCTGGGAACCGCTTCCATCGTCCATCAGAGCTTGGCTCTCCGTGCTTTCCTGGTGCCTTCAGCCTCAAAACCAGCCTTTCTCACTTATTCCACGTTGGCCTCAAAAATAGCAAACGTCCCAAGATGGCTGCCACGCCCAAGCAGCCACGAGGGAAAACTGGGGCTTCTTTTAAAGCTCTCTGGGAACCGCTTCCATCGTCCATCAGAGCTTGGCTCTCCGTGCTTTCCTGGTGCCTTCAGCCTCAAAACCAGCCTTTCTCACTTATTCCACGTTTGGCCTCAATAATAACAGAAATCCCAAGATGGCTGCCACGCCCAAGCAGCCACCAGGGAAAACCATGGCTTCTTTTAAAGCTCTCTGGGAACCGCTTCCATCGTCCATCAGAGCTTGGCTCTCCGTGCTTTCCTGGTGCCTTCAGCCTCAAAAGCAGCCTTTCTCACTCATTCCACGTTTGGCCTCAAAAATAGCAAACGTCCCAAGATTGCTGCCACGCCCAAGCAGCCACGAGGGAAAACCATGGCTTCTTTTAAAGCTCTCTGGCAATTGCTTGCATAGCCCCACAGACCTTGTTGCTCTGGGCTTTCCTGGTGCCTTCAGCCTCAAAACCAGCCTTTCTCATTCGCACCAGGGCAGGCCTCCAAAATTACCATATGTCTGGAGATGGCTGCCACGCCCAAGCAGCCACCAGGGAAAACTGGGGCTTCTTTTAAAGCTCTCTGGGAACTGCTTCCATCGTCCATCAGAGCTTGGCTCTCCGTGCTTTCCTGGTGCCTTCAGCCTCAAAACCAGCCTTTCTCACTTATTCCACGTTTGGCCTCAAAAATAGCAAACGTCCCAAGATGGCTGCCACGCCCAAGCAGCCACGAGGAAATACCATGGCTTCTTTTAAAGCTCTCTGGGAACCGCTTCCATCGTCCATCAGAGCTTGGCTCTCCGTGCTTTCCTGGTGCCTTCAGCCTCAAAAGCAGCCTTTCTCACTCATTCCACGTTTGGCCTCAAAATAGCAAACGTCCCAAGATTGCTGCCACGCCCAAGCAGCCACGAGAGAAAACCATGGCTTCTTTTAAAGCTCTCTGGCAATTGCTTGCATAGCCCCACAGACCTTGTTGCTCTGGGCTTTCCTGGTGCCTTCAGCCTCAAAACCAGCCTTTCTCATTCGCACCAGGGCAGGCCTCCAAAATGACCATATGTCTGGAGATGGCTGCCACGCCCAAGCAGCCATGAGGAAATACCATGGCTTGTTTTAATGCTCTCTGGAAACTGCTTCCATCGTCCATCAGAGCTTGGCTCTCCGTGCTTTCCTGGTGCCTTCAGCCTCAAAACCAGCCTTTCTCACTTATTCCAGGCCGCCTTCAAAAATAGCAAATGTCCCAAGATGGCTGCCACGCCCAAGCAGCCACCAGGGAAAACCATGGCTTCTTTTAAAGCTCTCTGGGAACCGCTTCCATCGTCCATCAGAGCTTGGCTCTCCGTGCTTTCCTGGTGCCTTCAGCCTCAAAACCAGCCTTTCTCACTTATTCCAGGACCCCCTTCAAAAATAGCAAACGTCCCAAGATTGCTGCCACGCCCAAGCAGCCACGAGGAAATACCATGGCTTCTTTTAAAGCTCTCTGGGAACCGCTTCCATCGTCCATCAGAGCTTGGCTCTCCGTGCTTTCCTGGCGCCTTCAGCCTCAAAAGCAGCCTTTCTCACTTATTCCACATTTGGCCTCAAAAATAGCAAACGTCCCAAGATGGCTGCCACGCCCAAGCAGCCACGAGGGAAACCATGGCTTCTTTTAAAGCTCTCTGGCAATTGCTTGCATACCCCACAGACCTTGTTGCTCTGGGCTTTCCTGGTGCCTTCAGCCTCAAAACCAGCCTTTCTCATTCGCACCAGGGCAGGCCTCCAAAATGACCATATGTCTGGAGATGGCTGCCACGCCCAAGCAGCCATGAGGAAATACCATGGCTTGTTTTAATGCTCTCTGGGAACCGCTTCCATCGTCCATCAGAGCTTGGCTCTCCGTGCTTTCCTGGCGCCTTCAGCCTCAAAAGCAGCCTTTCTCACTTATTCTACATTTGGCCTCAAAAATAGCAAACGTCCCAAGATGGCTGCCACGCCCAAGCAGCCACGAGAGAAAACCATGGCTTCTTTTAAAGCTCTCTGGCAATTGCTTGCATAGCCCCACAGACCTTTTTGCTCTGGGCTTTCCTGGTGCCTTCAGCCTCAAAACCAGCCTTTCTCATTCGCACCAGGGCAGGCCTCCAAAATGACCATATGTCTGGAGATGGCTGCCACGCCCAAGCAGCCATGAGGAAATACCATGGCTTGTTTTAATGCTCTCTGGGAACCGCTTCCATCGTCCATCAGAGCTTGGCTCTCCGTGCTTTCCTGGTGCCTTCAGCCTCAAAAGCAGCCTTTCTCACTTATTCCAGGACCGCCTTCAAAAATAGCAAACGTCCCAAGATTGCTGCCACGCCCAAGCAGCCACGAGGAAATACCATGGCTTCTTTTAAAGCTCTCTGGGAACCGCTTCCATCGTCCATCAGAGCTTGGCTCTCCGTGCTTTCCTGGTCCCTTCAGCCTCAAAACCAGCCTTTCTCACTCATTCCACGTTTGGCCTCAAAAATAGCAAACGTCCCAAGATGGCTGCCACGCCCAAGCAGCCACGAGAGAAAACCATGGCTTCTTTTAAAGCTCTCTGGCAATTGCTTGCATAGCCCCACAGACCTCTGGCTCTGGGCTTTCCTGGCGCCTTCAGCCTCAAAACCAGCCTTTCTCCTTCGCACCAGGGCAGGCCTCCAAAATGACCATATGTCTGGAGATGGCTGCCACGCCCAAGCAGCCATGAGGAAATACCATGGCTTGTTTTAATGCTCTCTGGAAACTGCTTCCATCGTCCATCAGAGCTTGGCTCTCTGTGCTTTCCTGGTGCCTTCAGCCTCAAAACCATCCTTTCTCACTTATTCCACGTTTGGCCTCAAAAGCAACAAACGTCCCAAGATGGCTGCCACGCCCAAGCAGCCACGAGGGAATACCATGGCTTCTTTTAAAGCTCTCTGGGAACCGCTTCCATCGCCCATCAGAGCTTGGCTCTCCGTGCTTTCCTGGTGCCTTCAGCCTCAAAAGCAGCCTTTCTCACTCATTCCACGTTTGGCCTCAAATATAGCAAACGTCCCAAGATTGCTGCCACGCCCAAGCAGCCACGAGAGAAAACCATGGCTTCTTTTAAAGCTCTCTGGCAATTGCTTGCATAGCCCCACAGACCTTGTTGCTCTGGCTTTCCTGGTGCCTTCAGCCTCAAAACCAGCCTTTCTCATTCGCACCAGGGCAGGCCTCCAAAATGACCATATGTCTGGAGATGGCTGCCACGCCCAAGCAGCCATGAGGAAATACCATGGCTTGTTTTAATGCTCTCTGGAAACTGCTTCCATCGTCCATCAGAGCTTGGCTCTCCGTGCTTTCCTGGTGCCTTCAGCCTCAAAAGCAGCCTTTCTCACTGATTCCAGGACCGCCTTCAAAAATAGCAAATGTCCCAAGATGGCTGCCACGCCCAAGCAGCCACCAGGGAAAACCATGGCTTCTTTTAAAGCTCTCTGGGAACCGCTTCCATCGTCCATCAGAGCTTGGCTCTCCGTGCTTTCCTGGTGCCTTCAGCCTCAAAACCAGCCTTTCTCCTTATTCCACGTTTGGCCTCAAAAATAGCAAACGTCCCAAGATGGCTGCCACGCCCAAGCAGCCACCAGGGAAAACCTGGGCTTCTTTTAAAGCTCTCTGGGAACCGCTTCCATCGTCCATCAGAGCTTGGCTCTCCGTGCTTTCCTGGTGCCTTCAGCCTCAAAACCAGCCTTTCTCACTTATTCCACGTTTGGCCTCAATAATAACAGAAATCCCAAGATGGCTGCCACGCCCAAGCAGCCACCAGGGAAAACCATGGCTTCTTTTAAAGCTCTCTGGGAACCGCTTCCATCGTCCATCAGAGCTTGGCTCTCCGTGCTTTCCTGGTGCCTTCAGCCTCAAAACCAGCCTTTCTCACTTATTCCAGGACCCCCTTCAAAAATAGCAAACGTCCCAAGATGGCTGCCACGCCCAAGCAGCCACGAGGAAATACCATGGTTTCTTTTAAAGCTCTCTGGGAACCGCTTCCATCGTCCATCAGAGCTTGGCTCTCCGTGCTTTCCTGGTGCCTTCAGCCTCAAAAGCAGCCTTTCTCACTCATTCCACGTTTGGCCTCAAAAATAGCAAACGTCCCAAGATTGCTGCCACGCCCAAGCAGCCACGAGAGAAAACCATGGCTTCTTTTAAAGCTCTCTGGCAATTGCTTGCATAGCCCCACAGACCTTCTTGCTCTGGGCTTTCCTGGTGCCTTCAGCCTCAAAACCAGCCTTTCTCATTCGCACCAGGGCAGGCCTCCAAAATGACCATATGTCTGGAGATTGCTGCCACGCCCAAGCAGCCACCAGGGAAAACCGTGGCTTCTTTTAAAGCTCTCTGGGAACTGCTTCCATCGTCCATCAGAGCTTGGCTCTCCGTGCTTTCCTGGTGCCTTCAGCCTCAAAACCAGCCTTTCTCACTTATTCCACGTTTGGCCTCAAAAAACAGCAAACGTCCCAAGATTGCTGCCACGCCCAAGCAGCCACGAGGAAATACCATGGCTTCTTTTAAAGCTCTCTGGGAACCGCTTCCATCGTCCATCAGATCTTGGCTCTCCGTGCTTTCCTGGTGCCTTCAGCCTCAAAACCACCTTTCTCACTTATTCCACGTTTGGCCTCAAAAATCGCAAACGTCCCAAGATTGCTGCCACGCCCAAGCAGCCACGAGGAAATACCATGGCTTCTTTTAAAGCTCTCTGGGAACCGCTTCCATCGTCCATCAGAGCTTGGCTCTCCGTGCTTTCCTGGTGCCTTCAGCCTCAAAACCAGCCTTTCTCACTTATTCCACGTTTGGCCTCAAAAACAGCAAACGTCCCAAGATGGCTGCCACGCCCAAGCAGCCACGAGAGAAAACCATGGCTTCTTTTAAAGCTCTCTGGCAATTGCTTGCATAGCCCCACAGACCTTGGCTCTGGGCTTTCCTGGTGCCTTCAGCCTCAAAACCAGCCTTTCTCATTCGCACCAGGGCAGGCCTCCAAAATGACCATATGTCTGGAGATGGCTGCCACGCCCAAGCAGCCATGAGGAAATACCATGGCTTGTTTTAATGCTCTCTGGAAACTGCTTCCATCGTCCATCAGAGCTTGGCTCTCCGTGCTTTCCTGGTGCCTTCAGCCTCAAAAGCAACTTTTCTCACTTATTCCACGTTTGGCCTCAAAAATAGCAAACGTCCCAAGATTGCTGCCACGCCCAAGCAGCCACGAGAGAAAACCATGGCTTCTTTTAAAGCTCTCTGGCAATTGCTTCCATCGCCCCACAGACCTTGTTGCTCTGGGCTTTCCTGGTGCCTTCAGCCTCAAAACCAGCCTTTCTCCTTCGCACCAGGGCAGGCCTCCAAAATGACCATATGTCTGGAGATGGCTGCCACGCCCAAGCAGCCATGAGGAAATACCATGGCTTGTTTTAATGCTCTCTGGAAACTGCTTCCATCGTCCATCAGAGCTTGGCTCTCCGTGCTTTCCTGGTGCCTTCAGCCTCAAAACCAGCCTTTCTCACTTATTCCACGTTTGGCCTCAAAAATAGCAAACGTCCCAAGATGGCTGCCACGCCCAAGCAGCCACCAGGGAAAACCATGGCTTCTTTTAAAGCTCTCTGGCAATTGCTTGCATAGCCCCACAGACCTTGTTTCTCTGGGCTTTCCTGGTGCCTTCAGCCTCAAAACCAGCCTTTCTCACTTCGCACCAGGGCAGGCCTCCAAAATGACCATATGTCTGGAGATGGCTGCCACGCCCAAGCAGCCACGAGGAAATACCATGGCTTCTTTTAAAGCTCTCTGGGAACCGCTTCCATCGTCCATCAGAGCTTGGCTCTCCGTGCTTTCCTGGTGCCTTCAGCCTCAAAAGCAGCCTTTCTCACTTATTCCACGTCCCGCCTCAAAAATAGCAAACGTCCCAAGATTGCTGCCACGCCCAAGCAGCCACGAGGAAAACCATGGCTTCTTTTAAAGCTCTCTGGCAACTGCTTGCATCGCCCACAGACCTTGTGCTCTCGTGCTTTCCTGGTGCCTTCAGCCTCAAAACCAGCCTTTCTCATTCGCACCAGGGCAGGCCTCCAAAATGACCATATGTCTGGAGATGGCTGCCACGCCCAAGCAGCCACGAGGAAATACCATGGCTTCTTTTAATGCTCTCTGGGAACCGCTTCCATCGTCCATCAGAGCTTGGCTCTCCGTGCTTTCCTGGTGCCTTCAGCCTCAAAAGCAGCCTTTCTCACTTATTCCAGGACCGCCTTCAAAAATAGCAAACGTCCCAAGATTGCTGCCACGCCCAAGCAGCCACGAGAGAAAACCATGGCTTCTTTTAAAGCTCTCTGGGAACCGCTTCCATCGTCCATCAGAGCTTGGCTCTCCGTGCTTTCCTGGTCGCCTTCAGCCTCAAAACCAGCCTTTCTCACTCATTCCACGTTTGGCCTCAAAAATAGCAAACGTCCCAAGATGGCTGCCACGCCCAAGCAGCCACGAGAGAAAACCATGGCTTCTTTTAAAGCTCTCTGGCAATTGCTTGCATAGCCCCACAGACCTTGTGCTCTGGGCTTTCCTGGTGCCTTCAGCCTCAAAACCAGCCTTTCTCCTTCGCACCAGGGCAGGCCTCCAAAATGACCATATGTCTGGAGATGGCTGCCACGCCCAAGCAGCCATGAGGAAATACCATGGCTTGTTTTAATGCTCTCTGGAACTGCTTCCATCGTCCATCAGAGCTTGGCTCTCCGTGCTTTCCTGGTGCCTTCAGCCTCAAAACCAGCCTTTCTCACTTATTCCACGTTTGGCCTCAAAACAACAAACGTCCCAAGATGGCTGCCACGCCCAAGCAGCCACGAGGGAATACCATGGCTTCTTTTAAAGCTCTCTGGGAACCGCTTCCATCGTCCATCAGAGCTTGGCTCTCCGTGCTTTCCTGGTGCCTTCAGCCTCAAAAGCAGCCTTTCTCACTCATTCCACGTTTGGCCTCAAAAATAGCAAACGTCCCAAGATTGCTGCCACGCCCAAGCAGCCACGAGAGAAAACCATGGCTTCTTTTAAAGCTCTCTGGCAATTGCTTGCATAGCCCCACAGACCTTGTTGCTCTGTGCTTTCCTGGTGCCTTCAGCCTCAAAACCAGCCTTTCTCATTCGCACCAGGGCAGGCCTCCAAAATGACCATATGTCTGGAGATGGCTGCCACGCCCAAGCAGCCATGAGGAAATACCATGGCTTGTTTTAATGCTCTCTGGAAACTGCTTCCATCGTCCATCAGAGCTTGGCTCTCCGTGCTTTCCTGGTGCCTTCAGCCTCAAAAGCAGCCTTTCTCACTTATTCCAGGACCGCCTTCAAAAATAGCAAATGTCCCAAGATGGCTGCCACGCCCAAGCAGCCACCAGGGAAAACCATGGCTTCTTTTAAAGCTCTCTGGAACCGCTTCCATCGTCCATCAGAGCTTGGCTCTCCGTGCTTTCCTGGTGCCTTCAGCCTCAAAACCAGCCTTTCTCACTTATTCCACGTTGGCCTCAAAAATAGCAAACGTCCCAAGATGGCTGCCACGCCCAAGCAGCCACGAGGAAAACCATGGCTTCTTTTAAAGCTCTCTGGGAACCGCTTCCATCGTCCATCAGAGCTTGGCTCTCCGTGCTTTCCTGGTGCCTTCAGCCTCAAAACCAGCCTTTCTCACTCATTCCACGTTTGGCCTCAATAATAACAGAAATCCCAAGATGGCTGCCACGCCCAAGCAGCCACCAGGGAAAACCATGGCTTCTTTTAAAGCTCTCTGGGAACCGCTTCCATCGTCCATCAGAGCTTGGCTCTCCGTGCTTTCCTGGTGCCTTCAGCCTCAAAACCAGCCTTTCTCACTTATTCCAGGACCGCCTTCAAAAATAGCAAACGTCCCAAGATGGCTGCCACGCCCAAGCAGCCACGAGGAAATACCATGGCTTCTTTTAAAGCTCTCTGGGAACCGCTTCCATCGTCCATCAGAGCTTGGCTCTCCGTGCTTTCCTGGTGCCTTCAGCCTCAAAAGCAGCCTTTCTCACTCATTCCACGTTTGGCCTCAAAAATAGCAAACGTCCCAAGATTGCTGCCACGCCCAAGCAGCCACGAGGGAAAACCATGGCTTCTTTTAAAGCTCTCTGGCAATTGCTTGCATAGCCCCACAGACCTTGTTGCTCTGGGCTTTCCTGGTGCCTTCAGCCTCAAAACCAGCCTTTCTCATTCGCACCAGGGCAGGCCTCCAAAATGACCATATGTCTGGAGATTGCTGCCACGCCCAAGCAGCCACCAGGGAAAACCATGGCTTCTTTTAAAGCTCTCTGGGAACTGCTTCCATCGTCCATCAGAGCTTGGCTCTCCGTGCTTTCCTGGTGCCTTCAGCCTCAAAACCAGCCTTTCTCACTTATTCCACGTTTGGCCTCAAAAATAGCAAACGTCCCAAGATGGCTGCCACGCCCAAGCAGCCACGAGGAAATACATGGCTTCTTTTAAAGCTCTCTGGGAACCGCTTCCATCGTCCATCAGAGCTTGGCTCTCCGTGCTTTCCTGGTGCCTTCAGCCTCAAAACCAGCCTTTCTCACTCATTCCACGTTGGCCTCAAAAATCGCAAACGTCCCAAGATTGCTGCCACGCCCAAGCAGCCACGAGGAAATACCATGGCTTCTTTTAAAGCTCTCTGGGAACCGCTTCCATCGTCCATCAGAGCTTGGCTCTCTGTGCTTTCCTGGTGCCTTCAGCCTCAAAACCAGCCTTTCTCACTTATTCCACGTTTGGCCTCAAAAACAGCAAACGTCCCAAGATGGCTGCCACGCCCAAGCAGCCACGAGAGAAAACCATGGCTTCTTTTAAAGCTCTCTGGCAATTGCTTGCATAGCCCCACAGACCTCTGGGGCTCTGGGCTTTCCTGGTGCCTTCAGCCTCAAAACCAGCCTTTCTCATTCGCACCAGGGCAGGCCTCCAAAATGCCCGTATGTCTGGAGATTGTTGCCACGCCCAAGCAGCCATGAGGAAATACCATGGCTTGTTTTAATGCTCTCTGGAACCGCTTCCATCGTCCATCAGAGCTTGGCTCTCCGTGCTTTCCTGGTGCCTTCAGCCTCAAAAGCAGCCTTTCTCACTCATTCCACGTTTGGCCTCAAATATAGCAAACGTCCCAAGATTGCTGCCACGCCCAAGCAGCCACGAGAGAAAACCATGGCTTCTTTTAAAGCTCTCTGGCAATTGCTTGCATACCCCACAGACCTTGTTGCTCTGGGCTTTCCTGGTGCCTTCAGCCTCAAAACCAGCCTTTCTCATTCGCACCAGGGCAGGCCTCCAAAATGACCATATGTCTGGAGATGGCTGCCACGCCCAAGCAGCCATGAGGAAATACCATGGCTTGTTTTAATGCTCTCTGGAAACTGCTTCCATCGTCCATCAGAGCTTGGCTCTCCGTGCTTTCCTGGTGCCTTCAGCCTCAAAAGCAGCCTTTCTCACTGATTCCAGGACCGCCTTCAAAAATAGCAAATGTCCCAAGATGGCTGCCACGCCCAAGCAGCCACCAGGGAAAACCATGGCTTCTTTTAAAGCTCTCTGGGAACCGCTTCCATCGTCCATCAGAGCTTGGCTCTCCGTGCTTTCCTGGTGCCTTCAGCCTCAAAAGCAGCCTTTCTCACTTATTCCAGGACCCCTTCAAAAATAGCAAACGTCCCAAGATTGCTGCCACGCCCAAGCAGCCACGAGGAAATACCATGGCTTCTTTTAAAGCTCTCTGGAACCGCTTCCATCGTCCATCAGAGCTTGGCTCTCCGTGCTTTCCTGGCGCCTTCAGCCTCAAAACCAGCCTTTCTCACTTATTCACAGTTGGCCTCAAAAATAGCAAACGTCCCAAGATGGCTGCCACGCCCAAGCAGCCACGAGGGAAAACCATGGCTTCTTTTAAAGCTCTCTGGCAATTGCTTGCATAGCCCCACAGACCTTGTTGCTCTGGGCTTTCCTGGTGCCTTCAGCCTCAAAACCAGCCTTTCTCATTCGCACCAGGGCAGGCCTCCAAAATGACCATATGTCTGGAGATGGCTGCCACGCCCAAGCAGCCATGAGGAAATACCATGGCTTGTTTTAATGCTCTCTGGAAACGCTTCCATCGTCCATCAGAGCTTGGCTCTCCGTGCTTTCCTGGCGCCTTCAGCCTCAAAAGCAGCCTTTCTCACTTATTCCATTTGGCCTCAAAAATAGCAAACGTCCCAAGATGGCTGCCACGCCCAAGCAGCCACAGGGAAACCATGGCTTCTTTTAAAGCTCTCTGGCAATTGCTTGCATAGCCCACAGACCTTGTGCTCTGGGCTTTCCTGGTGCCTTCAGCCTCAAAACCAGCCTTTCTCATTCGCACCAGGGCAGGCCTCCAAAATGACCATATGTCTGGAGATGGCTGCCACGCCCAAGCAGCCATGAGAGAAAACCATGGCTTCTTTTAAAGCTCTCTGGCAATTGCTTGCATAGCCCCACAGACCTTGTTGCTCTGGGCTTTCCTGGTGCCTTCAGCCTCAAAACCAGCCTTTCTCATTCGCACCAGGGCAGGCCTCCAAAATACCATATGTCTGGAGATGGCTGCCACGCCCAAGCAGCCATGAGGAAATACCATGGCTTCTTTTAATGCTCTCTGGGAACCGCTTCCATCGTCCATCAGAGCTTGGCTCTCCGTGCTTTCCTGGTGCCTTCAGCCTCAAAACCAGCCTTTCTCACTTATTCCACGTTTGGCCTCAAAAACAGCAAACGTCCCAAGATGGCTGCCACGCCCAAGCAGCCACGAGAGAAAACCATGGCTTCTTTTAAAGCTCTCTGGCAATTGCTTGCATAGCCCCACAGACCTTGTTGCTCTGGGCTTTCCTGGTGCCTTCAGCCTCAAAACCAGCCTTTCTCCTTCGCACCAGGGCAGGCCTCCAAAATGACCATATGTCTGGAGATGGCTGCCACGCCCAAGCAGCCATGAGGAAATACCATGGCTTGTTTTAATGCTCTCTGGGAACCGCTTCCATCGTCCATCAGAGCTTGGCTCTCCGTGCTTTCCTGGTGCCTTCAGCCTCAAAAGCAGCCTTTCTCACTTATTCCAGGACCCCTTCAAAAATAGCAAACGTCCCAAGATGGCTGCCACGCCCAAGCAGCCACGAGGAAATACCATGGCTTCTTTTAAAGCTCTCTGGGAACCGCTTCCATCGTCCATCAGAGCTTGGCTCTCCGTGCTTTCCTGGCGCCTTCAGCCTCAAAACCAGCCTTTCTCACTTATTCCACGTTTGGCCTCAAAAATAGCAAACGTCCCAAGATTGCTGCCACGCCCAAGCAGCCACGAGAGAAAACCATGGCTTCTTTTAAAGCTCTCTGGCAATTGCTTGCATAGCCCCACAGACCTTTTGCTCTGGGCTTTCCTGGTGCCTTCAGCCTCAAAACCAGCCTTTCTCACTTCGCACCAGGGCAGGCCTCCAAAATGACCATATGTCTGGAGATGGCTGCCACGCCCAAGCAGCCATGAGGAAATACCATGGCTTCTTTTAATGCTCTCTGGGAACCGCTTCCATCGTCCATCAGAGCTTGGCTCTCCGTGCTTTCCTGGTGCCTTCAGCCTCAAAAGCAGCCTTTCTCACTTATTCCAGGACCCCCTTCAAAAATAGCAAACGTCCCAAGATTGCTGCCACGCCCAAGCAGCCACGAGAGAAAACCATGGCTTCTTTTAAAGCTCTCTGGGAACCGCTTCCATCGTCCATCAGAGCTTGGCTCTCCGTGCTTTCCTGGTGCCTTCAGCCTCAAAAGCAGCCTTTCTCACTTATTCCACGTTTGGCCTCAAAAATAGCAAACGTCCCAAGATGGCTGCCACGCCCAAGCAGCCACGAGAGAAAACCATGGCTTCTTTTAAAGCTCTCTGGCAATTGCTTGCATAGCCCCACAGACCTTGTGCTCTGGGCTTTCCTGGTGCCTTCAGCCTCAAAACCAGCCTTTCTCCTTCGCACCAGGGCAGGCCTCCAAAATGACCATATGTCTGGAGATGGCTGCCACGCCCAAGCAGCCATGAGGAAATACCATGGCTTGTTTTAATGCTCTCTGGAAACTGCTTCCATCGTCCATCAGAGCTTGGCTCTCCGTGCTTTCCTGGTGCCTTCAGCCTCAAAACCAGCCTTTCTCACTTATTCCACGTTTGGCCTCAATAATAACAAACGTCCCAAGATGGCTGCCACGCCCAAGCAGCCACGAGGGAAAACCATGGCTTCTTTTAAAGCTCTCTGGGAACCGCTTCCATCGTCCATCAGAGCTTGGCTCTCCGTGCTTTCCTGGTGCCTTCAGCCTCAAAACCAGCCTTTCTCACTCATTCCACGTTTGGCCTCAAAAATAGCAAACGTCCCAAGATTGCTGCCACGCCCAAGCAGCCACGAGAGAAAACCATGGCTTCTTTTAAAGCTCTCTGGCAATTGCTTGCATAGCCCCACAGACCTTGTTGCTCTGTGCTTTCCTGGTGCCTTCAGCCTCAAAACCAGCCTTTCTCCTTCGCACCAGGGCAGGCCTCCAAAATGACCATATGTCTGGAGATGGCTGCCACGCCCAAGCAGCCATGAGGAAATACCATGGCTTGTTTTAATGCTCTCTGGAAACTGCTTCCATCGTCCATCAGAGCTTGGCTCTCCGTGCTTTCCTGGTGCCTTCAGCCTCAAAAGCAGCCTTTCTCACTATTCCACGGACCGCCTTCAAAATAGCAAATGTCCCAAGATTGCTGCCACGCCCAAGCAGCCACCAGGGGAAACCATGGCTTCTTTTAAAGCTCTCTGGAACCGCTTCCATCGTCCATCAGAGCTTGCTCTCCGTGCTTTCCTGGTGCCTTCAGCCTCAAAACCAGCCTTTCTCACTTATTCCACGTTGGCCTCAAAAATAGCAAACGTCCCAAGATGGCTGCCACGCCCAAGCAGCCACGAGAGAAAACCATGGCTTCTTTTAAAGCTCTCTGGGAACCGCTTCCATCGTCCATCAGAGCTTGGCTCTCCGTGCTTTCCTGGTGCCTTCAGCCTCAAAACCAGCCTTTCTCACTTATTCCACGTTTGGCCTCAATAATAACAGAAATCCCAAGATGGCTGCCACGCCCAAGCAGCCACCAGGGAAAACCATGGCTTCTTTTAAAGCTCTCTGGGAACCGCTTCCATCGTCCATCAGAGCTTGCTCTCCGTGCTTTCCTGGTGCCTTCAGCCTCAAAACCAGCCTTTCTCACTTATTCCAGGACCCCCTTCAAAAATAGCAAACGTCCCAAGATGGCTGCCACGCCCAAGCAGCCACGAGGAAATACCATGGCTTCTTTTAAAGCTCTCTGGGAACCGCTTCCATCGTCCATCAGAGCTTGGCTCTCCGTGCTTTCCTGGTGCCTTCAGCCTCAAACCAGCCTTTCTCACTCATTCCACGTTTGGCCTCAAAAATAGCAAACGTCCCAAGATTGCTGCCACGCCCAAGCAGCCACGAGGGAAAACCATGGCTTCTTTTAAAGCTCTCTGGCAATTGCTTGCATAGCCCCACAGACCTTGTTGCTCTGGGCTTTCCTGGCGCCTTCAGCCTCAAAACCAGCCTTTCTCATTCGCACCAGGGCAGGCCTCAAAAATTACCATATGTCTGGAGATTGCTGCCACGCCCAAGCAGCCACCAGGGGAAACCGTGGCTTCTTTTAAAGCTCTCTGGGAACTGCTTCCATCGTCCATCAGAGCTTGGCTCTCTGTGCTTTCCTGGTGCCTTCAGCCTCAAAACCAGCCTTTCTCACTTATTCCACGTTTGGCCTCAAAAATCGCAAACGTCCCAAGATTGCTGCCACGCCCAAGCAGCCACGAGGAGAAAACATGGCTTCTTTTAAAGCTCTCTGGGAACCGCTTCCATCGTCCATCAGATCTTGGCTCTCCGTGCTTTCCTGGTGCCTTCAGCCTCAAAACCAGCCTTTCTCACTTATTCCACGTTTGGCCTCAAAAATCGCAAACGTCCCAAGATTGCTGCCACGCCCAAGCAGCCACGAGGAAATACCATGGCTTCTTTTAAAGCTCTCTGGGAACCGCTTCCATCGTCCATCAGATCTTGGCTCTCCGTGCTTTCCTGGTGCCTTCAGCCTCAAAACCAGCCTTTCTCACTTATTCCACGTTTGGCCTCAAAAACAGCAAACGTCCCAAGATGGCTGCCACGCCCAAGCAGCCATGAGAGAAAACCATGGCTTCTTTTAAAGCTCTCTGGCAATTGCTTGCATAGCCCCACAGACCTCTGGGGCTCTGGGCTTTCCTGGTGCCTTCAGCCTCAAAACCAGCCTTTCTCATTCGCACCAGGGCAGGCCTCCAAAATGACCATATGTCTGGAGATGGCTGCCACGCCCAAGCAGCCATGAGGAAATACCATGGCTTGTTTTAATGCTCTCTGGAAACTGCTTCCATCGTCCATCAGAGCTTGGCTCTCCGTGCTTTCCTGGTGCCTTCAGCCTCAAAAGCAGCCTTTCTCACTCATTCCACGTTTGGCCTCAAAATAGCAAACGTCCCAAGATTGCTGCCACGCCCAAGCAGCCACGAGAGAAAACCATGGCTTCTTTTAAAGCTCTCTGGCAATTGCTTGCATAGCCCCACAGACCTTGTTGCTCTGGGCTTTCCTGGTGCCTTCAGCCTCAAAACCAGCCTTTCTCATTCGCACCAGGGCAGGCCTCCAAAATGACCATATGTCTGGAGATGGCTGCCACGCCCAAGCAGCCATGAGGAAATACCATGGCTTGTTTTAATGCTCTCTGGAAACTGCTTCCATCGTCCATCAGAGCTTGGCTCTCCGTGCTTTCCTGGTGCCTTCAGCCTCAAAAGCAGCCTTTCTCACTGATTCCAGGACCGCCTTCAAAAATAGCAAATGTCCCAAGATGGCTGCCACGCCCAAGCAGCCACCAGGGAAAACCATGGCTTCTTTTAAAGCTCTCTGGGAACCGCTTCCATCGTCCATCAGAGCTTGCTCTCCGTGCTTTCCTGGTGCCTTCAGCCTCAAAAGCAGCCTTTCTCACTTATTCCAGGACCCCCTTCAAAAATAGCAAACGTCCCAAGATTGCTGCCACGCCCAAGCAGCCACGAGGAAATACCATGGCTTCTTTTAAAGCTCTCTGGGAACCGCTTCCATCGTCCATCAGAGCTTGGCTCTCCGTGCTTTCCTGGCGCCTTCAGCCTCAAAAGCAGCCTTTCTCACTTATTCCACATTTGGCCTCAAAAATAGCAAACGTCCCAAGATGGCTGCCACGCCCAAGCAGCCACAAGGGAAACCATGGCTTCTTTTAAAGCTCTCTGGCAATTGCTTGCATAGCCCCACAGACCTTGTTGCTCTGGGCTTTCCTGGTGCCTTCAGCCTCAAAACCAGCCTTTCTCATTCGCACCAGGGCAGGCCTCCAAAATGACCATATGTCTGGAGATGGCTGCCACGCCCAAGCAGCCATGAGGAAATACCATGGCTTGTTTTAATGCTCTCTGGAAACTGCTTCCATCGTCCATCAGAGCTTGGCTCTCCGTGCTTTCCTGGCGCCTTCAGCCTCAAAAGCAGCCTTTCTCACTTATTCTACATTTGGCCTCAAAAATAGCAAACGTCCCAAGATGGCTGCCACGCCCAAGCAGCCACAAGGGAAAACCATGGCTTCTTTTAAAGCTCTCTGGCAATTGCTTGCATAGCCCCACAGACCTTTGTGCTCTGGGCTTTCCTGGTGCCTTCAGCCTCAAAACCAGCCTTTCCAATTCGCACCAGGGCAGGCCTCCAAAATGACCATATGTCTGGAGATGGCTGCCACGCCCAAGCAGCCATGAGAGAAAACCATGGCTTCTTTTAAAGCTCTCTGGCAATTGCTTGCATAGCCCCACAGACCTCTGGGACTCTGGGCTTTCCTGGCACCTTCAGCCTCAAAACCAGCCTTTCTCATTCGCACCAGGGCAGGCCTCCAAAATAACCATATGTCTGGAGATGGCTGCCACGCCCAAGCAGCCATGAGGAAATAACATGGCTTGTTTTAATGCTCTCTGGAAACTGCTTCCATCGTCCATCAGAGCTTGGCTCTCCGTGCTTTCCTGGTGCCTTCAGCCTCAAAACCATCCTTTCTCACTTATTCCACGTTTGGCCTCAAAAA
>CANTUZ010000027.1:3291236-3352038 GCA_947846985.1 Fratercula arctica
TAGATCTCGTGTGTATGATTGGGTATAAGAACTAGAACCGCAACCGGATCCCGTAAGCTAAAGTAGTGTTTTTCCGTTTAGAAGCTCCAAAACCGAAAACTCATAGGACTTCGGCCACACCCACAAAGCTTTGAGAGGCTAATAAGAAGCTTGGTTAGTGTTTTTGGAGTCAAATATGACTAGATCTCGTGTGTATGATTGGGTATAAGAACTAGAACCGCAACCGGATCCCGTAAGCTAAAGTAGTGTTTTTCCGTTTAGAAGCTCCAAAACCGAAAACTCATAGGACTTCGGCCACACCCACAAAGCTTTGAGAGGCAATAAGAAGCTTGGTTAGTGTTTTTGGAGTCAAATATGACTAGATCTCGTGTGTATGATTGGGTATAAGAACTAGAACCGCAACCGGATCCCGTAAGCTAAAGTAGTGTTTTTCCGTTTAGAAGCTCCAAAACCGAAAACTCATAGGACTTCGGCCACACCCACAAAGCTTTGAGAGGCAATAAGTCAAATATGACTAGATCTCGTGTGTATGATTGGATATAAGAACTAGAACCTCAACCGGATCCCGTAAGCTAAAGTAGTGTTTTTCCGTTTAGAAGCTCCAAAACCGAAAACTCATAGGACTTCGGCCACACCCACAAAGCTTTGAGAGGGTATAAGAAGCTTGGTTAGTGTTTTTGGAGTCAAATATGACTAGATCTCGTGTGTATGATTGGGTATTAGAACTAGAACCTCAACCGGATCCCGTAAGCTAAAGTAGTGTTTTTCCGTTTAGAAGCTCCAAAACCGAAAACTCATAGGACTTCGGCCACACCCACAAAGCTTTGAGAGGCTATAAGAAGCTTGGTTAGTGTTTTTGGAGTCAAATATGACTAGATCTCGTGTGTATGATTGGGTATAAGAACTAGAACCTCAACCGGATCCCGTAAGCTAAAGTAGTGTTTTCCGTTTAGAAGCTCCAAAACCGAAAACTCATAGGACTTCGGCCACACCCACAAAGCTTTGAGAGGGTATAAGAAGCTTGGTTAGTGTTTTTGGAGTCAAATATGACTAGATCTCGTGTGTATGATTGGGTATAAGAACTAGAACCGCAACCGGATCCCGTAAGCTAAAGTAGTGTTTTTCCGTTTAGAAGCTCCAAAACCGAAAACTCATAGGACTTCGGCCACACCCACAAAGCTTTGAGAGGCAATAAGAAGCTTGGTTAGTGTTTTTGGAGTCAAATATGACTAGATCTCGTGTGTATGATTGGGTATAAGAACTAGAACCGCAACCGGATCCCGTAAGCTAAAGTAGTGTTTTTCCGTTTAGAAGCTCCAAAACCGAAAACTCATAGGACTTCGGCCACACCCACAAAGCTTTGAGAGGCAATAAGAAGCTTGGTTAGTGTTTTTGGAGTCAAATATGACTAGATCTCGTGTGTATGATTGGGTATAAGAACTAGAACCGCAACCGGATCCCGTAAGCTAAAGTAGTGTTTTTCCGTTTAGAAGCTCCAAAACCGAAAACTCATAGGACTTCGGCCACACCCACAAAGCTTTGAGAGGCTAATAAGAAGCTTGGTTAGTGTTTTTGGAGTCAAATATGACTAGATCTCGTGTGTATGATTGGGTATAAGAACTAGAACCGCAACCGGATCCCGTAAGCTAAAGTAGTGTTTTTCCGTTTAGAAGCTCCAAAACCGAAAACTCATAGGACTTCGGCCACACCCACAAAGCTTTGAGAGGCAATAAGAAGCTTGGTTAGTGTTTTTGGAGTCAAATATGACTAGATCTCGTGTGTATGATTGGGTATAAGAACTAGAACCGCAACCGGATCCCGTAAGCTAAAGTAGTGTTTTTCCGTTTAGAAGCTCCAAAACCGAAAACTCATAGGACTTCGGCCACACCCACAAAGCTTTGAGAGGCAATAAGAAGCTTGGTTAGTGTTTTTGGAGTCAAATATGACTAGATCTCGTGTGTATGATTGGGTATAAGAACTAGAACCGCAACCGGATCCCGTAAGCTAAAGTAGTGTTTTTCCGTTTAGAAGCTCCAAAACCGAAAACTCATAGGACTTCGGCCACACCCACAAAGCTTTGAGAGGGTATAAGAAGCTTGGTTAGTGTTTTTGGAGTCAAATATGACTAGATCTCGTGTGTATGATTGGGTATAAGAACTAGAACCGCAACCGGATCCCGTAAGCTAAAGTAGTGTTTTTCCGTTTAGAAGCTCCAAAACCGAAAACTCATAGGACTTCGGCCACACCCACAAAGCTTTGAGAGGCAATAAGAAGCTTGGTTAGTGTTTTTGGAGTCAAATATGACTAGATCTCGTGTGTATGATTGGGTATAAGAACTAGAACCGCAACCGGATCCCGTAAGCTAAAGTAGTGTTTTTCCGTTTAGAAGCTCCAAAACCGAAAACTCATAGGACTTCGGCCACACCCACAAAGCTTTGAGAGGGTATAAGAAGCTTGGTTAGTGTTTTTGGAGTCAAATATGACTAGATCTCGTGTGTATGATTGGGTATAAGAACTAGAACCGCAACCGGATCCCGTAAGCTAAAGTAGTGTTTTTCCGTTTAGAAGCTCCAAAACCGAAAACTCATAGGACTTCGGCCACACCCACAAAGCTTTGAGAGGCAATAAGAAGCTTGGTTAGTGTTTTTGGAGTCAAATATGACTAGATCTCGTGTGTATGATTGGGTATAAGAACTAGAACCGCAACCGGATCCCGTAAGCTAAAGTAGTGTTTTTCCGTTTAGAAGCTCCAAAACCGAAAACTCATAGGACTTCGGCCACACCCACAAAGCTTTGAGAGGCTATAAGAAGCTTGGTTAGTGTTTTTGGAGTCAAATATGACTAGATCTCGTGTGTATGATTGGGTATAAGAACTAGAACCGCAACCGGATCCCGTAAGCTAAAGTAGTGTTTTTCCGTTTAGAAGCTCCAAAACCGAAAACTCATAGGACTTCGGCCACACCCACAAAGCTTTGAGAGGCAATAAGAAGCTTGGTTAGTGTTTTTGGAGTCAAATATGACTAGATCTCGTGTGTATGATTGGGTATAAGAACTAGAACCGCAACCGGATCCCGTAAGCTAAAGTAGTGTTTTTCCGTTTAGAAGCTCCAAAACCGAAAACTCATAGGACTTCGGCCACACCCACAAAGCTTTGAGAGGGTAATAAGAAGCTTGGTTAGTGTTTTTGGAGTCAAATATGACTAGATCTCGTGTGTATGATTGGGTATAAGAACTAGAACCGCAACCGGATCCCGTAAGCTAAAGTAGTGTTTTTCCGTTTAGAAGCTCCAAAACCGAAAACTCATAGGACTTCGGCCACACCCACAAAGCTTTGAGAGGGTATAAGAAGCTTGGTTAGTGTTTTTGGAGTCAAATATGACTAGATCTCGTGTGTATGATTGGGTATAAGAACTAGAACCTCAACCGGATCCCGTAAGCTAAAGTAGTGTTTTTCCGTTTAGAAGCTCCAAAACCGAAAACTCATAGGACTTCGGCCACACCCACAAAGCTTTGAGAGGGTATAAGAAGCTTGGTTAGTGTTTTTGGAGTCAAATATGACTAGATCTCGTGTGTATGATTGGGTATAAGAACTAGAACCGCAACCGGATCCCGTAAGCTAAAGTAGTGTTTTTCGGTTTAAAAGCTCTAAAACCGAAAACTCATAGGACTTCGGCCACACCCACAAAGCTTTGATAGGCAATAAGAAAGCTTGTTTAGTGTTTTTGGAGGCAAATATGACTAGATCTCGTGTGTATGATTGGGTATAAGCAACTAGACCTCAACCGGATCCCGTAAGCTAAAGTAGTGTTTTTCCGTTTAGAAGCTCCAAAACCGAAAACTCATGTATGGAGTTCGCTCTTATTCGATATACAGTTCGCATAAAGAAAGGCCGAAGCGAGGAGAATATTGTTCGAGGCTCGCAGTAGCATCAAAGCACGGGAGTTCGGAGTCAGCAAGAAAGAGTTCGGAAAGCCCATGTGAAGCCCAAGACAGTTCAAATTCAAGCCGTTTCGGTCAAATTGTAACTTATATGATTAATGCGGATCAATATGATTATGAGTAGTAAATAGCCGCATTAATCGTATTTTCTCTATAAAAACTAACCTCAAACGCATGTGTTTGAGGGGCAATCTATTTACACACTACTTCCAAGCAATACAACATACTTTCTCTCTTTATTATTTTCGCAAGGCTTTTTGTACTTCGTTCTTATCAGATTTCTTTACTTTCTTTTCTTGGTTAACTTCCCTTTCGAATTCTCAGTATTCATTTGCTGATTTTACAAGAGTTTTTCTCCTCTGAAATACTTAAAGACAATTGAGTGTGAATCCTACATCCACATTTTGGCGCCGCCTGTGGGGAGCTACCACAAAACTCTTTAATCTCAAAATCTCTCTTTCCCAACCAAGAAACTATGTCTGACCAACAAGCGTTGAACGATTCAATCGCCTTGCTAAATCAGACGACCACCAACCTGACCAATCAGATAAGTACACTTGTTGATGCCAACACCACTTTTAGTGAAAGGTTGAATTCAATCGAGCAAACCTTGACGAGTGTTCAAACCACCCAGACAAATTTATCAAACGCGCAGAACGTTGTTTCAAGCCGTTTAGATACTTTGCCTTCAGTGCAGGCAGCAGCGCATCAGCGCAGGCTATTCGTAACTCCCACACAAAACAGGACCGAGAATACTCAAACTCCTCCAGCAGGCCAGTTTGCTAGTACTAGCAATCACGCAGCCGTAGGAGATGGGACTAACCCAACCGGGGAAGGAATTCCCCAGGTTCAGGGAAATCCAGCTATTGACAACGGATTCCTTATGGAAAATCCCGATGTCGCCTTCTCAGATGATTTCGTAAAAGTTCGTCAAGAGCTTGATGAAATGAAGTCGAAGTTTCATCAGGCGACCAGTTCGGCGCCTGAGATCGATCGAGTAATCGAAGAAACTCGGCAAACACTGTTCACCTCGAGAATCTCGAACCTTCGGATCAAGGATTCTCGAAAGGTCAAATTACCAACTTATGATGGTAAAGGAGATCCTAAAAATAACCTCGCTGCTTTTCAGATCGCTGCTGGCAGAATCGATCTAGAACCAGACGAGGAAGATGCCGGATATTGCAAACTATTCTCCGAGAATCTCTCCGGATCGGCCTACTATGGTTTACTCAGTTGGAGCCTGGAACTATCGATAGTTTTAAGGAATTGTCCTCTGCATTCCTAAAACAGTATTCCATGTTCATGGAAAAGGCAACCTCTGATGCAGATCTTTGGAATTTAACCCAAGGTCAGAATGAACCACTTCGCAAATATATCGCTAAATTCAAAGAAGTGATAGCCAAAATTCCTGGGGTATCGCACGCTGCTGCCCTTTTGCTTTAAGGAACGGACTCTGGCATGAATCCCGATTTCAGGGAAGAAATCATCGTCAATCGTCCAAGCACCATCCAAGATGCTTTATTCAGAGCTAAAAATTGGATGGAGGCAGAAGAAGAAAAGCTCAGCCTCGCTAAAAAGCATCGGCAAGCAAAATCAGTCATTGGAAATCCAACGAAAAAGTTCGAACCAAAAGATCAGAAACGGTTCGGAGTTAATCCTGCTACTAATGCTGTAGGGAAACCCTCCCCAAGCAGAGGAAGATACAATCCTCCTAATACTTGGGTTAGAGATGAGAGTGCCTATTGCGATATTCACAAGAGTAAACGGGCACTCCACCAAAGATTGCAGCGTACTCAAAAAGCACCTCACCGAACTGTGGGCGGCTGGAGAGCTCGCTAATTTCAATATAGAGGAATTTGTTGAGTCTTATCACAAAGAAAAAGAAGAATCCGAAGCTTCTAATCCTCCTGAAAAGAAACATAAGCCCAATGGGCCCGGAACTCCGAACACTCCTAAGAAAAGGATCGATGTTATAATGGGAGGATCCAAATTATGCCGAGATTCGATCAGATCAATCAAAAGGCACAAGAAATCAGCAGCAATTCAAACCGCTAGTGGGTTTTCAATCAAATGAACAAACACCTTCTATCTCTTTTGACAATTCGGACACTCAAGGGTTAACAGGACCTCATGACGATGCTCTTGTGATAACTTTAGATGTTGCGAACTTCGAAGTAACAAGGTGTCTGATTGATACTGGAAGCTCGGTAGATCTCATATTTCTAAGCACTTTGCAAAGAATGGGAATCAGTAAAGCATGACATTATCGGTCCACCAGCACCATTAGTAGCTTTCACGAGTGACACTTCTATGTCCTTAGGAAACATAAAACTACCAGTGCTCGCCGCAGGGGTTCCAAAGATTCGTAGAATTCATTGTTTTCGACCGTCCGGCCGCTTACAACATAATTCTCGGAACTCCGTGGATATATCAAATGAAGGCTATACCTTCAACTTATCACCAATGTGTGAAATTTCCGACTCCTGGTGGAATCGGAACCATTCGAGGAGATCAGGAAACGTCGCGATTCTTGCTACCTCATGGGACATCGTTTAAAGCTCAAATAGCAATTAATGATAAACGCTAAGCAAGAAAGCACCTCGCGTTACCCTAAGTGGTCTCAGTTCGAATGAAGTTACCACAGAAATTGAAATTGATTCCGAATTTCCATGATCGAAAAGTAAAAATCGGTACTACTTTAGATTCAGAAATCAAAGATCAATTGGTAACATTTCTAAAGAAAATAAACATACTTTTGCCTGGTCGGCAAAAGATATGCCTGGAATCGACAAAAGTATCATTACCCATGATTTAAACGTCGATCCCAGTTTTAAACCAATAAAGCAAAAAAGAAGAAAACTGGGTCCTGACTCGAGCTCAAGCGGTCAATGACGAAGTTGATAAGCTTTTGAAAATTGGTTCTATTAGAGAAGTAAAATACCCGGACTGGTTAGCAAACCCCGTGGTAGTCAAAAAGAAAATGGAAAGTGGAGAGTATGTGTCGATTTCACTAACATTAACAAAGCATGTCCAAAAGACAGTTTTCCTCTCCCTCATATCGATCGGCTCGTAGAATCAACAGCCGGAACGAACTCTTACATTCATGGATGCATTTTCTGGATATAATCAGATCATGATGAATCCCGAAGATGAAGAGAAAACATCTTTCATAACAGATAGAGGAATCTACTGTTATAAAGTTATGCCATTTCGGTCTAAAAAATGTCGGGGCAACATACCAAGCGTTTAGTTAACAAAATGTTTCGCAAACATTTGGGCAAAACGATGGAAGTTTATATCGATGATATGCTAGTAAAATCTCTTAAGAAATCCGAGCACATCACGCATATTGAGCAATGTTTCAAAATTCTGAATGAATTCGGAATGAAATTAAATCCAGCTAAATGTTCTTTTGGTGTACCTTCCGGAGAATTCCTAGGTGTACATAGTCACGGAAAGAGGAATAGAAGCAAATCCTAATCAGATTAACGCTTTCCTCACAATGCCTTCACCAAAAAACATTAAAGAGGTCCAACGATTGACCGGCAGAATTGCTGCGTTGAATCGTTTCATCTCGAAATCTACCGATAAATGTCTCCCTTTTTATCAAATTTTAAAAGGAAACAAAAAATTTCGGTGGGATGATCAATGCGAAGCAGCTTTCGATCAACTCAAAACTTATCTAACAACACCACCTGGTTCTCTCAAAGCCTGAGTCAGATGAGAAACTCTATCTTTACATATCAGTTTCTAATCATTCTGTAAGCGGGGTTCTAGTTCGAGAGGATCGAGGTGATCAAAAGCCGATTTTTTACATAAGTAAATCTCTTACCAGTCCGGAAACAAGATATACTATGATGGAAAAATTAGCTTTAGCAGTAGTCATATCTGCTAGAAAACTCAGGCCTTATTTCCAATCTCATCCGATAGAAGTTTTAACTTCTCATCCACTTCGCTCAATTCTTCACGGACCAAGTCAGTCCGGTAGATTGGCAAAATGGGCGATCGAACTCAGTGAGTACGATATAGAATACAAAAGTCGAACTAGCGCAAAAGCACAAGTTCTGGCTGATTTTCTAACCGAACTACCATTAGATGATGGAATCCTTATTGAAACGGACTCTACATGGAAATTACATGTAGATGGCTCTTCTTCTAAACAAGGATCCGGAATCGGTATTAGGCTCGAAACTCCGACAAAGGAAATAATCGAACAATCATTTCGATTAATGTTCCCGGCTTCGAACAACGAAGCAGAATACGAAGCTCTCTTAGCAGGACTTCGGCTTGCTCTTGCAATTGGAGCAGAAAAAATAATAGCTTATTGTGATTCTCAGCTAGTTGTAAACCAGTTCGCTGGAGATTACGAAGCTAAGCTCCTCGAATGGAAGCCTATCTTTTGGCTGTGAAGAAGTTAACCGGAAAGTTCAAAGAATTCGAATTAGTTCGAATACCTCGAGGCGAAAACACTTCGGCAGACGCTCTAGCTGCCCTAGCTTCTACCTCAGATCCCGAACTCAAGCGAGTTATTCCAGTTGAATGTATTTCTTCGCGAAGTATTTCAGTTTGAAGAAACAGAAAACGATAACATTTTGGAGGCCGAGCATATCGAAACTCCAAGATTAATTTCCGGAAATGAAAATAGTTCATTTGTCGTCACCAGATCACGAGTAAAATCTCAAGATGATGAACTTACTTCACCATTGGAACTTCCTAAAAGAAAGCCAAGAAGAAAGTTAAAGGATCAAGAGGTTCCCGACTAAAGAACCGTCTCGAACTGAACAGACACCTCCAGGCGATGAAGAAGTTCGGGAAACTATCGAAGATCCTGATATTCCTTCCGATACCCTGAACCAAGGAAGTTTATACTCAAGGATAATACTTCCGCTAATGATTGGGGGGCTGACTGGAGGGTACCCATCAAAAATTTCATCCTTAATGGAGAACTACCATCGAACAAATGGCAAGCTCGCAATTAAAAATCATCAGCGCTAAGTATTGTATAATTAAAGAGTCATTATACAAGCGAGGCGTCAGTGATCCGTATCTTTTATGTATATTCGGACCCGAAGTTGAAATAGTGACAAGCGAGGTCCACGAAGGGCTTTGTGGTAGTCATTTCTCGGGACGAGCAATGGCTTTCAAAATCAAACGGTTAGGATATTTCTGGCCAACTATGATTTCAGACTGCATCGATTACGCCAAACGGTGTAAAAAATGTCAGATGCACGCTCCCCTTATTCACCAGCCATCTGAAATTCTATCATCTATATCTGCTCCATACCCTTTCATGAGGTGGTCAATGGATATAGTCGGTCCGATGCATCGTTCAACACGAGGCGTCCAATATTTATTAGTTCTAACGGACTATTTTTCTAAATGGATTGAAGCTGAAGCTTACATAAGCATACAGGATTCTGTAGTAAAGACATTCTTGTGGAAGCACATTATTTGTCGCTATGGAGTTCCCTACGAAGTAGTAACGGACAATGGTCCTCAGTTCATTTCAAATGATTTTGAAGATTTTTGTTCCGCTTGGGGAATAAAACTTAGCTACTCAACGCCGAGGTATCCTCAAGGAAATGGACAAGCGGAAGCTTCCAACAAAACCATTCTCAGCAATCTTAAAAAACGCTTGAATGCTCGAAAAGGTGGATGGTATGACGAGCTACAACCTGTGTTGTGGGCTTATCGAACAACCCAGAGGCGAGCAACGGTTGAAACTCCATTCTCATTAGTTTATGGGATGGAAGCCGTAGTCCCAGCCGAGCTGAATGTTCCAGGTTTGCGCCGGAGCGAAGCTCCACTTAACGAAGAATCGAATTCTAAATTATTAGAAGATGTTCTTGATATAATCGATGAAAGGCGAGACCAATCCCTTATTCGACTTCAGAGTTATCAACAGTTGACCGCTCGATACTATAACTCAAAGTTGAAAAACAGACCTTTAAATGTAGGAGACTTTGTTTTAAGGCGAGTGTTCGATAACACAAAAGAAGAAGGTGCTGGAAAACTCGGTATTAACTGGGAAGGCCCTTATCAAATAACTGAAAAAATCCGAAACGGTGTATACCGTTTACAAGACCTTGACGGAAACCCCGTTCAAAGGCCTTGGAACATAATCAACTTGAAAAAGTTCTATTGCTAAAGCAAACACATTCAAACTACGATTTGGCTTGATCCTATTTTGGGTACGTAGGCAGCTCGTTAAAGACGAGTCCAGCTATAATATAAAAATAAAAATATTATTTCAAATTATGGAATCTTATTTTGGGCTTAAATATAGAGTACATTGCAAACAATGTATAAATAAATATTTCTAGCTAAACTCAGATTTAGAAGGGTCTTGAATTACGGAATAACTCCGCTCCTTGACCAGCAAGGTCAACGATGCTCATAATGCAACCTGGCATGTTTCCGTACTCTTGAAGTCCCAGTTCGATCCAATCGGAAGGATGGGCTTCGAGGCAATGAAGCTCGCGAGCAATGTCAAGGCAACGCTTCCCTAGTTCCCTTCTCTTCTTCCTAATCTCCTTTTTCTCGTCCTCGAGCTCGTCATGCCGAGTGATAAGCTGAAGAAAATAAAACGCTACGTTAAGCAATAACAAAAAGAATTAAATCACTAGGATGAAAAATACCTTGTTGATAAACTCCTCGGCCTTGACACGATCTTGGGCTGACAATCTCTCGATTAATACGATCGGAACCTGAATGCTGGTTCCCTTCCTCAATCTTCGTGACCCTTCCGGTTCGCCAGTTCTTCCCGTTTTTGTAAGCTCTATGTCTGGTTCTCCCGGAAGATCGCCACTTATCAATTTGGATGAATCAGAAGGTTTCTCTGAAGAATTTCCTTCTTCAAACATTTTTGTAGAATTGTTGTTGAAATTCAATGACAAACTACACCCACTTTATACTCGAAAATTTATTCGATTACATTTAAGAGGATTAATAGACGATTTCCCGAATCTGAAATTACTACTTACGTGGAAAATGTAATCGAGTTAATTGCTAATTATATTCCCTAGATTAAACGCATTAAATGAGATTTGAATAAATCGGCAAATTTAAAGCAAAAGGAGGAATATAATTAATATCGTTGGGCCAACTAGCCCGATAGAATATTACAAACTAAAAAAAATAAATATAAATAATAACTAAGAAGGAGGAGGGTTCGTAGAAGGGACTTCGTCAGATGACGAACCGCTTTCACGCTCGTCGGGCTCGAGGCTCCTTTGGTAAATGTCCCAGTGCTTCTTCAGAAATCTGATGTGTTCTCGAAGACAGCTGGGAATGCGAGCGATAGAGTCAAATCCCCTCCTCTCCCAGTTATGAACGTCCGACTCCAAACGTCGGATTTTCCTCTCAGTCCAAGCAATTCTCTCCTCAAGGACACGGCGTTTCCTTCCAAGGCGTTGCCTTTCGGAGCAGAGAAAAACGTACCTTTCGGTGATCTGCAAAGGACCGATGCGTTACGAATCTATCGGATAAAACCTTTGAAATAACTTATATCGAGGTCAAACCTGTTCCATGAATTCATGGCATTTGATCTTTTCCTCCTTGGACATGGAAGAAAGGAAACAAGGAATGGCTACCCCTTGGGGAGTAAATCCATCCCCTGGTGGAAACAGAGTTTCAGCCGAAGGGAATCGTGGTGGATTGGAATCAGAAGGTTCGCCTTGGGAAGAAGCCATCGAAAATCTAAAAAAAAAAAAAAAAAGCTGTAAAGTTTCTTATAAAGAAAAACGTCTATTGGAAAATTTCCCAAACCCAACTCTCCTTATATAGAAAAAATATGTAAGGACACTCACTCGAGTATTTATTGAAAAGAAAGTTGAACGTCAATCCATTGATTTGACAGTTACTGTCTTTCGATTTTTGCGTGCATGCACAAACAAGACCTACAAAATATAGGTCAATCAAGTATCACTTAGCACCTAGTAGGCAAAACTTAATTTCGAGCTCGAAATTCGAAGTCAATCAATAAATGGTATCACACCTTTTTATCTTCTTAGAGATAACGAATAGTTCTCACTGGAAATTTCTCTAAATCGAACACATTCGAAGTATTGCGAAGTGTTCTAGTAAGCCGAGCTCTAACCTCGCAACCGAGAGACCGAGGAAAAATTCCAATGTTTTTCCTTTAAAAAAGGCAAGTAGGTCTGATCAGCCTATCTCTCCTATAATCTTAAACCATTTCGGTTAGGAGGACTTTGCAAACCCTCCAGGTAAAATCGATGGTTTCCACCAAAATTAAAATATTTCTTCCTAAAGAAATTTTAATTAAACCCCTTTGGAAAATTTATTCAAAATAATAATAAAAGCCCCCTTGGGCAAAGAAAAACTCAAAAGTAATAAAACGGCCCCATGGCCAACAAGGCAAATTTCATGTCTTAGAAATTAAAGGGACAATCCCCCACATAAGGTGAATGCAATCACCATCATTCATTCATAGGCGAACCGCCTTCTTCTCTTACTTGACTTGAGACAAGAGCACCCCCGACGTCATCGTCTTGAGTCGCGAGAACCACCTCAGGATTAAGCGAGCTAACGTCTTGAGGAGTTTCGTTCCTCGATTCAACGTCATCTCCCATAATCGAAGAGATGACAAGTCCCTGATCAGAGAGCCCTTGAGCTCGTCCCGAGGAGATTCTGTCAACATTGGTTCCGAACTCATTAAAATGAGCGCGAGGAGAACCGGTTAACATCATCTCGTCCAGAGACGAACCAATATTTGGTTCAGTCAGTGGGGGGAATCAGCGAACTCAGAAGCAAACTGCTGCAAATTCAAATATGGCTGAGGAGCGGTATTTAGCTTAGCTTCAGTCTCAGCTAGCTCGGCACCAACCGTCTCTTTCTCTTCAGTCAAATTGACTTTTCCGTCCTCTATCTCTTTGATCAAATCGAGGTTGCTTTTCATTTCATCGCGTTCGGAGTTAAGCTTGTTCCAAGCTTTGTCTGCAGCGATAAATTCCTGCACAGCAAGAAGAAACTTTTGCCCAGCTCCCTTAACCTCCTTCCGAGCATCATGAGATATTTTGCGAACATCACGATCTTTCAGTTCGGAAAGAGACTCATTCTTGCGTTCGAGCTCCTCAGCAGCAGCTTTAACCTTGTTAAGCTCTGATCTCAGAATCTCAATCTCGCCTTTAGCGAAGTTATGATCAGCGAGGGCAGTCTCTAGCTTTTGCTCTGTCTCAATCAAAGTCTTCCTTGTCTCCTCGCCGGATCTTTCGAGTCTCTCGATTTCCTCCCGGCGAGCCGAGTCGAGGCCAGCAGTCTCCTGCACAAGCCGACTGGAAGACTGCAGTTTCTCAATCTCTCCTTCAGCGGCGGCAACTTTCTTGGAAACTTTGGCAAGCTCCTCTTCGTAAAAGTTGACGATGCCCATTCACATCCAGAGTTGCCTAATAAAAGAAGATTCATTTTTTAGAAAAAAAATAAAAGTTTTCGAAATCAGCTGTCTAAGGATGCAAATAGTCAAACCTGGGAAGAATGGAATGAGTGACTGATGTACATCTTCTTGATATCAGGCTTCCACCAATCAAAGGATGGAAGCTTCTTCCCAACACGGGTGTGGAAGCACCTAAACATATTCCCAATCTTCTCTTTATCTGGAATAAAGTTAGTTGTGTGAGAATTGAGTTTTCTTTAAAGAGAGAATCTATTAATCTCAAACAACAAAATGATAGTTAAAGCTTACCGGCTTGAGACGAAGCTCTGGCAACCAGTCCTGAGTTCGGAGATGATCGAACCCTAGAGGTATTGCCTCGGGGGCGTCTAGGGGGTAGACCCCCTGAACCCAGCGGTTCCTTCAAAACAGTTCCTGAATCAGGATTTGCATCCTGAGCTTCAGCAGTTTCAGGAATTGGCAGATTCGAAGGAGCGGCTCTGCCCTTCCTTGGGACGTCCCTGGGGCAGGGGTTCAAGTTCCTCGGCCTTCCTCTTCTTCATGAGAGAAGAATCATTTGCAAGGCCTTCCTCCTCAACGGTGGCAGCGACCACGTTGTCTGCTGCTGGGATGGAGGGAGAAGCATTGTTCACAACAACCGCCATTGACTTTGAACCTTCAAGAGATCCATCGTCAACCAGGAGAGTTTTCCAGTAGACCTTGTCGTCTCCGGTGGAAGTTGCATTTTTCTTGTCTCTCCCAACTAGAGAAATCTGATCTTTGATCTTCTTATTTGCTTCTTTGATCATTCTCCTATCTCGGGCATTCAGACTCGAGAGATCAATCCCAGCAGGAGGAGGGTCGACGGGGTTAGTAAGGCCCATTCTGACAGAAAATCCGGCACCGTGAATCCTTTCCAAAGTAAAGGAATTCCAATTAACTGGCCTCTCCAAGACGGCCTTGTAGAAGTTGAGAAATCGATGGATGGGACCGGTCGAATTTGGGGACCTGCGAGAAAACAAGGAAATGTTAAAACGCAGTTTGAAATAATATAGGAAATTTATTCAGTTAAGTCCTAGTTTCTACCCAAATTCAATGACCAGTGGACTCGAAGGAGTTCAGAAGAACTCTGAATAGAAAAGTTATTTATGCGGAAGAAGAACCAAAACTTCCTCCAGGCGTTGTCCTTTAAGGGCAGGCTGTCAATAAGATTCCGATCCGCGATCGGATAAAGGGCATAATACCCAGAAGTTCGGGATTCGCGAGCCTGGAAAAGTTCCAAGAGTTCGCAAAGTCCCAGCGACTAGCCAGCCTCCGCCGCAACAGTAAAGGTACACAAAAGATACCGGAGCATGTTGGGCGACATATGAGAGAAGGCAATTCCCAGATGGTTGAGGTAGGTGAGAAGTATCTCGGGAAGGGGAAAGAATAAGCCGCACCCTTTGAAATAAATTTCATAGGCGCAGCAGTAACCTTCTCGCCCCGACTCAGGAGACTCGAAGGGCTCCGGAACTATCATCTCCACCTCAGGGGGGATGTGACATAGTCTGCGAAGATCGTCAAGAGAATCAACAGTCGATTCACTCTGAGGGTGAAGATCAAACTCGTCTCCGGTATGGATTTGAGGTTCGGATCCTTCACCCATGAGAGCTTCGAGGTCATCAACCTCATACTCGCGAAATTCGGGAGAAAGGTTCGACATTTTACAAAAAGGATTTTTTACCGAAAGGAAACAATGACTTCTGTAATAAGAATGAAAGTTCTCTAAGTAAAGAAGATAAGATGGAAAAGTAATTTTACCTCTTAGAACCCTAAAGTATGATGGGAAACCGCCTCGAGAGTATTGGGAAGTGGGACAGTTTTCCCCGTGGTATTAATATAAAATTAAGAAATTAATGATGACGGTTGTCAGGGAAATCAAATCATCTGATTATCCGAGATCGGCGTAACAGCGTAAAACATGGAGAAATTTCAGAATGTTAAAGATCTCGAGTCATTAATTACTGTTTACTTAAGTCTTCCAAGCCGAGCACTCAGCTCGCAAGACTTGGGGGGCTAAATGTTGGGGTCGGATCCCACACACTTTCGGTAGGATCCACTTGGATCTGTCCACGTCATTATTACACAATAATCCTCTTGGATTTCTAAATACTTCATTGGACTTGACCGGTTGGGAGTTCGATTCAGTTTGCTAAAGGAGTTTGATCTTTACCAGTACGGAGTTCGCTCTTATTCAACATACAGTTCGCATAGAGAAAGACCGAAGCGAGGAGAATATTGTTCAAGGCTCGCGGTAGCATCAAAGCACGGGAGTTCAGAGTTAGCAAGAAAGAGTTCGGAAGGCCCACGCGAAGCCCAAGACAAGGTTCAAATTCAAGCCGTTTCGGTCAAAATGTAACTTATGTGATTAATGCGGATCAATATGATTACGAGTAGTAAATAGCCGCATTAATCATGTTTTCTCTATAAAAACAACCTCAAACGCATGTGTTTGGGGACAGACAATCTTTTACTTTTTACGATCAAAGCAATACAACATACTTTTTCTTTCACAATTTCATAAGGCTTTTTTACTATTTTATTCTTATCAAATTCTTTCACTTCATTTGGTTTCTTGGTTACTTTCCTGTCCGAATTCTTATTTTCATCTTTTGATTATAGAGTTTTTCTCCACAAAAATACTTAAAGACAATCGAGTGTGAATCCTACATCCACAATGACTGGTAAGTCTTCTAGCAGACCATGAGGTATTCGGATGGACCTGTCAGCCAGAATCAAGGATATGTTACAGGATTTGTACTTGCTGAAACCAAGTCTCCTTGCCACAGAGAGAGGCATGAGACTCACAGATGCACCTAGATCACAGAGGCATTTGCTGAAGGCTAAAGGACCTAGAGTGCAAGGCAGAGTAAAAGAACCAGGATCTCCCAATTTCTTGGGTATGATCATCTTCTGGATAATTGCACTACACTCGTGACTTAACACCACCATTCCTTGGACTTCTCTGATTCTCTCAGTAATCATATCCTTCACATATTTATGGGAGTCTGGTATCAGCGCGAGACAGTCAACAAGAGGCATAGTGACTTCAAGATCTTTGAGTTGTTTTTCCAGGAGAGTCTTGTACTTCTGTATCAGAACCTTCTTAAACCCACCAGGAAATGGGAGTGGAGGCTTGTAGGGTGGGGGAACGAAGACGTTTTCCTTGGTTTTGGTAGCAGCTGGTTTTTCAACAGATTCAGATGCTGCAGGAACTGGTGATCGAGTAGATGGATCGAGTATGGGCTCCTTTGTTACCTTTTCAGCTGAATCTTCATTCTGACAGAAATCCTCCCCATCCTGTTCTACACTGACCTCAGTGTTTTGTTTTGGACATTCTCTCGGGGGTAATGCTTTACCGCTTCTGAGCGTGATAGCATGAGCATACTCCTGTGGATTCTGGATTGATTTTCCTGAAAGTCCTGTAACCTTGGGAGCGGAGGTTGATGCAGTTTGGCCTTCCATGTATCTGACCTTAGAGGTTAGTGCCTCTACCTTGATGTTGAGATCGTTATAACTGCAGTCTATCTTGTTGTTCATTTCAGCCAGCTTCTTAGCGATCTCCATAGAGCCTGTTGCTTGTCCTTGAAGAAGCTGTTGGAGCATTTGCCTCAGGTCTGAGTCAGGAGTGCTAGAGGTTTGTTGTTGTTGTGGTACAAATCCTGGTGGTGGATGCTGTGTTTGATAACCTCCCTGAAATTGTTGCTTAGGAACAAACCCTTGACTTTGGTTGTATGGGACGAATGGTTTGGGTTGGGTCTGCTGTTGTTGAGGGTAGACTTGATCCTGCGGGTTTGCAACATTGGTACTCCTGTAAGACAGATTGGGATTGTTCTGCTTATAGTAGTTGTAGCCCTTGTTGTAGCCTCCTTGGTTTTGCACGTAGCTGACTTCTTCTGACTGAAGAGTCTCCCCATCCTGGACTTGGAACGTCTCATCTTCACAGAGAAAATGGACTTGCTTCTGTTGCATAAGGAGTAGCTTGTCTAGCTTGTCATTCATGGCCTTCATGTCCTTGCGGTGCTTCTCCTCTAAGTCTGAACTTCCTCTGATGGTTCTGTCATAATCTTCATTGTAGTTTCCATCAGACTGAGCTATATTCTCTACCAGCTCCCATCCTTCTTCAACTTCCTTGTTCAGGAAATTCCCGTTGGATGCTGTATCCAGGAGCATCCGGATCTTAGGGAGAACTCCTCTGTAGAGAGGGCTCAGGAGTGAGGCTTTGGAGAAACCGTGGTGAGGACATTGATTCTGATATCCTCTGAAACGCTCCCATGCTTCACAGAAAGTCTCAGCATTCTTCTGAGTGAAGCCAGAAATCTCATTACGGAGTCTTGCAGTCCTGGAGTTGGAGAAGAATTTAGTCAGGAAGGCTTTCTTGCAGTCATTCCAGGAGGTGATGGAGCCTTGAGAAAGTGATTTTTCCCACTGGTGGGCTTTGTCTCCAAGAGAAAATGGACACAAACGCAACTTGAAGCCATCCTCACTGACTCCATTGATCTTAGTTAGGCTGCAGATCCTATCAAACTCGTCCAGATGATCGAGTGGATCCTCCATGGGGAGTCCGTGAAATTTGTTGCCCTGAACCATGGCAATGAGACCACTCTTGATCTTGAAGTTGTTGTTCTGCACTGGTGGAGGCACAATGCCATTGCGATGATTGTCATTGCGTGGAGCATCGCCTGCACCAATGTTGTTTGGCAATTTTGGGTTCTGATCGTCGGCCATAACGTCTGTGCCTGTCTGTTCTCTTAACTCACGAGCAATACGGTCGATGTTCTCGTTGAAAAGCAGGTTCTGATGTTCTCGTTGAAAAGCAGGTTCTGATGTCCTTTTGATCTAGTATGCATGCAACAGGTATCAGCTCAGCTTGAGGAGAGTAATCAGTGATGGTACCTGAAACACACAAACAAAGAGAAAGACACAACGTTAGTAACCTTGTAAAAAAAACAAACTTGATCTTAACGTTTCTAATGATCTCAAATATAGCAAACAAACACCCAAATGGCAACGGCGCCAAATTGATAATAAGTTTTTACGATCAATTAATCCTAAAGTACTATCGTGTCGTTGTAGTACTATAGGTGTCAATCCAATCAGGTGTGTTGCAAACAAATGAGATATGATTAGAAAGCACTAAGTCAAGCCAAGCAGGAATTGGTTGTTTTTCTAACAGTCCTAGTGATTGGTACAGAAAGTAGTAAAAATTGCAGAAATGGATGTATATCAGTGGCGGACCCACCAAGGAAGGACGGTGGGTCAGTGACCCGGGTTAAATGTTCAAATAGACTTTTTATGTAAGGGCATCATTGAAGTAATGGTAGTAGAGTTGGTTATATCTCATGATATTGACATCCCTTAAATTCGGGTTCGACGCATCACACAATACAATTTTAGAGTAATGTGGGTGTTTTACATTTTTAATATATTCTTTTCCTAAATTACATTTTGGTTTACTATTCTTACTTAAAATCACAGTATTTATTAGGATTTGTATACCTTTCTAAATTAAATTATGAAAAATATAAATATTTTAATAAAATTAATTATATGAACAGTGTGTAACAAAAAAATTATGACCCCGGTAAAAATAATTCCTGGGTCCGCCAACTGTGTTATAATCGATCACAAGGCTCACTGCCAGAAGGGAGGGTGTGATCGAGTAAACCAGTGGTCACAGAGAAAAATTGTTAAAAACTTAAGCAACGGGTAACAAAGCAGAAGCAAGTAAGTAGACAGATAAATCAATTGGATAAGAAACTCCTAAGGATGGGGTAATCGAATAGTGGGATGTACAATTATACAGCATATGTATGTACTAATAGTTGTACATGTGATTGATATATGTTACACTGATTGTATACAAAAAACCAAATAACATCAAAAACAATTGTTATATATGTATATTGTATATATACATTATAGTATAAAATGATGTATCTACAATATGTTATCATATACATATTATATATCATTAATTATACATTATGTACATATGTCATTTTAATACATATATATGTAACAGTGTATACAAATGTAAATATTCAAGTATTATAATACATGTATATTAAAATTATGTATACATGTACAAGTATATTAATATATATGTTATATTATATCATACATATATATATATATATATAAATATTATATATATATATAATATATATATTTATTTATTTATTTACCTCATAACTTTATAGAACTTCTAAAATCTTTGAATCGAAAATCTATAGAATATGCACATGGATGCTATAGAAAAGAAAAATAAAATCATTACAGTTATGAAAGATTCTACTTCATTGGGTGGGATTGAATGTCGAATTATATTGTTCATTTATTTAGAAACAAATGTGATTTAATTTGCATAAAAATCTTAGCATTTTAATAGGAAACAATTTTATGGTCCAAATATGGTTTGTTAGAAACTATATATACGATTGATATCTTTCGAAATATGATTTAACCCAAATAAAACCCAATTCATTTCGTGGGATAAAGGTAGAATTAAGATTGTTTTTTATTTAGGAAACAATTAGTGATTTTGCAAACAAACATTTTACCATTTAATAGGAAACAATGAGATTATCAAATCTTGGTTAGTTATTAACAATATATATGATTGATTTCGTCATAATACTCAACTATTATGTCTTATTTGTTTTTCTTTGCAGATTTTTAATTGAAGATCCAATCCATAAAATATGGGAATTTAAGAGTTAATGTCGTTTTTGATTTAAGATTTCCTTAACAGATTTTTTTAGTTTAGATTGTGTAAAAGATTCGAATCAATTAGAGATAGAATAGAGCCGTATTAATGTGGCAATTAGTTTAGGAAATAACATTAAACGGAATTGTTATAGCAATTATACTCAAAATATTCGTTTGTTTTTATTACAACATTCCTAAAATTCCTTATCCAAGATCCGGATAGAGTTAAACCCGGGTAAAACCCGGATCCAAATGAATTAATGCAAAAAAACCCTGTAAAAATGTATATGTAGATCTACGCAAAAATTTCAAAAATATACCCCAAACATGAGATTAACGTCTACTAACTCCCCTTTTGGCAAAACAAAACCTCTTATATCCCAAATGAGTCTACATATCCCTTTCTTGTTTAATGAAAAGTGTGTAGACAAAAATACCCCTCCTTCTTTTTCATCTAATTGTTTAATGAATTTTAAAAAAACAAGAAAAAAAAAATCGAATCCAGAAAAAAAAAAAAACAAACGAGAGCGTCTCTCTCGAGCTTCATCTCCGGCGAGCTGCATTGTTGCCGTTTCTTCCATTCCGGCGAGCTTCCGGCGAGCTGCGGTGAGACAGGTTTGTTCCTTTAGCTGCATAGAGCTTGAAATAGAAGTTTAGGATGTAGACATATACTAAATAGGAGATTCAATTCAATTAGATTTAGGTAATAGTGTTTGGGTATGCACATTGGAAGTTATGCATAGTTTCTGGGTCGACTAGGTCTGTAAATGGGTAAGAGATGGATTACAGGACCTGAATCATAGTGAATTGTAGTTTTGAACCCGAAACCATTCGATTTGAGTTCTTGTCGCGAAAGTACAACTGGTAGAACTGGGTAGAATTGTACCTGAATCTATTGAAAAATATATACGTAGTATTACTGGTTATACTAGTGTTACCCAGATGTATGTAGTATGACTAGTTACACTAGTATTACCCATTTACATGTAGTATGACTAGTTGCACTAGTATTATCCAGATGTATGTAGTATGACTAGTTACACTAGTTTTACCCATATATATGTAGTATTACTAGTTACACTAGTATTACCCAGATGTATATAGTATGACTAGTTATACTAGTATTACCCAGAATTGTAGTACAACTAGTAAAACTAGTATAACTGACAGAGTTTTTGTATTAGTTTTGGCAGGATACAATGAGTGAGAACGTGAATCATATATTTTAAATGCGAAAGGTCGCATGTATAGCCTTGATGATGAAGACATCATGGGAGAATATAACTCTCTCCATGTTAGTAGGTAGGATATGCACGAAGCTTAGGGTTAGATGAAAGTAAGGTTAAATTGCAACTGAGGTATAATGCAGTGTTGTTGGGATCAACTGAAGAGATTTACATTTGTGATGATGAGGATGTCGGTGTCTATATATCTTCAGGTGAAAATAACCGTCGATATGTTTTGTATGTGGAGGTCATCACTCCACCAGAATTGCCCGAGCAACTGTCGAGAGTGGAGGTCATCAATAAAGTTCGGTTGGTAAGAACTATGCGGAATTGGATCCAAAGAGGATGAAATGAGAGATAATGCTGCCATCGTTTTGTGCGAATGTGAGGAACAAGGAACAGAACCAAAAGAGGCAATAGTGGAGGTTGATGATACTCAAGATGCTGAGATTGGATCACAGGATGAATCTATGGATATACATGATGATAGGGGTGATGAATACGTTGAGCCACCGCCTGTTGTAGAAGCTGGTCGGTTTTAAAAGGAATGGGAAGACGGTATTGGTTTGATTTTACGACAAGAATTTCCAAGCAGGGCGGCATTGCAGGAAGTGGTGGACAAAGGTGTATTTGCTAACAGTTTTGGTTATGTTATTAAAAAGTCTGATAAGGAGCGGTATTTGCTAACGTGTGCTAAAGAAAGCTGTGCTTGGCGTATACGAGCTACAAATATTCGGAATACAAGTATTTACTCGATTAGAAAGTACAACAAGATGCATACTTGTACCCGGTTAAGTAAGAGTAAGACAAGGATGAGGAAGAGGAAAGGTACCCCTGAATTAGTAGCAGCGCTTCTTCATGATACTTTTCCAGGACAAATGGAAACTCCAGTTCCTAAGGTTATCATGGAGCTTGTTCAGACGAAATTAGGTGTGAAGATAATCGTACTCCACCGCATTGAGAGGGAAAAGGCAAGCCATTTGTGATTTAAAAGGTAGCGCGGAAGATAGCTACAAGGATATCAATTGTTATTTGTACATGTTGAAGAAGGTAAATGAAGGTACAATAACATATCTGAAATTGGATGAGGAAGATAAATTTCAATACCTATTCATAGCTTTGGAGCTAGCATTGAAGGCTTTCAAGTGATGAGGAAAGTGATAATTGTGGATGCAACACATTTGAAGAACGGATATGGTGGTGTTCTAGTATTTGCCTCAGCTCAAGACCCAAATCGTCATCATTATATCATAGCGATTGGCGTACTCGACGGTGAGAATGATGCTAGTTGGGGATGGTTCTTCGAGAAGCTGCTAACAGTTGTACCCGATACTCCAGAATTGGTATTTATGAGTGACAGAAATTCAAGCCTCATCAAAGGCATACGTAATGTGTATTTCGCGGCTCATCACGGGTATTGTATTTGGCATTTATCCCAAAATGTGAAAGGTCATGCCACTAACGTCAACAGAGACGTAGTCGCATGGAGATTCATGGAGTTAAGTCGGGTTTACACCATGGCTGAATTCGAGAGGGAGATGTATGTAGTATTACTAGTTACACTAGTATTACCCAGATGTATGTTGAATAATTGATCTCGATATAGAATTCTTGTATTGTAGAATGATGGTTTACACATTCGGAAACTTTGGGATAAAGCTATGGAAGAAGAGGTGACTAACTTAAGGGAGGAGGTTGATACCCATCACAAAAAGATTCAAAGCTTGGAGTACTATCAAGAAGAAATGCGTTCGGAGTTGAAAGGTAATGGTAAGGAGACCCAAAAACTGAAGGAGTTAGTCGCTCATCTAGCGGAGAAATGCGTTCGGAGTTAGTCGCTCACTAATGTGTAAGCTTATTCTTTGCTTTGTAAGACTTGTCTATGTTTTGTAAGACTTTTCTATGAATTGTAAGACTTTTCTATGAATTGTGAGACTTTCTTATGCTTTGTAAGCTTATTACCATTAGCAGTATTACTAGTTTTACCCGTATTCCTTAATTAGTAATACCAGTTTTACTAGTATTACCAGTATTACCATTACCAGTATTACTAGTTTTACCCGTATTCCTTATTTAGTAATACCAGTTTTACCCGTATTCCTTAATTAAATTTATAAAACTAACTTAACAAATCCAAATTCAAATCCTAACAAGACAAATCCAAATTCAAATCCTAACATAATAAATCCAAATTCAAATCCTAACATAACAAATCCAAAACAATTAACATAACAAATCCAAGTTCAAATACAAACATCAGAGAGACAAATCAGTCAACCAAGCTGTCTCTTGCTCCGAGTCGTCATCTTGGTGACTTGTGGGTCACCATCCTTCTCTTGGGTTGTATCTTTTGGGTCACCATCCTTCTCTTCGGTTGTCTCTTTCGGGTCACCATCATTCTCTTGATTCTTCTCTTCTTGATCCTGCCATTGAACAAAGTTATATCACAGTAATACCAGTATTACTCAGTTATACCAGTATTACAAATCGTACCTTTCTCTTATCTACTTTCTGCGCCTCCCTGAATGCTTCCAACGATTTAACTCTTTCATCCAACGAGTTAACTGTATCATCCAACCCTGAAATCACTACTAGGATTTCATTCAGCTGATCTGTCATCTCAACTTTCATCTCTTGAATCATCTCCACCACAGCAGCCAAACTCGGGAGTTCTTGTCCATCTACTGCGGGAATATCCTCACCACCCGCAATCTCTGGTCCTGCGATGATTCCTCGGGCCTGTAGATCCTGTTGGTACAGCTCTTCAAACCTGATTAGACGGCCCTCTTTATGACGCTTCAACCAACTTTCCACCACCGGATCAGCCATGTCAACGTCGTGTTCTTCTTCCGTGATTGCTCTCATAAGTGCGTGCTCTTCAATTCTAGGTGAGACGATACAATCAATGACCTGTAAACATAAACAAATATAGATTATTATAATTAAATAGAATAGCAAACGTTTCATAAAACAGAATATATAGGATAACTAACCTGAGTTGTACCCAATTCATGATTAATAGTATCAAGAGGAATGCCTTTCAAATGGTTCTTCTTGAACTTCACCTTGCACATCCTAGGACATCCCTCATCTGCTCCTGCAATGTCCTCAATGAATTTTTCCCTCAACAGTGGGATTGCCTCGAATGCAAGAAGCTACAGAATAAAAAAACATATATTTAGAATCAACAGTAATACCAGTATTACTAGTTTTCTAATGTGCAGTATTACCAGTTTTCTAATATGCAGTATTACCAGTATTCCAAACAATCACCAATTACTATAACTTGTAACTAACCTCTATCGGAAGACAGAAACCCGGAACTGGCCATATGTACTTCTCGTTCTCGGTGACAAAACCATTGAAATGATTCATCGTGTGTGAGATGGTATCTAACATATAATCGAAAGAATACCTCCCCCACTGAAAATTCCTACAAAACGCAAGATCATTCACAGCCTTTAAACAAAATTGATCCACTTGAGGTGCCTTTTCCCCGGTCTTGATAGGCGCCACAATAATGCTGGTTAGGAAATAAAGGACCATCATCCTCAACCTATCTTTTGATCTGTCACCCTTCGGCACCATTTCTATGAGCTTCTTTCTCACGTCTTCGCGTTTCACAACAGGAACTTTCTTGAAATGCTTCGTCTTGAACTCCATACTTCCCACATTTTTATAATCAAGCGCATAATTCTTGCAATTGAAGCCCGATATCAATGCATGTTCCGATATACCATATCGGATTGGAACGCCATTGACGATGAACCACACTTCTTTCTTCCTATCAATACGCGCCGTGCGAAGAAGGAGCATCCACATCCCCATAAGTCGGTGGTTTGGGTCTCTTGGCATGTGGAAGACGTGTTGGAAACTCGGATGATCCTCAAAAAATGCCCTCTCAGACTTGCTCATCGGAGGCTCCAACTCATCAAATGTAGTCAACACTTCGTGAATATAGCACCGAGTTGATAGCTTGATTTTCTTCACATATTCCGAAGGCGGGAAATACATACTCAGCGGTGGTATTGCTTCTGTTTCCTCGTCGATCTCCTGCAACAGAACAGACATTCATCCATATATCATTAATCTGCGAATAGTATTACCAGTATTACCCTGAAAATATACACATAGTTGTACTCCAGTAATACCAGTTTCACCAAGAATTCAAACACATAGTTATACCCAAGTAATACCAGTATTACCCAGAAATCAAACATATAGTAATGCCCTAGTATTACCAGTTATACCCAGAATTCAAACACATAGTATTCCCAGTTCTACCAGTTATACCAATACATAATAGTTTTATCCTGTTCTACCAGTAGTACCCAAATATACACATAGTTTTACCCTGTTCTACCAGTTTCACACCATTCAAATACTTACCATAGCATTTTCGGACGCATTTTCCGGCGCAATCTCATCCTCCTTACTCTCATCGGAGGAGGACTCTCTGTCCAAAGATCTACTACCATCATCGGAGGAGGACTCCTCTCCTTCCTCATTCCCTTCCTCATTCCCTTCTTCTTTCTCTTCTTCTTTGTCGTCTTCTTCTTCGCCACTCTCTTCTTCCTCATTCTTCTTAGAATTTTCTTCCTCATTCTTGTCAGACTCTTCTAAAACCGGACTTAAGGTCTCCGGGACTTGTTCTCCCTCAATTGCCGTCGGGGATGGCTCCTCCGTCGAGCCTGGCTCCACCGTCGTTGTGGTGGATGGCTCCACCGTCGGGGATGGCTCCTCCGTCGAGCCTGGCTCCACCGTCGTTGCCTTTGCTAATCTCTTCCTCTTTAACCCTTTCTTTGGAGGCATTATCGGAGAGGTTTCGAAACGGGATACAAGAAACGAGAAAAGGAATCAATAAAGTTGGAAGATGATTTCGCAATCTCTCAATTACAGTTTCTGGGAAGATTTGAAGAGGAGAGGAAGTCGGAGCAAGATTTGAAGATTTGAAGGTTAGGGTTTTCTCGTTTTCTCTTTGAATTGGGGAAAAACAAAAGAGAGAAAACGTAAAGTATATGGGGATGGGTGGGTTGAGAATGGATCGGGTCTGGTTCGAATAGATCCAGGTTTTAGCAGTAATATTGAGGTTTCGGTTGGGGTATATCAGTAATATCCATAGTTTTCGATTAATTTTAAATAAAAATAAAATTGTGTTTTATTAGGGGAGATATGAGACGATGCTTGGACAAAAGGGGACTCACGAGATAATTTCTCCAAATCTGGCGAGGTAAAAAGGAACAATGGCCTTGAGAGAAGCATGGAGAATCTGGCGAAGTTCTAGATAACTCTGGTTCCAGTCGCTAACGGAGATGGAGTGGTCTTGGAGATAGAGAAGACACTCACCGTGGTTCGAGACGTGCGCAGCCTTGAGGAGATTAGCTATGGAAGAGTCTCCGTCGCCAAGTAAATCAATGATGAAGTTAGTTTTGATCTTCAAACGTCCACCGGCGAGCCTCCTTTGGTAGGTGCCAACTCCTAAACCGTAGAGTGTGAGTCCGGTTGAGAGATTAAGGAAACGGTGGAGAGGCGTCGGAAGTCGGTAGAAGAAGCGGAGAACAACGATGAGAACCGATCCTCCAACGCACACCTGAAGGAGACATACGCGATTCTTCTTCCACTGAATGGATATCCCAACGACGAGCTCATTGCGAAGGATTCTCTCGGAGTGAACAGTTTCCACTTTACGGATCCAGTCTTCTATGGCGGCGCAAGTCTTGGCTACGGTGACCGTGAAGACTCCACCACCAAAACGCACTTGGTAGATTTTATCCTCCTCCATTGTTTTGATTGCCATTGAGAGAGAACGAAGATGAAGTTGGAAGAGATGGAGATGGAAAATTTTGAGTTTCGAAATTTGCTGGATCTGTTCATGGAGAGAGGATGGGTTTTTATACAACGTAGCGGGAGACGGAACTGAAAGAAAATTCCATTCATGATTTGAATTTAGATTTAGCATAATGCATATTTTGGAATCCGTAACAGAATCGATCAGTGTAGCTCAACACTACTACTGCTTCTTCATGACTTGGACATGACACGTGGGCGTTTTTAATTGCTCTCTCTTCTTCTGTGGTACGCCTCTAAACTCTGTTTAATATTTTTCGCGTATCCTTGGCTGTTGCAATTTATGAATTGGAAATTATGAAGAGACCATTCTATATGTTTCAACCTTTTTGCCTCCTCCTTGTGTGTTCTGGAACAACCTTTATTCTTCATAGTGATAGCTTTCAAAGGCTTGGTTATTCATGCTTGTCGTTGCACATGCTGTGTTAGAACTACTTTCTCTGCTTAACATAAAATAGATTATATTATACTTGAGGATGGTTAAATTTGTATCGCAAGCTAGTCTGGACATGCGAGTAAAACTAGCTTGACCCTATGAGGAAGTCAGAAAAACTGGCAAGCAACAAGGTTTAACTCTGGCCAGAGAGCTAGTTGCTCTCGCTTTACGCATTAAAATGTCTCTATCTTCTTTCTTGGAACCCCTGAACCTTAGCCATTCGCGATTAGATGTGCCTCTATAATTCCTAGGATAGTACCGGTTGGTTGCATTCAAAATTCCTGTTCCTGACACAGACTACACTTTCATTGGTAAGGAGTTAAGAATCTGCACCTTGTTTGTGCATCAGGAGGACTACCATTTTCTCGGTTTTGCGAATCATGACTACCTTTTTGCCGTTTTGAATCTTTTTTCTGTGAGACAATTTTCTCAATACCTGAAATCTCTGCTTTATGAGCACTGTTTCTGAGTCTTTTTCTTCCATTCTCACTGGTGCAGAGTTGTATCATGGCAAAAGGGATGGGAAACTGCATCCGTGCAAAATCTTGAAGATAGTAACAACAGATGGGTCTAGTAAACCTCAGTCTGAGGTAGGCTTCCTTGACATAGATAAGGATATACATTGCTGTTTGGGGAGGATCTGTCATGGAAGAAGTTTCCATTTAGTAGAAATTCTCTCAAGTCTTCCATTCACAGTAGTGTACCTTGGCTAGTAAATGATTATCTTCTGGCTAACGCACATGAAATTACGAGAAAGATTCCCAAGGAACAAAATGCTAGTTTTGTTATAAGAACTTCTTTTATTCCTCACCTCTTCTGTGCCCTTTTCTTTTATCTGTTTACCTGTTGAGTGTAAATTTTAGTTCTCTTGACGAAGTTATGTTCGGTTTCCCGACTTACTCTGCTGTTAGATTGTTGTCTGGTAATGTTGAATTGTTTCAGTGGTTTGTATGATATGATTGCTGTCTTGGAATTTTGATGGTTTATTCGTCTCTCTTTTGCCAGAGTTCATGATTGATTACTCACGGGTTGTGTGAATGGTCAGTTTTCAGGTTTTTGTATGCTCAGAGCAAGCGGTACCACTTTGTAGTAAGATATGTAGTTCCGGGGGCGACTACGATGACCAGAGCAAAGTGCAAAGGAGAAGCTTGATAAATGTATCAAAGAAAAGTTGATTGATTACTGTGATGTTCTTGATATACCCAGAAACAAAAGTAATGTGAAAAAGTAAGTGATAACAAAATTTGGTCTATCTATCTCTTGCTTGCTCGATTTTATATTCATATACATCAGTTCCGATATCTTCAGGAAGAACTTGCTGTAAGAGGGCTTGAATATCCAAGGCACCAAGGGATATTGTCCTTGCTGATAGTGAAAAGGTAGTCTAATTTTGCAGCTGAATATGATTACTGTTCTCCATTGTTTTGTTATTCAATATTGGGTCTTGAATTGTTTCTCTTTTCTTAAGAAAAGAGAAACAATTCAAGACCCAATATTGAATAACAAAACAATGGAGAACAGTAATCATATTCAGCTGCAAAATTAGACTACCTTTTCACTATCAGCAAGGACAATATCCCTTGGTGCCTTGGATATTCAAGCCCTCTTACAGCAAGTTCTTCCTGAAGATATCGGAACTGATGTATATGAATATAAAATCGAGCAAGCAAGAGATAGATAGACCAAATTTTGTTATCACTTACTTTTTCACATTACTTTTGTTTCTGGGTATATCAAGAACATCACAGTAATCAATCAACTTTTCTTTGATACATTTATCAAGCTTCTCCTTTGCACTTTGCTCTGGTCATCGTAGTCGCCCCCGGAACTACATATCTTACTACAAAGTGGTACCGCTTGCTCTGAGCATACAAAAACCTGAAAACTGACCATTCACACAACCCGTGAGTAATCAATCATGAACTCTGGCAAAAGAGAGACGAATAAACCATCAAAATTCCAAGACAGCAATCATATCATACAAACCACTGAAACAATTCAACATTACCAGACAACAATCTAACAGCAGAGTAAGTCGGGAAACCGAACATAACTTCGTCAAGAGAACTAAAATTTACACTCAACAGGTAAACAGATAAAAGAAAAGGGCACAGAAGAGGTGAGGAATAAAAGAAGTTCTTATAACAAAACTAGCATTTTGTTCCTTGGGAATCTTTCTCGTAATTTCATGTGCGTTAGCCAGAAGATAATCATTTACTAGCCAAGGTACACTACTGTGAATGGAAGACTTGAGAGAATTTCTACTAAATGGAAACTTCTTCCATGACAGATCCTCCCCAAACAGCAATGTATATCCTTATCTATGTCAAGGAAGCCTACCTCAGACTGAGGTTTACTAGACCCATCTGTTGTTACTATCTTCAAGATTTTGCACGGATGCAGTTTCCCATCCCTTTTGCCATGATACAACTCTGCACCAGTGAGAATGGAAGAAAAAGACTCAGAAACAGTGCTCATAAAGCAGAGATTTCAGGTATTGAGAAAATTGTCTCACAGAAAAAAGATTCAAAACGGCAAAAAGGTAGTCATGATTCGCAAAACCGAGAAAATGGTAGTCCTCCTGATGCACAAACAAGGTGCAGATTCTTAACTCCTTACCAATGAAAGTGTAGTCTGTGTCAGGAACAGGAATTTTGAATGCAACCAACCGGTACTATCCTAGGAATTATAGAGGCACATCTAATCGCGAATGGCTAAGGTTCAGGGGTTCCAAGAAAGAAGATAGAGACATTTTAATGCGTAAAGCGAGAGCAACTAGCTCTCTGGCCAGAGTTAAACCTTGTTGCTTGCCAGTTTTTCTGACTTCCTCATAGGGTCAAGCTAGTTTTACTCGCATGTCCAGACTAGCTTGCGATACAAATTTAACCATCCTCAAGTATAATATAATCTATTTTATGTTAAGCAGAGAAAGTAGTTCTAACACAGCATGTGCAACGACAAGCATGAATAACCAAGCCTTTGAAAGCTATCACTATGAAGAATAAAGGTTGTTCCAGAACACACAAGGAGGAGGCAAAAAGGTTGAAACATATAGAATGGTCTCTTCATAATTTCCAATTCATAAATTGCAACAGCCAAGGATACGCGAAAAATATTAAACAGAGTTTAGAGGCGTACCACAGAAGAAGAGAGAGCAATTAAAAACGCCCACGTGTCATGTCCAAGTCATGAAGAAGCAGTAGTAGTGTTGAGCTACACTGATCGATTCTGTTACGGATTCCAAAATATGCATTATGCTAAATCTAAATTCAAATCATGAATGGAATTTTCTTTCAGTTCCGTCTCCCGCTACGTTGTATAAAAACCCATCCTCTCTCCATGAACAGATCCAGCAAATTTCGAAACTCAAAATTTTCCATCTCCATCTCTTCCAACTTCATCTTCGTTCTCTCTCAATGGCAATCAAAACAATGGAGGAGGATAAAATCTACCAAGTGCGTTTTGGTGGTGGAGTCTTCACGGTCACCGTAGCCAAGACTTGCGCCGCCATAGAAGACTGGATCCGTAAAGTGGAAACTGTTCACTCCGAGAGAATCCTTCGCAATGAGCTCGTCGTTGGGATATCCATTCAGTGGAAGAAGAATCGCGTATGTCTCCTTCAGGTGTGCGTTGGAGGATCGGTTCTCATCGTTGTTCTCCGCTTCTTCTACCGACTTCCGACGCCTCTCCACCGTTTCCTTAATCTCTCAACCGGACTCACACTCTACGGTTTAGGAGTTGGCACCTACCAAAGGAGGCTCGCCGGTGGACGTTTGAAGATCAAAACTAACTTCATCATTGATTTACTTGGCGACGGAGACTCTTCCATAGCTAATCTCCTCAAGGCTGCGCACGTCTCGAACCACGGTGAGTGTCTTCTCTATCTCCAAGACCACTCCATCTCCGTTAGCGACTGGAACCAGAGTTATCTAGAACTTCGCCAGATTCTCCATGCTTCTCTCAAGGCCATTGTTCCTTTTTACCTCGCCAGATTTGGAGAAATTATCTCGTGAGTCCCCTTTTGTCCAAGCATCGTCTCATATCTCCCCTAATAAAACACAATTTTATTTTTATTTAAAATTAAATCGAAAACTATGGATATTACTGATATACCCCAACCGAAACCTCAATATTACTGCTAAAACCTGGATCTATTCGAACCAGACCCGATCCATTCTCAACCCACCCATCCCCATATACTTTACGTTTTCTCTCTTTTGTTTTTCCCCAATTCAAAGAGAAAACGAGAAAACCCTAACCTTCAAATCTTCAAATCTTGCTCCGACTTCCTCTCCTCTTCAAATCTTCCCAGAAACTGTAATTGAGAGATTGCGAAATCATCTTCCAACTTTATTGATTCCTTTTCTCGTTTCTTGTATCCCGTTTCGAAACCTCTCCGATAATGCCTCCAAAGAAAGGGTTAAAGAGGAAGAGATTAGCAAAGGCAACGACGGTGGAGCCAGGCTCGACGGAGGAGCCATCCCCGACGGTGGAGCCATCCACCACAACGACGGTGGAGCCAGGCTCGACGGAGGAGCCATCCCCGACGGCAATTGAGGGAGAACAAGTCCCGGAGACCTTAAGTCCGGTTTTAGAAGAGTCTGACAAGAATGAGGAAGAAAATTCTAAGAAGAATGAGGAAGAAGAGAGTGGCGAAGAAGAAGACGACAAAGAAGAAGAGAAAGAAGAAGGGAATGAGGAAGGGAATGAGGAAGGAGAGGAGTCCTCCTCCGATGATGGTAGTAGATCTTTGGACAGAGAGTCCTCCTCCGATGAGAGTAAGGAGGATGAGATTGCGCCGGAAAATGCGTCCGAAAATGCTATGGTAAGTATTTGAATGGTGTGAAACTGGTAGAACAGGGTAAAACTATGTGTATATTTGGGTACTACTGGTAGAACAGGATAAAACTATTATGTATTGGTATAACTGGTAGAACTGGGAATACTATGTGTTTGAATTCTGGGTATAACTGGTAATACTAGGGCATTACTATATGTTTGATTTCTGGGTAATACTGGTATTACTTGGGTATAACTATGTGTTTGAATTCTTGGTGAAACTGGTATTACTGGAGTACAACTATGTGTATATTTTCAGGGTAATACTGGTAATACTATTCGCAGATTAATGATATATGGATGAATGTCTGTTCTGTTGCAGGAGATCGACGAGGAAACAGAAGCAATACCACCGCTGAGTATGTATTTCCCGCCTTCGGAATATGTGAAGAAAATCAAGCTATCAACTCGGTGCTATATTCACGAAGTGTTGACTACATTTGATGAGTTGGAGCCTCCGATGAGCAAGTCTGAGAGGGCATTTTTTGAGGATCATCCGAGTTTCCAACACGTCTTCCACATGCCAAGAGACCCAAACCACCGACTTATGGGGATGTGGATGCTCCTTCTTCGCACGGCGCGTATTGATAGGAAGAAAGAAGTGTGGTTCATCGTCAATGGCGTTCCAATCCGATATGGTATATCGGAACATGCATTGATATCGGGCTTCAATTGCAAGAATTATGCGCTTGATTATAAAAATGTGGGAAGTATGGAGTTCAAGACGAAGCATTTCAAGAAAGTTCCTGTTGTGAAACGCGAAGACGTGAGAAAGAAGCTCATAGAAATGGTGCCGAAGGGTGACAGATCAAAAGATAGGTTGAGGATGATGGTCCTTTATTTCCTAACCAGCATTATTGTGGCGCCTATCAAGACCGGGGAAAAGGCACCTCAAGTGGATCAATTTTGTTTAAAGGCTGTGAATGATCTTGCGTTTTGTAGGAATTTTCAGTGGGGGAGGTATTCTTTCGATTATATGTTAGATACCATCTCACACACGATGAATCATTTCAATGGTTTTGTCACCGAGAACGAGAAGTACATATGGCCAGTTCCGGGTTTCTGTCTTCCGATAGAGGTTAGTTACAAGTTATAGTAATTGGTGATTGTTTGGAATACTGGTAATACTGCATATTAGAAAACTGGTAATACTGCACATTAGAAAACTAGTAATACTGGTATTACTGTTGATTCTAAATATATGTTTTTTTATTCTGTAGCTTCTTGCATTCGAGGCAATCCCACTGTTGAGGGAAAAATTCATTGAGGACATTGCAGGAGCAGATGAGGGATGTCCTAGGATGTGCAAGGTGAAGTTCAAGAAGAACCATTTGAAAGGCATTCCTCTTGATACTATTAATCATGAATTGGGTACAACTCAGGTTAGTTATCCTATATATTCTGTTTTATGAAACGTTTGCTATTCTATTTAATTATAATAATCTATATTTGTTTATGTTTACAGGTCATTGATTGTATCGTCTCACCTAGAATTGAAGAGCACGCACTTATGAGAGCAATCACGGAAGAAGAACACGACGTTGACATGGCTGATCCGGTGGTGGAAAGTTGGTTGAAGCGTCATAAAGAGGGCCGTCTAATCAGGTTTGAAGAGCTGTACCAACAGGATCTACAGGCCCGAGGAATCATCGCAGGACCAGAGATTGCGGGTGGTGAGGATATTCCCGCAGTAGATGGACAAGAACTCCCGAGTTTGGCTGCTGTGGTGGAGATGATTCAAGAGATGAAAGTTGAGATGACAGATCAGCTGAATGAAATCCTAGTAGTGATTTCAGGGTTGGATGATACAGTTAACTCGTTGGATGAAAGAGTTAAATCGTTGGAAGCATTCAGGGAGGCGCAGAAAGTAGATAAGAGAAAGGTACGATTTGTAATACTGGTATAACTGAGTAATACTGGTATTACTGTGATATAACTTTGTTCAATGGCAGGATCAAGAAGAGAAGAATCAAGAGAATGATGGTGACCCGAAAGAGACAACCGAAGAGAAGGATGGTGACCCAAAAGATACAACCCAAGAGAAGGATGGTGACCCACAAGTCACCAAGATGACGACTCGGAGCAAGAGACAGCTTGGTTGACTGATTTGTCTCTCTGATGTTTGTATTTGAACTTGGATTTGTTATGTTAATTGTTTTGGATTTGTTATGTTAGGATTTGAATTTGGATTTATTATGTTAGGATTTGAATTTGGATTTGTCTTGTTAGGATTTGAATTTGGATTTGTTAAGTTAGTTTTATAAATTTAATTAAGGAATACGGGTAAAACTGGTATTACTAAATAAGGAATACGGGTAAAACTAGTAATACTGGTAATGGTAATACTGGTAATACTAGTAAAACTGGTATTACTAATTAAGGAATACGGGTAAAACTAGTAATACTGCTAATGGTAATAAGCTTACAAAGCATAAGAAAGTCTCACAATTCATAGAAAAGTCTTACAATTCATAGAAAAGTCTTACAAAACATAGACAAGTCTTACAAAGCAAAGAATAAGCTTACACATTAGTGAGCGACTAACTCCGAACGCATTTCTCCGCTAGATGAGCGACTAACTCCTTCAGTTTTTGGGTCTCCTTACCATTACCTTTCAACTCCGAACGCATTTCTTCTTGATAGTACTCCAAGCTTTGAATCTTTTTGTGATGGGTATCAACCTCCTCCCTTAAGTTAGTCACCTCTTCTTCCATAGCTTTATCCCAAAGTTTCCGAATGTGTAAACCATCATTCTACAATACAAGAATTCTATATCGAGATCAATTATTCAACATACATCTGGGTAATACTAGTGTAACTAGTAATACTACATACATCTGGGTTCTCAGAGATCTACCAGTTCTACCCAAGTGTCTAACCAATTTTACTTTCGCAGTCAATAATGATACTTCTATTTACCTTACATACACGTTGCAGGGTGATAGTATACCTTCCCATTTGTTACACCATCGTTCTCAGAGATCTTGTCGAGGATGCGTCCACCACAAGACATCATCCTTCGTAATATACCTTCCTCATTCCGTGACTTCTTCTAATTGATCATAAATCCTCTTAGCGTTCCTCACGCTCTCATACATGGGATCTCTCTCACACATAATCGTCCATCTTGAAACAAGAGAGAACGATTGAAGAAGAGGACCAAAGTTGGATCTCGTTTTTCGTTTGAAGCTTGGCAAGTAAGAGAGACGAGTGAATTTTCGAGCTAGATAGAGAGTAGAGGATCAAGTCCTCGATTGTGAATTATGAAGTGGAGAAAACAAAGAATCTTTAGTTAATTTGTTTTTTGTTGGTTGATTTTGGGTTTCAAACATATTGATTTTAGTGAGGGAAAACATTGGAGTGGGAAAACAAAATTTATGGGGCAGAGCAATTTGATAACATATAAATAAAACATGGCACACAATGGAACGTTGGGCTCAGTCACACGAATCCACACGTACGTTGCGTAGGTAGGAAATCCTAAATCAAACTTGTAGAGGGTCGGCGAGTCATTTATATAGAATATGTATACGGGCCGTGTTTTATTAGTAAACAACTGAAATGGATGGTTACCCTAGTAGTTATCAACAGTTGTACAAATATATGTCCACAATAAGTTTTTAACTTTTGGTTGTTTTGATCACACTTTAACCAGTATTACAACATCCTTAAAAAATTATTTATCTAGTTGTAACTCGAGAGAAAATCATAACATTATTATTGAATTCTAAAAGGTTTAATGTAATCAAATGTTAAAATAATATAAAAGTTTGTAAAATATCAATCCATAATTGGAGTTGTCATTATCAAAGTGAGCTTACAAGTATAACAGGAATGAATTTTGATGATAGTCTCAAAAACAATCTTACATGACCAATTTTTTTTTTTTCCCTATCTTACAATGTTCGTTTTAAATACCATTTTATAAAGAGTTCATATCATTCTAATCAGTGCTCTGTATGGAGTAATGGTGATATGAAAAAATTAGCATATCAAATTTCATATTTTTCTTCAGTCAGTTATACTATTTATAACCATATTACATAATTGTTCTTCATAGTCTTTAACTCAGTTAATAGACACCAGTGCGTGAATCACCTACTTATTTTTCAAATTAGTAATACCTGTTAATACCTAGTATTACCCTTACTTCCATAGATGATGTAAAAACATAGTATTACATGAGGACAAATCGAGTGTTACCTAGTTTTGACTAACAACTGCAAATATGAGTTTTACAAAATCATAAAGTTCAATTAAAACAAATACTATGGTTGCCAAATAACATCCATTAGCAGCGATTGCCTCGGCCTCCTTTTGTTTTGAGTCCTTTGACGTTTTGGACGCCTTTCCCCGGTGGATGGAAGCCTCAACACTTTTGTTCTACCCTTCTTCTTTTTCCGAGGCAGAGGTAATACCTTCAACGCTTTGATCTCATCTGGGATATCCCACTGTGACTTATCCGGGACTAAATAAATAGTCCTATAATACGCCAATGCCCACATCTCCGCCCAATAATACTTTGAAACCAATTCATGTATTTCCATACTTCGAGTTCTTGTTGTATCGCTCTCGAAGGCAATGAAACCGGCTAGTGCATGCACACAAGGATACTTTTGGATATCGAACACCTTGCAACTGCAAGTTTTCAAGAGCAAGTTGACAAAATATTCTTTCCCTTCACTACCCCTGACATTGTATTCAAGCTGGAATGTGTTTAGCTCCGTCACTTTTAGTTTCTCTAGACTTCAAACCCATAAGATCATTCAAGTACTATTCATACCACTAAAGGCAGCCACACATTATTCTCATTAGATCCTGACAAGCGGCTTCTTTCTTCCGATTTCATATAAACCAAAACAGGAAATCTTGACATATAATCGCATCAAGCTGGTGTTTAAAGACATACTTCTTGCATTCGGGAAAACTGAATCAAAGATTCCACAACGTTGCTTGTGTCCAGAAATTGATCGCTGTCCTCGATGAAACAACACCTAGCCCAATTTTTACTTTCACGGATTGTATCCTCCAACAGGTAGATTGGCCCAGAAAGATAGCTTAAGCTTAAAAATTCTGTACTCCCTCTCGAATTCAGCCATGGTGTAAACCCGACTTAACTCCATGAATCTCCATGCGACTACGTCTCTGTTGACGTTAGTGGCATGACCTTTCACATTTTGGGATAAATGCCAATACAATACCCGTGATGAGCCGCGAAATACACATTACGTATGCCTTTGATGAGCTTGAATTTCTGTCACTCATAAATACCAATTCTGGAGTATCGGGTACAACTGTTAGCAGCTTCTCGAAGAACCATCCCCAACTAGCATCATTCTCACCGTCGAGTACGCCAATCGCTATGATATAATGATGACGATTTGGGTCTTGAGCTGAGGCAAATACTAGAACACCACCATATCCGTTCTTCAAATGTGTTTGCTCCACAATTATCACTTTCCTCATCACTTGAAAGCCTTCAATGCTAGCTCCCAAAGCTATGAATAGGTATTGAAATTTATCTTCCTCATCCAATTTCAGATATGTTATTGTACCTTCATTTACCTTCTTCAACATGTACAAATAACAATTGATATCCTTGTAGCTATCTTCCGCGCTACCTTTTAAATCACAAATGGCTTGCCTTTTCCCTCTCAATGCGTGGAGTACGTTATCTTCACACCTAATTTCGTCTGAACAAGCTCCATGATAACCTTAGGAACTGGAGTTTCCATTTGTCCTGGAAAAGTATCATGAAGAAGCGCTGCTACTAATTCAGGGGTACCTTTCCTCTTCCTCATCCTTGTCTTACTCTTACTTAACCGGGTACAAGTATGCATCTTGTTGTACTTTCTAATCGAGTAATACTTGTATTCCGAATATTTGTAGCTCGTATACGCCAAGCACAGCTTTCTTTAGCACACGTTAGCAAATACCGCTCCTTATCAGACTTTTTAATAACATAACCAAAACTGTTAGCAAATACACCTTTGTCCACCACTTCCTGCAATGCCGCCCTGCTTGGAAATTCTTGTCGTAAAATCGAAACCAATACCGTCTTCCCATTCCTTTTTAAACCGACCAGCTTCTACAACAGGCGGTGGCTCAACGTATTCATCACCCCTATCACTCATGTATATCCATAGATTCATCCTGTGATCCAATCTCAGCATCTTGAGTATCATCAACCTCCACTATTGCCTCTTTTGGTTCTGTTCCTTGTTCCTCACATTCGCACAAAACGATGGCAGCATTATCTCTCATTTCATCCTCTTTTGGATCCAATTCCGCATAGTTCTTACCAACCGAACTTTATTGATGACCTCCACTCTCGACAGTTGCTCGGGCAATTCTGGTGGAGTGATGACCTCCACATACAAAACATATCGACGGTTATTTTCACCTGAAGATATATAGACACCGACATCCTCATCATCACAAATGTAAATCTCTTCAGTTGATCCCACAACACCTGCATTGTACCTCATTTGCAATTTAACATTACTTTCATCTAATCCAAGCTTCGTGCATATCCTACCTTCTAACATGGAGAGAGTTATTTTCCCCCTGATGTATTCATCATCAAGCTATACATGCGACCTTTGCATTTAAAATATATGATCACGTTCTCCATCATTGTATCCTGCAAAAACAATACAAAAACTCTGTCAGTTATACTAGTTGTACTAGTTGTACTACAATTCTGGGTAATACTAGTATAACTAGTCAGACTACATGTAAATGGGTAATACTTGTGTAACTAGTCATACTACATACATCTGGGTAATACTAGTATAACCAGTAATACTACGTATATATTTTTCAATAGATTCAGGTACAATTCTACCCAGTTATACCAGTTGTACTTTCGCGACAAAAACTCAAATCGAATGGTTTCGGGTTCAAAACTACAATTCACTATGATTCAGTTGCTGTAATCCATTTCTTACCCATTTACAGACCTATTCGACCCAGAAACTATGCATAAACTTCCAATGTGCATACCCAAACACAATAACCCAAATCTAATTGAATTGAATCTCCTACATTTCTAAATCCAAAACTTCAATTTGAAGCTCTATGCAGCTAAAGGAACAACCCTGTCTCACCGCAGCTCGCCGGAAGCTCGCCGGAATGGAAGAAACGGCAACAATGCAGCTCGCCGGAGATGAAGCTCGAGAGAGACGCTCTCGTTTGTTTTTTTTTTTTTCTGGATTCGATTTTTTTTTTTCTTGTTTTTTTAAAATTCATTAAACAATTAGATGAAAAAGAAGGAGGGGTATTTTTGTCTACCCACTTTTCATTAAACAAGAAAGGGATATGTTAGACTCATTTGGGATATAAGGAGGTTTTTGTTTTGCCAAAAGGGGAGTTAGTAGACATTTTCTCTATATTATATACATGTTCTAGATGTATATATATACAAATATCTATTATGTATATATTATGTATGACATGTATTATATACATATTTTGTATTATGTCAATATATAGTTATATATCTATACCATACATATAGTTAAATATGATAATAATCTTCTCAGAGGTGTAATGTCTATCTATATTATTGATATAACAATAATATATATATATATATCTGTAATCCAAAATTTTGGTATATTATACATGTAATATCATGTTATCAATAATGTACAATATCAACATTGTCATGGGTCACTAATCTGATTACATGTGATTGATATATAGTTGTACCACTGAATTGTATCCATAAGAACCAATATAACATCATAATAATGGTATATATGTATATTTGTATTCAATATATTTACAGAGTTATAAGTAAACATGATGTATCGACATATATTATTATCAGATACTTATGGTACCATAAATTATACACATTAGTAACTATTTAAATTAATCATACATATACTGACTTAGAACGTTTTACATACACATATATAATATTCACAGTATTATACATACATATATAATACATATATTAGATACATATAATGTAAAATTATATAACTCTAATGTACTACATCAAGCAAGCACACTGACAAATTCTTCTCTGGAGTACTTCATAGAATTTGTTTTGTTTATGAAAGTAACTTCATATATTATATTTATTATGTCATAGTATGTCTGATACAATATTAATTATATGGTAAATAAATTGTGTATTCTAATAACATATATTATTGATATATATTATGATTAGTCATTAATACATAAATTTTTGTATATTTCTAACAAATGTAGTATCATGTAATCCTTACAATGTACAATATACAAAGCCATAATGTATAGTGTACTAATGTTAGAGTTGTATTGTATATTTACACATGATTGTATACTATATCAAAAATATAAAAATCAGAACACCGTATGGATTATATATGATATATTGTATATAATATGATTATAATATAACATGATGTATCTGACACTAATAGTTCTCATATAAATATAACATTATGTGTATACATAGTGTTCTACATTTGTCATCTAGCATATATCGTACTAATATGTAACAGTATATACAAATGTATCGATATTCTGATATTATACATACATATATGTTAATAACCATTTATGTAAGGAAGATATTCAAATGTATACCTGTACCAGTATAGTAATATAGTATGTTGATATATATATCATACATATATATATATATAATGACATATTGGTTACTCAATTTATATATTAATGTACATATATCATTAATCGTACGATAAATATGATAACGTATAACAAATGTATCATATTCATGTATTAATACATACTATACATATACTGATATGTGTATCACCATTTATGTATATTAACATAATTATACATGTAAAGTAATATAATATATTGTTATAATTATATCATACATATATATAACAATATATACTGTTACATTATATATACATATATATATCTACTTATATACAAAGTACATACTATATATATGTTCATGTCAGATTATGTACTGACATTATGAACTATTATATATAGATATTAATATACATATATGGCATATATATTATATGTATGTTACATATAATCATTATGTATGACCAGTACCAATACATACCCATACAATAAACATACTTACTATATATTAATAAATATAATAATACTTTAATATTAATACCAGTGTATAGACTGTTACATATATATAGTATAAAAATGCCATAATTTACATAGTGTATAATTATGATATATAATGTATATGATAACATCTTGTAGATACATACTGTTTATAATCTATAATTATGATATCAATATACATATATAACCATTGTTATGATGTTATAATGGTTATTGATGTTCCAATTAGTGTAGAACATATATCAATCACAATGTACACAATTATTAGTACTACATCTGTTTGTATATTTGTACATTATTGATAACATTATATACATGTATAAATTCAACTTTATTAATTACATATTTATTATATATACAGTCATATATACTGTATATCATAATATAATAGTAGCCTTACACAATTATATCACTCATAACTATATATTGTATAGACATATAGGACATATAATAAATATACTATCTATATATATATATATATATATGATAATATATACAGATATAATATATTATATATTTTGATACACATTATACATTATGTTAATATACATATATGTATACATATATGGTATGTAGTATACATGTATGTATAATACCTGAATATTATATACATGTGTATATACTGTTTACATCTATAGAGTATGATAATAATATGTTACAGTAAATGTATCATTAATGATACATAATGTATCTGATAGCCATACTTGTAGACTAACAATCATGTTATAGCTATATATATTAGTAATACACAATAATACCATCATATAACCATTGTTATGATGTTATATGGTTATATGTATACAATCATGTACATATATCATCACATCTACACTATTAGTACCAATACAATATGTATCTGTATATTATAACATGAATGAATAACATGATATAGCAATGTATAAATAAATATCCAAAATTTTATGTAAATTTATTGTATATTAATATATATCAATAATATCAGGTGGCAGATCTAGGAAATAACAATTGTATGGGGCAAACACACATCTCATATTCACTAGATGCAAAATTTTCTTTAAAGTAATAAAAAAGTACTGGGAATAAAAATAATAAAATGTGAAAAAGCGCAAAAAAGGGCTTCAACGCGAGACCTGCACCTCAGATAGTATACATAGGGCACTTACCTACCAAATTAGCTTCAGAAGAAGTTCCAAGATCAAATGTTGATCAGTTAAATATTTATATAAGAATCATGTGGGGCAGCGCTGCTCCCACCTTAAACTGTTACTGTAATACCGCCCTGATAAATATATATAGAATCATACACTAATTGGCATACCATATAATTATATATGTATATACATATATGACATCAATAAATAGTATATAATGAAAGTTACTCTTATACATATACAAACAAATTCTATGAAGTTACTCCAGAGAATCTTTGCAGTTGTGCTTGATGTAGTTACACATAGAGTTTCCACACTGGATTATAGCGACACATCAATAACGACAAATTTGAAGAAAGAAAAATATCATTACCGTTGCAAAATTCAAAACAAAAGACTTTCTATCCTAAACATTCGCGATAGAGCACTATGGATGAACCAGACACAGCAATCCCGACCATATTTTACAATAAACATTAAAAAATAACTCTTGTAACCTATCGTTTTCTTACCACGGTAAACCTGTTTTGGATTTTCCACTCCCAAGAAGGCATCATAACCTCACACACTGTGATTATCATTACTGTTATGCAAGAGTAGAAGAGCGTAATCGACTCACCCTCCAGCTAAATGAGCAGTACACACCATATTTTTAGAGAAAATGAAAGAAAACGAAACTAGAAAAACCGCCGAAAAACTGAGGAGCAATAGAATCAAATAAACAACTTACTAAAGAGAGGTGAAATAAAACGAAAACACAATCTTTGCAAAGATAAGAAACACAGATCTTCTTCTTTGTTGATTAAGAACATAGATTTCGAGCTAAATCTTGAAAATAAATGTCTAGCTCACATATATCAAGTGTGAGTGAGGGACTACATAGTCCAAACTTTAGTGATTTGAATGTTCCTGAAAGATCGACGTCCATCCGCTTTATTTCTTTCCTCTTCGATTTAGCTAATGGGTATGGGCCTTTCATCTAAAAAAAATTTATCGTTTGCTAATGGTATATTATATGCTAGGTGCCTTTCGGGTTACTTTTTTAGTTAATCTCATGTTTGGGGTATATTTTTGAAATTTTTGCGTAGATCTACATATACAATTTTGCAGGGTTTTTTTGCTTTAATTCATTTGGATCTGGGTTTTACCCGGTTTTAACCTATTCGGAGTCTAGAATAAGAGATTTAAAGAATGTTGTAATAAAAACAAACGAATATTTTGAGTATAATTGCTTTTATAATTCGGTTTAATGTTATTTCCTAAACTAATTGCCACATTAATACGGCTCTATTCCTATCTCTAATTGATTCGAATCTTTTACACAATCTAAACTAAAAAAATCTGTTAAGGAAATCTTAAATCAAAAACGACATTAACTCTTAAATTACCCATATTTTATGGAATTGGATCTTCAATTAAAAATCTGCAAAGAAAAACAAATAAGACATAATAGTTGAGTATCATGACGAAATCAATCATATATATTGTAATAACTAACCAAGATTTGATAATCTCATTGTTTCCTATTAAATGGTAAAATGTTTGTTTGCAAATCACTAATTGTTTCCTAAATAAAAACACAATCTTAATTCTACCTTTATCCCACGAAATGAATTGGGTTTATTTGGGTTAAATCATATTTCGAAAGATATCAATCGTATATATAGTTTCTAACAAACCATATTTGGACTAATAAAATTGTTTCCTATTAAAATGCTAAAGATTTTTATGCAAATTAAATCACATTTGTTTCCTAAATAAAATGAACAATATAATTCGACATTCAATCCCACCCAATGAAGTAGAAAATCTTTCATAACTAAATGATTTTATTTTTCTTTTCTATAGCATCCATGTGCATATTCTATAGATTTTCGATTCAAAGATTTTAGAAGTTCTATAAAGTTATGAGGTAAATAAATAAATAAATATATATATTATATATATATATATATATATTATATATATATATATATATATGTATGATATAATATAACATATATATTATATACTTGTACATGTATACATTATGTTAATATACATGTATTATAATACTTGAATATTATACATTTGTATACACTGTTACATATATATGGATGATAATGACATATGGTACACTAATGTATAATTATGATATCTAATGTATATGATAACATATTGTAGGATACATCATGTTATACTATAATGTATTATATACAATATACCTATATCACAATTGTTTTGATGTTCTATGGTTTTATGTATAGCAATCAGTGTAATCATATATCATCACATGTACACATATTAGTACATACATATGCTGTATATTGTACATCCCACACTATTCGAATTACCCATCCTTAGGAGTTTCTGATCATTGATTTATCTGTCTACCTACTGCTTCTGCCTTTGTTACCTGCTGTTTAAGTTTTTAACAATTTACTCTGTGACCACTGGTTTACTCGATCACAGCCTCCCTTCTGCAGTGAGCCTTGTGATCGAGTATAAACATTGGCGGACCCAGGAATTATTTTTACCGGGGGTCATATTTTTTGTTACAACTGTTCATATAATTAATTTTATTAAATATTTATATTTTTTCAGAATTTAATTAGAAAGGTATACAAATCCTAATAAATACTGTGATTTTTAAGAGATAGTAAACAAAAGATGTAATTTAGAGAAAGTAAATATATTAAAAATGTAAACACCAAACATTACTCTAAAATTGTATTGTGTGATGCGTCGAACCCGAATTTAAGGGATGTCAATATCATTGAGATTAACCAACTCTACTACCATTACTTCAATGATGCCCACTACATAAAAAGTCTATTTGAACATTTAACCCGGGTCACTGACCCACCGTCCTTCCTTGGTGGGTCCGCCACTGATATACAGTCCATTTCTGCAAATTTACTGTTTTCTGCACTCAATCACTAGGACTGTTAGAACAACAACTGAATTCTGCTTGGCTTGACTTAGTGCTTTCTGATCATATCTCATTTGTTTGCATCACACCTGATTGGATTGACACCTATAGTACTACAACGACAGGATAGTACTTTAGGATTAATTGATCTTAAAAACCTATTATCAATTTGGCGCCGTTGCCATTTGGGTGTTTTCTTTGCTATATTTGAGATTTTAGAAACGTTAAGATCAAGTTCGTTTTCTTTTTACAAGGTTACTAACTCTGTGTCTTTCTCTCTGTTTGTGTGTTTCAGGTACTATCTCTGATTACTCTGCTCAAGCTGAGCTGATACCTGTTGCATGCATACTAGATCAAAAAGACATCAGAACCTGCTTTTCAACGACAACATCGACCGTATTGCTCGTGAGTTAAGGGAACAGAGAGGCACAGACGTTATGGCCGACGATTAGAACCTAGAACTGCCAACCTACATTGGTGTAGGCGATGCTCCACGCAATCACAATCAGCGCAATGGCATTGTGCCTCCACCAGTGCAGAACAACAACTTCGAGATCAAGAGTGGTCTCATTGCCATGGTTCAGGGCAACAAATTTCACGGCCTCCCCATGGAGGATCAACTCGATCATCTGGACGAGTTTGATAGGCTCTGCAGCCTAACAAAATAAATGGAGTCAGTGAGGATGGCTTCAAGCTGCGTTTGTTTCCATTTTCTCTTAGAGACAAAGCCCACCAGTGGGAAAAATCACTTCCTCAAGGCTCCATCACCTCCTGGAATGACTGCAAGAAAGCCTTGCTGGCTAAATTCTTCTCCAACCCAGGACTGCAAGACTCCGGAATGAGATTTCCGGCTTCACTCAGAAGAATGCTGAGACTTTCTATGAAGCATGGGAGCGCTTCAAAGGATATCAGACTCAATGTCCTCACCACGGTTTCTCCAAAGCCTCACTCCTGAGCACTCTCTACAAAGGAGTCCTCCCTAAAATCCAGATGCTCCTGGATACAGCATCCAACGGGAATTTCCTGAACAAGGAAGTTGAAGAAGGATCGAAGCTGGTAGAGAACTTGGCTCAATCCGATGGCAACTATAATGAGGACTATGACAGGTCCATCAGAGGGAGTTCTGACTTAGAGGAGAAGCACCGGAGAGACATGAAGGCCATGAATGACAAGCTGGACAAGCTACTCCTTGTGCAACAGAAGCAAGTCCATTTTCTCTGTGAAGATGAGACGTTCCAAGTCCAGGATGGGGAGACTCTTCAGTCAGAAGAAGTAAGCTATGTGCAAAACCAAGGAGGCTACAACAAGGGCTACAACTACTATAAGCAGAACAATCCCAATCTGTCTTACAGGAGTACCAATGTTGCAAACCCGCAGGATCAAGTCTACCCTCAACAACAGCAGACCCAACCCAAACCATTCGTCCCATACAACCAAGGACAAGGGTTTGTTCCTAAGCAACAGTTTCAGGGAGGTTATCAACCACAGCATCCACCACCAGGATTTGTACCACAGCAATAACAAACCTCTAGCACTTCTGACTCAGACATGAAGCAAATGCTCCAACAGCTTCTTCAAGGACAAGCATCAGGCTCAATGGAGATCGCTAAGAAGCTGGCAGAAATGAACAACAAGATAGACTGCAGTTATAACGATCTCAACATCAAGGTAGAGGCACTGACCTCTAAGGTCAGATACATGGAAGGCCAAACTGCATCAACCTCTGCTCCCAAGATTACAGGACTTTCAGGAAAATCAATCCAGAATCCACAGGAGTATGCTCATGCTATCACGCTCAGAAGCGGTAAAGCATTACCCCCGAGAGAAGGTCCAAAACAAAACACTGAGGACAGTGTGGAACAAGATGGGGAGGATTTCTGTCTGAATGAAGATTCAGCTGACAAGGTAATAAAGGAGCCCATACTCGATCCACCTACTCGATCACCAGTGCCCATACTCGATCCATCTACTCGATCACCAGTTCCTGCAGCATCTGAATCTGTTGAAAAACCAGCTGCTACCAAAACCAAGGAAAACGTTTTCGTTCCCCCACCTTACAAGCCTCCACTCCCATTTCCTGGTCGGTTTAAGAAGGTTCTGATACAGAAGTACAAGACTCTCCTGGAAAAACAACTCAAAGATCTTGAAGTCACTATGCCTCTTGTCGACTGTCTCGCGCTGATACCAGACTCCCATAAATACGTGAAGGATATGATTACTGAGAGAATCAGAGAAGTCCAAGGAATGGTGGTGTTAAGTCACGAGTGTAGTGCAATCATCCAGAAGAAGATCATACCCAAGAAATTGGGAGATCCTGGTTCTTTCACCTTGCCTTGCACTCTAGGTCCTTTAGCCTTCAGCAAATGCCTTTGTGATCTAGGTGCATCTGTGAGTCTCATGCCTCTCTCTGTGGCAAAGAGACTTAGTTTCAGCAAGTACAAATCCTGCAACATATCCATGATTCTGGCTGACAGGTCCATCAGAATACCTCATGGTCTGCTAGAAGACTTACCAGTCATTGTGGATGTAGGATTCACACTCGATTGTCTTTAAGTATTTTTGTGGAGAAAAACTCTTAAAATCAACAAGATGAAAATAAGGAATTCGAAAAGGAAAGTAACCAAGAAACCAAATAAAGTGAAAGAATTTGATAAGAACAAATAGTAAAAAGCCTTGTGAAATTGTGAAGAAAAAGTATGTTGTATTGCTTGATAGTAAGAAGGTAAAAGATTGTCTCTCCTCAAACACATGCGTTTGAGGTTGTTTTTATAGAGAAAACATGATTAATGCGGCTATTTACTACTCGTAATCATATTGATCCGCATTAATCACATAAGTTACATTTTGACCGAAACGGCTTGAATTTGAACCTTGTCTTGGGCTTCGCGTGGGCCTTCCGAACTCTTTCTTGCTGACTCCGAACTCCCGTGCTTTGATGCTACCGCGAGCCTCGAACAATATTCTCCTCGCTTCGGTCTTTCTCTATGCGAACTGTATGTTGAATAAGAGCGAACTCCGTACTGGTAAAGATCGAACTCCTTTAGTAAACTGAATCGAACTCCCAACTGGTCAAGTCCAATAAAGTATCTAGAAATCCTGAGAGGATTATTGTGTAATAATGACGTGGACAGATCCAAGTGGATCCTACCGAAAATGTGTGGGATCCGACCCCAACATTTAGCCCCCCAAGTCTTGCGAGCTGAGTGCTCGGCTTGGAAGACTTAAGTAAATAGTAATTAATGACTCGAGATCTTTAATACTCTGGAATTTCTCCATGTTTTACTGCTGTTACGCCGATCTCGGATAATCATATGATTTGATTTCCCTGACAACCGTCATCATTAATTTCTTAATTTTATATTAATACTGCGGGGAAAACTGTCCCGCTTCCCAATATTTCCGAGGCGGTCTTCCATCTTACTTTTGGGTTCTAAGAGGTAATATCACTTTCCCATCTTATCTTTCTTACCTAGAAAACTTTCACTCTTATTACAGAGATTATTGTTTCCTTTCGGTAAAACCACTTTTGTAAAATGTCGAACCTTCCTTCTGAAATTCGCGAGTATGAGGTTGAAGATCTCGATATAGGTGAAGGAACCGAACCTCATATCCAAACCGGAGACGGGTTTGATCTTCACCCTGAGAGTCAATCGACTGTTGATTCTCTTAACGATCTTCGTCGCTTATGCCACATTCCCCCCGAAGTGGAGATGGTGGTCCCAAAGCCCTATGAGTCTCCGGAGTCGGGGCGAGACGGTTACTGCTGCGCCTATAAAATTTATTTCAAAGGATGCGGCTTGTTCTTTCCTCTTCCCGAGATACTTCTCATTTATCTCAACCATCTGGGAATCGCCTTCTCTCAGATGTCGCCCAACATGCTTCGGTATCTTATGTGTACCTTCACTGTTGCGGTGGAGGCGGGTTACTCGCTGGGACTTAACGAGCTCTTGGAATTCTTCCAGGCTCGTGAATCCCGAACTTCTAGGTATTATGCCTTTTATCCGGTCGCAGACCGGAATCTTATTGATGGCCTGCCTTTAAAAGACAACGCCTGGAGGAAGTTTTGGTTTTTCTTCCGTATAGATAGTTTTCTCTGTTCAGAGTTCTTCTGAACTCCTCCGATTTCGCTGGTCATCGAATTTGGGTAGAAACTAGGACTTAACTGAATAAGTTTCCCATGTTATTTCGAACTGCTGTAACATTTTCTCGCTTTTCCGCAGGTCCCCAAATTCGGCCAGTTCCTTCTGTTGATTTCTTAAACTTTTACAAGGCCGTCCTGGAGAGGCCAGTTAATTGGAATTCTTTTACTTTAGAGAGAATTCACGGTGCCGGACATTCTGTCAGAATGGGCCTTACTCATCCCGTCGACCCTCTTCCTGCAGAGATTGATCTCTCGAGTTTGAATGCCCGAGATAGGAGAAGGATCAGAGAAGCAGACAAGAAGGTCAAAGATCAGATTTCCCAGATTGGAAAAACAAGAAAAATGCATCCTCCGCCGGGGACGACAAAATCTACCGGAAAACTCTTCTAGTTGACGACGGGTCCTCTTGAGGGTTCAAAGTCAATGGCGGTCACCATAAACAATGCTCCTCCCTCTACCCCAGCAGCAGACAACATGGTCGCTGCCATTGCTGAAGAGGAAGGTCTTACAGGCGATTCTTCATTCATGAAGAAGAGGAAGGTTGAGGAACTTGAACCCCCGCTCTAGGGACGTCCCAAGAGCACAAGGAAGGACAGAGCCGCTCCTTCGAACCTGTCAATTCCTGAATCTGCTGAAGCTCAGGATGAAAACCCTGATTCAGGAATTGTTTTAAAGGAACCGCTGAATTCAGGGATGCTACCCCCTAGACGTCCCCGAGGCAATACCTCTAGGGCTCGATCGTCTCCGAACTCAGGACTTGTTGCCAGAGCTTCATCCAATAAGGTATCCTTCAATTAACATTTTGTTACTTGAAATTAACCGATCTTTAAGGAGGCTTAATCCTCACATAAATATCTTTATTTTAGATAAAGAGAAGATTGGAAATATGTTTAGATGTTTCCACACTCGCTTTGGGAAGAAACTTCCATCCTTCGAGCGCTGGAGGCCTGACATCAAGAAGATGTATATCAGTCATTCATTCCACTCCTCCCAGGTTTGACTATTCGAATCCTTAAACAACCGATTTTGAAAAAATTTCTTTAATGCATTTTTTTTTATTAGGCAACTCTGGATGTGAACGGCATCATCAACCATTACGAAGAGGAGCTTGCCAAAAAGTTCCAAGAAAGCTGTTGTTGCTGAAGGAGAGATTGAGAAACTGCAATCTTCCTAGTCGGCTTGTGCAGGAGACTGCTGGCCTCGACTCGGCTCGTCGGGAAGAAATCGAGCGACTCGAGAGATCTGGCGAGGAGACAAAGAAGAATTTGACTGAGACAGAGCAAAAACTAAAAAATGTCCTTGCTGATCATGACTTTGCGAAAGGTGAGATCGAGCTTCTGAAATCAGAGCTTAGCAAAGTCAAAACAGTTGCTGAGGATCTGAACGCAAAAATGAGTCTCTTTCCGCACTGAAAGATCAAGATGTTCGCAAGATATCTCATGATGCTCGGAAAGAGGTTAAAGGAGCCGGGCAAAAGTTCCTTCTTGCTGTGCAAGAATTTTATCTCCGCGGATAACGCTTGGAACAAACTTAAATCCGAGCGTGACGAGATGAAAAGCAATCTTGATCTGATCAAGGAGATAGAGGAAGAAACAATCAATTTGGCTGAAGAAAAGGAGACAGTTGGCGCTGAGCTCGCCGAGACTGAAGCTAAGCTAGCTACTGCTCCTCAGCCATATTTGGATTTGCAGCAGTTTGCTTCTGAGTTCGCTGATTCCCCTCCATTGACCGAACCTAATACCGGTTTGTCTTTGGATGAGATGATGTTAACTGGTTCTCCTCGTGCTCATTTTAATGAGTTCGGAACCAATATTGACAGAATCTCTTCGGGACGAACTCAGGGGTTCCCTGGTCAGGATCTTGCCATCTCCTCGATTATGGGAGATGACTTTGAATCGAGGAGCGAACCCCCTCAGGGTACTAGCTCGCTTAACCCTGAGGTGGTTCCTACAACTCAAGATGCTAACGTCGGGGGTGCTCCTGTCTCAAGCCAAGTAGGAGATGAAGGCGGTTCGCCTATGAATGAATGACTGGTGATTGCATTCACCTTTTATGGGGATTGTCCCTTTAATTTTAAGACATGAAATTCGCTCTTGTTGGCCATGGGGCCTGTTTATTTCTCTTTCGAGTTTTCTGCCCAAGGGGGCTTTTATTACTGTTTTGAATAATTTGCCCAAGGGGGTTTTCAATTAAAATTTCTTTAGAAAGAAATATTTAATTTCGGTGGAAACCATCGAATTTTACCTGGAGGGTTTGCAAAGTCCTCCTAACCGAAATGGTTTTAGAACTTATAGGAGAGATAGGCTGATCAGACCCTACTTGCCTTTTTTAAAGAAAAAACATTGGAATTTTTCCTCGGTCTCTCGGTTGCGAGGTTAGAGCTCGGCTTATAAGAACACTTTGCGATACTTCAAATGTGTTTCGATTAGGGAAAATTCTCAGTGAGAACTGTTTGCTTTCTCTAAAAAGATAAAAAGGTGTGATACCATTTATTGATTGTCTTCGAATTTCGAGTTCGAAATTAAGTTCGCCTACTAGGTGTTAAGTGATACTTGAATAACCTATATTTTGTAGGTCTTGTTTATGCATGTACGCAAAAACCGAAAGACTGTAACTGTCAAATCAATAGATTGACGTTCAATTTTCTTTTCAATAAATACTCGAGTGAGTGCCCTTATATGTTTTTTCTATATAAGGAGAGTTGGATTTTGGAAATTTTCCAATAGATCATTTTTCTTCATAAGGAACTTTGCAGTTCTTCTTTTCTAGATCTCTTATTTACGATGGCCTCTCCCCAAGGCGAACCTTCTGATCCTAATCCACCACGATTCCCTTCGGGTGAATCTCTGTTTCCGACTGGGATGGATTTACTCCACACGGGGTTGCCATTCCTTGTTTTCTTTCTTCCATGTCTAAGGAAGAAAAGATCGAGTGCCATGAATTCATGGAACAGGTTTGACCTCGATACCAGTTGTTTCAAGGTTTTACCCGATAGATTCGTAATGTATCTGTTCTTTGCAGATCACCGAAAGGTACGTTTTCTTCTGCTCCGAAAGGCAACGCCTTGGAAGGAAACGCCGTGTCCTTGAGGACAGGATTGCTAGAACTGAGAGGAAAATCCGACGTTTGGAATCGGATGTTCATAACTGGGAGAGGAGGGGATTTGACTCTATTCGCTCGCATTCCCGGCTGCCTTCGAGAACACATCAGGTTTCTGAAGAAGCATTGGGACTATCTACCAAAGGAGCCTCGAACCCGACGAACGTGAGAAACGGTTCGTCATCTGACGAAGTCCCTTCTACGAACTCTCCTCCTTCTTAGTTATTTCTTACTTTGTAACTAGACTATTGGGCTAGAGGCCCGGCTGATATTAATTACATTCCCCTTTCGCTTTAAATTTGCCGATTTACTTCAAATCTTATTTAATGCGATTAATCTAGGGAATATAATTAGTAATTAACTCGATTACATTTTCCATAAAAGTAGTAATTTCAGATTTGGGAAATCGTCAATTAACCCTCTTAAATGTGGTCGAGTATTTTTCGAATATAAAGTAGGTGTAGTTCATTATTGAGTTTAACCAATAATAATTCTACAACAATGCTCGAGGAATGTAATTCTTCAGAGAATCCTTTCGTCTTATTCAAAGTGACAAATGATGATCTTCCGGGGGAGTCAGATATCAAGCTTATAAAAGCAGGAGAATCTGGCGAACCTGAAGATTCACGAATATTGAGGAAGGGAACCAACATTCAGGTTCCGATCGTATTAATCAAGAGATTGTCAGCTCAAGATCGTGTCAAGGCCGAGGAGTTTATTACCAAGGTATTATTCATCTTAGTGACTTAACTCTTTTTGTTGTTGCTAAACGAAGCGTTTTATTTTCCTCAGCTTATCATTCGGCACGACGAGCTCGAAGATGAGAAAAAAGAGATTAGGAAAAGGATAATGGAACTAGAGAAGCGTCGCCTCGATATTGCTCGTGAGCTTCATCGCCTCGAAGCCCATCCTTCCGATTGGATCGAACTAGGACTTCAGGAGTACGGAAAAATGCCAGGTTGTATTATGAGCATTGTCGACCTCGCAGGCCAAGGAGCAAAACTATTCCGTAATTCAAGACCCTTCTAGATCTGATTTTTGTTTAGCAAGAAATATTTATTTACACATTGTTTGCAATGTATTTTATATTCACGCCTGAGGATAAAAACAAGATTCCATGATTGAAATAATATTTTTATTTTTATAGCTGGACTCGTGTTTAGCGAGCTGCCTACGTACCCATAATAGGATCAAGCCATATCGTAGTTCGAATGTGTTTGCTTTAGCAATAGAACTTTTTCAAGTTGATTATGTTCCAAGGCCTTTGAACGGGATTTCCGTCAAGGTCTTGTAAACGGTATACACCGTTTCAGATTTTTTCAGTGATTTGATAAGGGCCTTCCCAGTTAATACCGAGTTTTCCAGCTCCTTCTTCTTTTGTGTTATCGAACACTCGCCTTAAAACAAAGTCTCCTACATTTAAAGGTCTGTTTTTCAACTTTGAGTTATAGTATCGAGCGGTCAATCTGTTGATAATTCTGAAGTCGAATAAGGGATTGGTCTCGCCTTTCATCGATTGTATCGAGAACATCTTCTAATAATTTAGAATTCGATTCCTCGTTAAGTGGAGCTTCGCTACGGCGTAAACCAGGAACATTCAGCTCGGCTGGGACTACAGCTTCCATCCCATATACTAATGAGAATGGAGTTTCTCCCGTTGCTCGTCTCGGGGTTGTTCGATAAGCCCACAATACAGGTTGCAGCTCGTCATACCATCCGCCTTTTCGAGCATTCAAGCGTTTTTTAAGATTGCTGAGAATGGTTTTATTGGAAGCTTCTGCTTGACCATTTCCTTGAGGATATCTCGGCGTTGAGTAGCTAAGTTTTATTCCCCAAGCGGAACAAAAATCTTCAAAATCATTTGAAATGAATTGAGGACCATTGTCCGTTACTATTTCGTAGGGAACTCCATAGCGACAAATAATGTGTTTCCACAAGAATGTCTTTACTACAGAATCCTGTATGCTTATATAAGCTTCAGCTTCAATCCATTTGGAAAAATAGTCCGTTAGAACTAATAAGTATTGGACGCCTCGTGTTGAACGATGCATCGGACCAACTATATCCATTGACCATCTCATGAAAGGGTATGGAGCGGATATAGATGACAAAAATTCAGGATGGTTGGTGAATAAGAGGAGCGTGCATCTGACACTTTTTACACCGTTTGGCGTAATCGATGCAGTCAGAAATCATAGTTGGCCAGAAATATCCTAACCGTTTGATTTTGAAAGCCATTGCTCGTCCCGAAGAATGACTACCACAAAGCCCTTCGTGGACCTCGCTTGTCACTATTTCAACTTCGGGTCCGAAAATACATAAAAGATAAGGATCACTGACGCCTCGCTTGTACAATGACTCTTTAATTATACAATACTTAGCGCTGATGATTCTTAATTTGCGAGCTTGCCATTTGTTCGATGGTAGTTCTCCATTAAGAATGAAATTTTTGATGGGTACCCTCCAGTCAGCCCCCCAATCATTAGCGGAAGTATTATCCTTGAGTATAAACTTCCTTGGTTCGGGTTCGGAAGGAATATCAGGATCTTCGATTGTCTCCTGAACTCTCTACATCACCTGGAAGTGACTGTTCGGTTCGAGACGGTTCTTTAATGGGAACCTCTTGATCCTTTAATTTTCTTCTTGGCTTTCTTTTGGGAAGTTCCAGTGGTGGAGTAAGTTCGTCATCTTGAGACTTTATTCGTGATCTGGTGACGACAAGTGAACTATTTTCATTTCCGGAACTTAATTTTGGAGTTTCGATATGCTCGGCCTCCAAAATGTTATCGTTTTCTGTTTCTTCAACCGAAATACTTCGTCGAAGAAATACATTCAACTGGGATAACTCGTCTGAGCTCGGGATCTGAGGTAGAAGCTAGGGCAGCTAAAGCGTCTGCCGAAGTGTTTTCTCCTCTAGGTATTCGAACTAATTCGAATTCTTTGAATTTTCCGGCTAATTTTTTGACAGCCGAAAGATAGGCTTCCATTCGAGGAGCCTTAGCTTCGTAATCTCCAGCGAACTGGTTTACAACTAGCTGAGAATCACAATAAGCTATTATTTTTTCTGCTCCAATTGCAAGAGCAAGCCGAAGTCCTGCTAAGAGAGCTTCGTATTCCGCTTCATTGTTCGAAGCCGGGAACATTAATCGAAATGATTGTTCGATTATTTCCTTTGTCGGAGTTTCGAGCCTAATACCGATTCCGGATCCTTGTTTAGAAGAAGAGCCATCTACATGTAATTTCCATGTGGAGTCCGTTTCAACAAGGATTCCATCATCTAATGGTAGTTCGGTTAGAAAATCAGCCAGAACTTGTGCCTTTTGCGCTAGTTCGACTTTTGTATTCTATATCGTACTCACTGAGTTCGATTGCCCATTTCGCCAATCTACCGGACTGACTTGGACCTATGAAGAATTGAGCGAAGTGGATGAGAAGTTAAAACTTCTATCGGATGAGATTGGAAATAAGGTCTGAGTTTTCTAGCAGATATGACTACTGCTAAAGCTAATTTTTCCATCATGGTATATCTCGTTTCTGGACTAGTAAGAGATTTACTTATGTAGAAAATCGGCTTTTGTTCACCTCGATCCTCTCGAACTAAACCCCACTTACAGAATGGTTAGAAACTGAAATGTAAAGATAAAGTTTCTCATCTGATTCAGGTTTTGAGAGAATCGGTGGTGTTGTCAGATAAGTTTTGAGTTGACCAAATGCTGCTTCGCATTGATCATCCCACCGAAATTTTTTGTTCCCTTTAAAATTTGATAAAAAGGGAGACATTTATCGGTAGATTTCGAGATGAAACGATTTAATGCAGCAATTCTGCCCGTCAATCGTTGGACCTCTTTAATGTTTCTTGGCGAAGGCATTGTGAGGAAAGCGTTAATCTGATTAGGATTTGCTTCTATTCCTCTTTCCGTGACTATGTACCCTAGGAATTCTCCGGAAGGCACGCCAAAGGAACATTTAGCTGGATTTAATTTCATTCCGAACTCGTTCAGAATTTTGAAACACTGCTTAAGATGTGTGATGTGCTCGGATTTCTTAAGAGATTTTACGAGCATAGTCATCTATATAAACTTCCATCGTTTTGCCCAAATGTTTTGCAAACATTTTGTTAACTAAACGTTGGTATGTTGCCCCGGCATTTTTTAAACCGAATGGCATAACTTTATAACAGTAGATTCCTCTATCTGTTATGAAGGATGTTTTCTCTTCATCTTCGGGATTCATCATGAATCTGATTATATCCAGAAAATGCATCCATAAATGTTAAGAGTTCGTTTCCGGCCGTTGATTCTACGAGCCGATCGATATGAGGGAGAGGAAAACTGTCCTTTGGACATGCTTTGTTAATGTCGGTGAAATCGACACATACTCTCCACTTTCCATTCTTTCTTTTTGACTACCACGGGGTTTGCTAACCAGTCCGGGTATTTTACTTCCCTAATTGAACCAATTTTCAAAAGCTTATCAACTTCGTCATTGACCGCTTGAGCTCGGTCAGGACCTAGTTTTCTTCTTTTCTGCTTTATTGGTTTAAAACTGGGATCGACGTTTAAATCATGGGTAATGATACTTTTGTCGATTCCGGGCATATCTTTTGCCGACCAGGCGAAAGTATGTTTATTTTCCTTTAGGAATGTTACCAATTGATCTTTGATTTCTGAATCTAAAGTAGTACCGATTTTTACTTTTCGATCTGGAAATTCGGAATCAATTTCAATTTCTGTGGTAACTTCATTCGAACTGAGACCACTTGGGTAACGCGAGGTGCTCTCTTGCTTCGCGTTTATCATTAATTGCTATTTGAGCTTTAAACGATGTCCCATGAGGTAGCAAGAACGCGATGTTTCCTGATCTCCTCGAATGGTTCCGATTCCTGCAGGAGTCGGAAATTTCACGCATTGGTGATAAGTTGAAGGTATAGCCTTCATTTGGTAAATCCACGGAGTTCCGAGAATTATGTTGTAAGCGGCCGGTCGGTCGAAAACAATGAATTCTACGATTTTTGGAACCCCTGCGGCGAAGTACTGGTAGTTTTATGTTTCCTAAGGACATGGAAGTGTCACTTGTGAAAGCTACCAATGGTGCTGGCGGGACCGATAATGTCGGCTTTACTGATTCCCATTCTTTGCAAAGTGCTTAGAAATATGAGATCTACCGAGCTTCCAGTATCAATTAGACACCTTGTTACTTCGAAGTTCGCAACATCTAAAGTTATCACAAGAGCATCGTCATGAGGTCCTGTTAATCCTTGAGTGTCCGAATTATCAAAAGAGATAGAAGGTGTTTGCTCATTTGACTGAAAACCCACAGCGGTTTGAATTGCTGCTGATTTCTTGTGCCTTTTGATTGATCTGATCGAATCTCGGCATAATTTGGATCCTCCCATTATAACATCGATCCTTTTCTTAGGAGTGTTCGGAGTTCCGGGCCCATTGGGCTTATGTTTCTTTTCAGGAGGATTGGATGCTTCGGAATCTTCTTTTTCTTTATGATAAGATTCCACAAATTCCTCGATATTGAAATTAGCGAGCTCTCCAGCTGCCCACAGTTCGGTGAGGTGCTTTTTGAGTACGCTGCAATCTTTGGTGGAGTGCCCGTTTACTCTATGAATATCGCAATAGGCACTCTCATCTCTAACCCAAGTATTAGGAGGATTGATATCTTCCTCTGTTTGGGGAGGGTTTTCCTACAGCATTAGGTAGGCAGGATTAACTCCGAACCGTTTTTGATCTTTTGGTTCGAACTTTTTAGTTGGATTTGCAACGACCAATTTTGCTGGCCGATGCTTTTTAGCGAGGCTAAGCTTTTCTTCTTCTGCCTCCATCCAATTAGTAGCTCTGAATAAAGCGTCTTGGATGGTACTTCGGACGATTGACGATGATTTCCTTCCCGAAATCGGGATTCATGCCAGAGTCCGTTCCTTAAAGCAGAAAGGGCAGCAGCGTGCGATACCCCAGGAATTTTAGGCTATCACTTCTTTGAATTTAGCGATATATTTGCGAAGTGGTTCATTCTGACCTTGGGTTAAATTCCAAAGATCTGCATCAGAGGTTGCCTTTTCCATGAACATGGAATACTGTTTTAGGAATGCGGAGGACAATTCCTTAAAACTATCGATAGTTCCAGGCTCCAACTGAGTGAACCATAGTAGAGCCGATCCGGATAGATTCTCGGAGAATAGTTTGCAATATCCGGCATCTTCCTCGTCTGGTTCTAGATCAATTCTGCCAGCAGCGATCTGAAAAGCAGCGAGGTGATTTTTAGGATCGCCTTTACCATCATAAGTTGGTAATTTGACCTTTCGAGAATCTTTGATCCGAAGGTTCGAGATTCTCGAAGTGAAGGGTGTTCGTCGAGTTTCTTCGATTACTCGATCGATCTCAGGCGCCGAACTGGTCGCCTGATGAAACTTCGACTTCATTTCATCAAGCTCTTGACGAACTTTGACGAAATCATCTGAAAGGATGACATCAGGATCTTCCATAAGGAGTCCTTCGTCAACAGGAGGATTTCCCTGATTTTGGGGATTTTCATCGGTTGGGTTGGGCCCATCTCCTACGGTTGTCTGATTGGTAGTATTAGCAGGACGGCCTGCAGGAGGAGTTTGAGTGCTCCCGGTCCTGTTTTGCGCGGGAGTCTGGAATAGCCTGCGCGGAAACGTTGTTCGCGCTGAGGACAAATTATCTAAACGGCTCGAAATAGTATTCTGCGCGTTTGACAAATTGGTCTGGGTAGTTTGAACACTTGTTAAAGTTTGCTCAATTGAGTTTAACCTTTCACCAAAAGTGGTGTTGGTACTAGCGAGTGTACCCATCTGATTGGTCAGATCGGTAGTGGTCTGAGTAAGCAAGTAATTGCATTGCTCAAAGCTTGCTGATCAGCCATAGTTTCTTGGTTTGAGAAAGAGAGATTTTGAGATTAAAGAGTTTTGTGGTAAGTCCCCACAGGCGGCGCCAAAATGTGGATGTAGGATTCACACTCGATTGTCTTTAAGTATTTTTGTGGAGAAAAACTCTAAAATCAATGGATGAAAATAAGAATTCGAAAGGAAAGTAACCAAGAAACTAATAAAGTAGAAGAATTTGATAAGAACAAAATAGTAAAAGAGCCTTGCGAAATTGTAAGAGAAAAAGTATGTTGTATTGCTTATAGTAAGAGGTAAAAGATTGTTCTCTCTCAAACACATGCGTTTGAGGTTGTTTTTATAGAGAAAACATGATTAATGCGGCTATTTACTACTCGTAATCATATTGATCCGCATTAATCACATAAGTTACATTTTGACCGAAACGGCTTGAATTTGAACTTGTCTTGGGCTTCACGTGGGCCTTCCGAACTCTTTCTTGCTGACTCCGAACTCCCGTGCTTTGATGCTACCGCGAACCCTCGAACAATTATTCTCCTCGCTTCGGCCTTTCTCTATGCGAACTGTATGTTGAATAAGAGCGAACTCCGTACTGGTAAAGATCGAACTCTTTTAGTAAACTGAATCGAACTCCCGACTGGTTAAGTGCCGATTCTTATAATAAAATATCTTTAATTCCAAGAGGATTATTATGAATAATGACGTGGACAGATCCAAGTGGATCCTACCCAACCATCATGATAGGCAGAGTCGAAGTGCCGACAGACTTCGTGGTTTTGGAGATGGATGAAGAGCCCAAGGACCCTCTAATATTTGGAAGGCCGTTTTTAGCTACAGCTGGAGCTATAATTGACGTCAAGAAGGGGAAGATCGATCTTAACCTTGGAAAAGATCTCAAGATGACCTTTGATATCACCAACACCATGAAGAAGCCTACAATTGAAGGAAAGGTTTTCTGGATTGAAGAGATGGATATGATAGCTGACGAATTACTAGAAGAACTAGCAGAAGAAGACCATCTACAGAGTGCTCTGACAAGGGATAACAAGGAAGGAGACTTACACATAGAGACTTTGGGGTACCAGAAGCTGTTAGACATGTATAAAGAAGCTTCGAACAGCCAGAGGAGCTACTAAAAAGAAAAAAGGGAACGAAA
>CANTUZ010000027.1:3352238-3359738 GCA_947846985.1 Fratercula arctica
ACGTGCAGGAACGGTGCGGCAGCGGAGTTTGAGGGTGTACCTTTCGGAGCGCGACCATGCACGTGTGTGAGGTGGCCTGTGATGGAGTATGAGGGCCCACATTGCAGAGCGTGACCGTGGGACGGTCCGAGTCGGACGGTGGCGCGGTCTGCATTTGACTGGGACACTGTTGAGAGTCAGAGGGTGCGTGTTCTGGCATGTGACTGTGCGTGTGGCTGAGTTGGACTGTGGCAGTGTCTGACTGGGACCGTTAATATGCACGTGTGGCGTGGTGTACAGATGAGTAGGAATTTGTGTGCCTGATCTAGGTCGTTTTGGATCGTGAGGGTGCAGATCCGGGCCTGGGCTTCAGGATGAGCGGTGCCGCTTCAGATCAGGAATGTTTGCGCATGTGCCTCCTTTAGACAGTGTGGGAGTCTGCCTAGGCCGGAGCCGAGTCATGTCGGATCGTGAGCAGGCATCGCGGATAGTGTGGGTGCTGGCAGCTGGATGAGGGCTCATCGGCAGCCATGTCAGAGTCCGTGGTCGAGGGGGACACCCGGCAGCCCGGGTCCACTTGTCTGGGACTAAGGTGGAATTTGTGGGCATCTGTCTTGGGGTGTCGATCTAGCATGGTGTACGGCTGAGGTTCTGAAAGCATGTCAGAGCATTTGCCAGAAGCGTGCTCAGTAGTCACTGTGGGTCTGTCTGCCCAGTGTTAGTTATGCTTCAATCACAATAAGTAGACATATCTATTCAATCGGTACAAAGCAGCACTGGAATTTGGCGCATGGGCTGGTAGTGACTTCCCGAAAGAATTTAAAAATCCAAGTTAATTATGAAGTCACTCCCAGCCCCCACCCCAAATTGTGGTGCTGCACTAGTTTATGTTAATTTTTAATTTTTAATTTTTAATTTTTAATTTTTAATTTTTAATTTTTAATTTTTAATTTTTAATTTTTAATGGTTACTGTTAATGGTTACTGTTAATGGTTACTGTTAATGGTTACTGTTAATGGTTACTGTTAATGGTTACTGTTAATGGTTACTGTTAATGGTATTTTTCTTGGTAATTTGAATTTCTATGGTATTTTTCTTGGTAATTTGAATTTCTATGGTATTTTTCTTGGTAATTTGAATTTCTATGGTATTTTTCTTGGTAATTTGAATTTCTATGGTATTTTTCTTGGTAATTTGAATTTCTATGGTATTTTTCTTGGTAATTTGAATTTAATTTAAAAATTAAAACTAAAATTAAAAGTTTAAGGTTTTAGGTTTTTGGTTTTAGGTTTTAGGTTTTTAATTTGAATTTTTGGTTTTAGGTTTTTAATTTGAATTTTTGGTTTTAGGTTTTTAATTTGAATTTTTGGTTTTTAGGTTTTGGTTTTTAGGTTTTGGTTTTTAGGTTTTGGTTTTTAGGTTTTGGTTTTTAGGTTTTGGTTTTTGTTTTAAGTTTTAATTTGAATTTCTAGGTTAGGTTTTAGGTTTTAAGTTTTAATTTGAATTTTTAGTTTTAAGTTTTAATTTGAATTTTTAGGTTTTAAGTTTTAATTTGAATTTTTAGGTTTTAAGTTTTAATTTGAATTTTTAGGTTTTAAGTTTTAATTTGAATTTTTAGGTTTTAAGTTTTAGGTTTTGGTTTTAGGTTTTAAGTTTTAGGTTTTGGTTTTAGGTTTTAAGTTTTAGGTTTTGGTTTTAGTTTTTAAGTTTTAGGTTTTGGTTTTAGTTTTAGTTTTAATTTGAATTTTTAGTTTTAAGTTTTAATTTGAATTTTTGGTTTTAGGTTTTTGGTTTTAGGTTTTTGGTTTTAGGTTTTTGGTTTTAGGTTTTTGGTTTTAGGTTTTTGGTTTTAGGTTTTAGGTTTTAGTTTTTAGGTTTTGTTTGAAGTTTTAGTTTTTAGGTTTTGTTTGAAGTTTGAAGTTTTTAGGTTTTGTTTGAAGTTTGAAGTTTTTAGGTTTTGTTTGAAGTTTGAAGTTTTAGGTTTTGTTTGAAGTTTGAAGTTTTAGGTTTTGTTTGAAGTTTGAAGTTTTAGGGTTTGGTTTTTTAGGGTTTGGGTTTTTAGGGTTTGGGTTTTTAGGGTTTGGGTTTTTAGGGTTTGGGTTTTTAGGGTTTGGGTTTTTAGGGTTTGGGTTTTTAGGGTTTGGGTTTTAATTTGAATTTTTAGGTTTTAGGTTTTAATTTGAATTTTTAGGTTTTTGGTGTTTAGGTTTTTGGTGTTTAGGTTTTTGGTGTTTAGGTTTTTGGTGTTTAGGTTTTTGGTGTTTAGGTTTTTGGTGTTTAGGTTTTTGGTGTTTAGGTTTTTGGTGTTTAGGTTTTTGGTGTTTAGGTTTTTGGTGTTTAGGTTTTTGGTGTTTAGGTTTTTGGTGTTTAGGTTTTTGGTGTTTAGGTTTTTGGTGTTTAGGTTTTTGGTGTTTAGGTTTTTGGTGTTTAGGTTTTTTGGTGTTTAGGTTTTTGGTGTTTAGGTTTTTGGTGTTTATTTGAAGTGAAGTTTTTATTTGAAGTTTTTGGTGTTTAGGGTTTTGGTGTTTATTTGAAGTGAAGTTTTTATTTGAAGTTTTTGGTGTTTAGGGTTTTGGTGTTTATTTGAAGTGAAGTTTTTATTTGAAGTTTTTGGTGTTTAGGGTTTTGGTGTTTATTTGAAGTGAAGTTTTTATTTGAAGTTTTTGGTTTTTAGGGTTTTGGTGTTTATTTGAAGTGAAGTTTTTATTTGAAGTTTTTGGTTTTTAGGGTTTTGGTTTTGTTTGAAGTCTTGGGTCTTGGTTTTGTTTGAAGTCTTGGGTCTTGGTTTTGTTTGAAGTCTTGGGTCTTGGTTTTGTTTGAAGTCTTGGGTCTTGGTTTTGTTTGAAGTCTTGGGTCTTGGTTTTGTTTGAAGTCTTGGGTCTTGGTTTTGTTTGAAGTCTTGGGTCTTGGTTTTGTTTGAAGTCTTGGGTCTTGGGTTTTTAATTTGAGTTTTTGGTTTTAAGTTTTACTTTTAGGTTTTTGGTTTTAAGTTTTACTTTTAGGTTTTTGGTTTTAAGTTTTACTTTTAGGTTTTTGGTTTTAAGTTTTACTTTTAGGTTTTTGGTTTTAAGTTTTACTTTTAGGTTTTTGGTTTTAAGTTTTACTTTTAGGTTTTGGTTTTGGCGTTTAGGTTTTGGCTTTTAGGTTTTGGTTTTTAGGTTTTGGTTTTTAGGTTTTAGGTTTTGGTTTTTAGGTTTTAGGTTTTGGTTTTTAGTTTTTAGGTTTTAGGTTTTAGGTTTTTATTTGAAGTTTTAGGTTTTAGGTTTTTATTTGAGGTTTTAGGTTTCAGGTTTTTATTTGAAGTTTTAGGTTTTAGGTTTTTATTTGAAGTTTTAGGTTTTAGTTTTTATTTGAAGTTTTGGTTTTTAGTTTTTAGGTTTTAGTTTTAGGTTTTGGTTTTAGTTTTGTTTTTGTTTTAGGTTTTAGTTTTTTTTTAGTTTTTAGGTTTTAGTTTTTGTTTTAGTTTTTAGGTTTTAGGTTTTGGTTTTTAGTTTTTTGGTTTTAGGTTTTGGTTTTTAGGTTTTTGGGTTTTAGTTTTTGGTTTTTAGTTTCTGGTTTTTAGGTTTTGGGTTTTAGTTTTTGGGTTTTAGGTTTTGGTTTTTAGGTTTTTGGTTTTAGGTTTTTGGTTTTGGGTTTTGGGTTTTGGTTTTTAGGTTTTGGTTTTTAGGTTTTGGTTTTTGGGTTTTGGTTTTTAGGTTTTGGGTTTTAGTTTTGGTTTTTAGGTTTTGGTTTTTAGGTTTTAGTTTTTTGGTTTTTAGGTTTTGGTTTTAGGTTTAGGTTTTATTTGAGGTTTGAGGTTTTGGTTTTGGGTTTAGGTTTTGTTTTAGGTTTTAGGTTTTGGTTTTGGGTTTAGGTTTTGGTTTTAGGTTTTGGTTTTATTTGAGGTTTTAGGTTTTGGTTTTAGGTTTAGGTTTTATTTGAGGTTTTAGGTTTTGGTTTTGGTTTTTAGGTTTTGGTTTTAGGTTTTGGTTTTGGTTTTGGTTTTTAGGTTTTGGTTTTTAGGTTTTAGGTTTTGGTTTTTAGGTTTTAGGTTTTGGTTTTTAGTTTTTGGTTTTAGGTTTTGGTTTTTAGTTTTTTGGTTTTAGGTTTTGGTTTTTTGTTTTGGTTTTAGGTTTTGGTTTTGGGTTTTGGTTTTAGGTTTTGGTTTTGGTTTTTGGTTTTAGGTTTTGGTTTTTAGGTTTTGGTTTTTGGTTTTTAGGTTTTAGGTTTTGGTTTTTGGTTTTGGTTTTTAGGTTTTAGGTTTTGGTTTTGGTTTTTAGGTTTTAGGTTTTGGTTTTTGGTTTTTGTTTTTGGTTTTAGGTTTTGGTTTTGGTTTTAGGTTTTGGTTTTTGGTTTTGGTTTTTAGGTTTTGGTTTTTGGTTTTGGTTTTTGGTTTTTAGTTTTTGGTTTTTGGTTTTTGTTTTTAGTTTTTAGGTTTTAGTTTTTGGTTTTGGTTTTTAGTTTTTAGGTTTTAGGTTTTAGGTTTTGTTTTTAGGTTTTAGGTTTTGGTTTTTAGGTTTTGGTTTTTAGTTTTAGGTTTTAGGTTTTGGTTTTTAGTTTTTAGGTTTTGGTTTTAGTTTTAGGTTTTGGTTTTTAGTTTTTAGGTTTTGGTTTTTTGTTTTTAGGTTTTGGTTTTGGTTTTTAGGTTTTAGGTTTTGGTTTTAGGTTTTTGGTTTTGGTTTTTAGGTTTTAGGTTTTGGTTTTTAGGTTTTAGGTTTTGGTTTTTGGTTTTTAGGTTTTAGGTTTTGGTTTTTAGGTTTTGGTTTTTAGGTTTTGGTTTTTAGGTTTTGGTTTTTAGGTTTTGGTTTTTAGGTTTTGGTTTTTAGTTTTTGGTTTTTGTTTTTAGGTTTTGGTTTTTAGGTTTTGGTTTTTAGGTTTTGGTGTTTAGGTTTTGGTTTTTAGGTTTTGGTTTTTAGGTTTTGGTTTTTGTTTTGGGTTTTAGGTTTTTGGTTTTGGTTTTTTAGGTTTTGGTTTTGGTTTTTGTTTTAGGTTTTGGTTTTGGTTTTTAGTTTTTAGTTTTTGGTTTTAGGTTTTGGTTTTTAGGTTTTGGTTTTTAGGTTTTAGGTTTTGGGTTTTGGTTTTTGGTTTTTGGTTTTTAGTTTTTAGGTTTTAGTTTTTGGTTTTGGTTTTTAGGTTTTGTTTTTGGTTTTAGGTTTTGGTTTTTAGGTTTTGGTTTTTAGGTTTTGGTTTTAGGTTTTGGTTTTTAGGTTTTGGTTTTTAGGTTTTGGTTTTTGGTTTTGGTTTTTAGTTTTGGTTTTTGGTTTTTGGTTTTAGGTTTTGGTTTTTAGTTTTTAGGTTTTGGTTTTGGGTTTTAGGTTTTGGTTTTTAGGTTTTGGTTTTTAGGTTTTGGTTTTGTTTTTGGTTTTGTTTTTGGTTTTTGGTTTTGTTTTGGTTTTTTGGTTTTTGGTTTTGTTTTTGGTTTTTAGGTTTTGGTTTTTAGGTTTTGGTTTTGGTTTTGGTTTTTAGGTTTTAGGTTTTAGGTTTTGGTTTTTAGGTTTTGGTTTTTGGTTTTTGGGTTTTGGTTTTTGTTTTGGTTTTTGTTTTGGTTTTGGTTTTTGGTTTTTAGGTTTTGGTTTTTGGTTTTTAGGTTTTGGTTTTTGGTTTTTGGTTTTAGGTTTTGGTTTTTAGGTTTTGGTTTTTGGTTTTTAGGTTTTGGGTTTTGGTTTTTAGGTTTTGGTTTTGGTTTTTGTTTTTAGTTTTGGTTTTTTTTTGGTTTTAGTTTTTGGTTTTTAGGTTTTAGGTTTTAGGTTTTGGTTTTTGGTTTTGGTTTTGGTTTTTAGGTTTTGGTTTTTGGTTTTTAGGTTTTAGGTTTTGGTTTTGGTTTTTAGGTTTTAGGTTTTGGTTTTTAGTTTTTAGTTTTTAGGTTTTAGGTTTTGGGTGGGTTTTGGGTTTTAGTTTTTATTTGAGGTTTTAGGTTTTTGGTTTTAGGTTTTTGGTTTTAGGTTTTTGTTTTTGGTTTTTGGTTTTAGGTTTTGGTTTTGGTTTTGGTTTTGGGTTTTGGTTTTGGTTTTTGGTTTTGGTTTTTGGTTTTGGTTTTGGTTTTTGGTTTTAGGTTTTGGTTTTTAGGTTTTGGTTTTGGTTTTAGGTTTTGGTTTTAGGTTTTGGTTTTTGGTTTTTAGTTTTTAGGTTTTGGTTTTAGGTTTTGGTTTTTAGGTTTTTAGTTTTGGTTTTTAGGTTTTGGGTTTTGGGTTTTAGGTTTTGGTTTTTAGGTTTTGGTTTTTGTTTTGGTTTTTGTTTTGGTTTTGTTTTTGGTTTTGTTTGGGTTTTAGGTTTTAGGTTTTGGGTTTTGGGTTTTAGGTTTTGGGTTTTGGGTTTTGGGTTTTGGGTTTTGGGTTTTGGTTTTTAGGTTTTGGGTTTTGGGTTTTTGGTTTTAGGTTTTGGTTTTTGGGTTTTGGGTTTTGGGTTTTAGGTTTTTGGGTTTTTAGTTTTTAGGTTTTAGGTTTTGGTTTTTTAGGTTTTGGTTTTTAGTTTTTGGTTTTTAGGGTTTAGGTTTTAGGTTTTGGTTTTTAGGTTTTGTTTTTAGGTTTTGGTTTTTGGTTTTAGGTTTTGGTTTTTGGTTTTTAGGTTTTGGTTTTTTAGGTTTTGGGTTTTAGGTTTTGGGTTTTTAGGTTTGGGTTTTGGGTTTTAGGTTTTGGGTTTTGGTTTTTAGGTTTTGGGTTTTGGTTTTTAGGTTTTAGGTTTTAGGTTTTGGTTTTTAGGTTTAGGTTTTTAGGTTTAGGTTTTTAGGTTTTAGGTTTTGGTTTTTAGGTTTTGGTTTTTTTTGGTTTTGGTTTTAGTTTTGGTTTTTGGTTTTGGTTTTGTTTTTAGGTTTTAGGTTTTGGTTTTTAGGTTTTAGTTTTTAGGTTTTGGTTTTTAGGTTTTGGTTTTAGGTTTTGGTTTTTAGGTTTTGGTTTTAGGTTTTGGTTTTTAGGTTTTGGTTTTGGTTTTGTTTTTGGTTTTGGTTTTTAGGTTTTTGTTTTTAGGTTTTAGGTTTTGGTTTTTAGGTTTTAGGTTTTTGGTTTTTAGGTTTTAGGTTTTTGTTTTTAGGTTTTAGTTTTGGTTTTTAGGTTTTAGGTTTTGGTTTTTAGTTTTTAGGTTTTGGTTTTGGTTTTTTGGTTTTGGTTTTTAGGTTTTTGGTTTTGGTTTTTGGTTTTAGGTTTTTGGTTTTAGGTTTTGGGTTTTAGGTTTTGGTTTTGGTTTTTAGGTTTTGGTTTTGGTTTTTAGGTTTTAGGTTTTGGTTTTTGGTTTTGGTTTTAGGTTTTTGTTTTTAGGTTTTGGTTTTTGGTTTTGGTTTTTGGTTTTGGTTTTTGGTTTTAGGTTTTGGTTTTTAGGTTTTGGTTTTTAGGTTTTAGGTTTTGGTTTTTAGTTTTTAGGTTTTAGGTTTTTGTTTTGGTTTTGGTTTTTAGGTTTTGGTTTTTAGGTTTTGGTTTTTAGTTTTTAGGTTTTGGTTTTTGGTTTTTAGGTTTTGGTTTTTAGGTTTTGGTTTTTAGGTTTTGGTTTTGGTTTTAGGTTTTTGGTTTTAGGTTTTGGTTTTTAGGTTTTGGTGTTTAGGTTTTGGTTTTT
>CANTUZ010000027.1:3367238-3397238 GCA_947846985.1 Fratercula arctica
TTTAGTTTTTAGGTTTTAGGTTTTGGTTTTTAGTTTTTAGGTTTTAGGTTTTGGTTTTTAGTTTTAGGTTTTAGTTTTTAGTTTTAGGTTTTGGTTTTTAGTTTTAGGTTTTGGTTTTTGGTTTTAGTTTTAGGTTTTGGTTTTCAGGTTTTAGTTTTTAGTTTTTAGTTTTTAGGTTTTGGTTTTTAGGTTTTGGTTTTTAGTTTTAGGTTTTATTTGAATTTTTAGTTTTAGTTTTAGGTTTTAATTTTTGGTTTTAGTTTTAGTTTTAGTTTTTGTTTTTAGGTTTTGTTTTTAGTTTTAGTTTTTAGTTTTAGTTTTAGGTTTTGTTTGAAGGTTTTAATTTTTAGTTTTAGTTTTAGGTTTTGTTTGAAGTTTTAGGTTTTGTTTTTAGTTTTTAGTTTTGTTTTTAGTTTTTAGTTTTAGTTTTTAGTTTTAGTTTTTAGTTTTTAGTTTTAGTTTTTAGTTTTTAGTTTTTAGTTTTTAGGTTTTAGTTTTTGTTTTAGTTTTTAGTTTTGGTTTTTAGGTTTTGGTTTTTAGTTTTAGGTTTTGGTTTTTAGTTTTAGGTTTTGGTTTTTAGTTTTAGGTTTTAATTTTTAGTTTTAGGTTTTATTTGAATTTTTAGTTTTAGGTTTATTTTGAAGTTTTAGTTTTAAGTTTTAGTTTTAAGTTTTAAGTTTTAGGTTTTAAGTTTTAAGTTTTGGGTTTTGGGTTTTAAGTTTTGGTTTTAGTTTAGGTTTTAGTTTTTAGTTTTAGGTTTTGTTTTAGTTTTTAGTTTTTGTTTTTAGTTTTTGGTTTTTAGGTTTTGGGTTTTTAGGTTTTGGGTTTTTAGGTTTTGGGTTTTTAGGTTTTGGTTTTTGGTTTTTAGGTTTTGGTTTTTAGTTTTAGTTTTAGTTTTTAATTTTTAATTTTAGTTTTAGGTTTTAGTTTTAGTTTTTAATTTTTAATTTTAGTTTTAGGTTTTAGTTTTAGGTTTTTTTTGAAGTTTTAGTTTTAGGTTTTGTTTTAGGTTTTAGTTTTAGTTTGAAGTTTTAGTTTTAGTTTTAGTTTTGTTTTAGTTTTAGTTTTAGTTTTAGTTTTAGTTTTTTAGTTTTAGTTTTAGTTTTTAGTTTTGTTTAGTTTTAGTTTTAGTTTTAGTTTTTAGTTTTAGTTTTAGTTTTTTAGTTTTAGTTTTAGTTTTAGTTTTAGTTTTAGTTTTTAGTTTAGTTTTAGTTTTTAGTTTTAGTTTTAGTTTTTAGTTTTAGTTTTAGTTTTAGTTTTAGTTTTGGTTTTAGTTTTTGTTTTAGTTTAGTTTTGTTTTTAGTTTTAGTTTTTAGTTTTTGTTTTAGTTTTAGGTTTTGTTTAGTTTTAGGTTTTAGTTTTGGTTTTAGTTTTAGGTTTTAGTTTTAGGTTTGTTTAGTTTTTGTTTGAGTTTTTGTTTTGAGTTTTTTTGTTTTAGTTTTTGGTTTTAGTTTTTGTTTTAGGTTTTAGTTTTGGTTTTAGTTTAGTTTTTAGTTTTGGTTTAGTTTTAGGTTTTAGTTTTTGGTTTTTAGTTTTTAGTTTTTTTAGTTTTAGTTTTAGTTTTAGTTTTAGGTTTTGTTTTTAGTTTTAGTTTTAGTTTTAGGTTTTAGGTTTTAGGTTTTAATTTTTGGTTTTAGGTTTTAGGTTTTAGGTTTTAATTTTTGGTTTTAGGTTTTAATTTTTGGTTTTAGGTTTTAATTTTTGGTTTTAGGTTTTAATTTGAATTTTTAGTTTGAATTTTTAGTTTTTAGTTTTTAGTTTTAATTTTAGTTTTAGTTTTTAGTTTTTAGTTTTAGTTTTAGTTTTTACTTTTAAATTTTTGTTTTAGTTTTTAGTTTTAATTTGAATTTTTAGTTTTTAGTTTTAAGTTTTAGGTTTTGGTTTTTAGTTTTAGGTTTTGGGTTTTAGTTTTAGTTTTAGGGTTTAGTTTTAGGTTTTAGTTTTAGGTTTTAGTTTTAGTTTTTGGTTTTAGTTTTAGTTTTAGGTTTTAGTTTGAAGTTTTAGTTTTAGTTTTTGTTTGGTTTTAGTTTTGGTTTTAGGTTTTGTTTAGTTTTTGTTTTAGTTTTGTTTTTGGTTTTAGTTTTGTTTTAGGTTTTAGGTTTTGGGTTTTAGGTTTTGGTTTTAGGTTTTGGGTTTTAGGTTTTGGGTTTTAGGTTTTGGGTTTTAGGTTTTGGTTTTTAGTTTTAGGTTTTAGGTTTTGGTTTTTAGTTTTAGGTTTTAGGTTTTGGTTTTTAGTTTTAGTTTTAAGTTTTAGTTTTAGGTTTTAGTTTTTGGTTTTAGGTTTAGGTTTTAGTTTTAGGTTTTAGTTTTAGTTTTTGTTTGAAGTTTTAGTTTTAGTTTTTGTTTGAAGTTTTAGTTTTAGTTTTTAGTTTTAGTTTTAGTTTTTGGCTTTTAGTTTTAGTTTTTAAGTTTTAGTTTTTAAGTTTTAGTTTTTAAGTTTTAGTTTTTAAGTTTTAGTTTTTAAGTTTTAGTTTTAATTTGAATTTTTAGTTTTAGTTTTAGTTTTAGTTTTAGTTTTAGGTTTTAGTTTTAGTTTTAGTTTTAGTTTTAGTTTTAGTTTTAGTTTTAGTTTTAGTTTAGTTTTTAGTTTTTAGTTTAGTTTTTAGTTTTAGTTTTTAGTTTTAGTTTTTAGTTTTTAGTTTAGTTTTTAGTTTTAGTTTTAGTTTTAGTTTTAGTTTTAGTTTTAGGTTTTGTTTGAAGTTTTTTAGTTTGAAGTTTTTTAGTTTGAAGTTTTTTAGTTTGAAGTTTTAGTTTGAAGTTTTAGGTTTTAGTTTTAGGTTTTAGTTTTTGGTTTTAGTTTTTAATTTTTAGTTTTAGGTTTTAGTTTTAGGTTTTAGTTTTAGGTTTTAGTTTTAGGTTTCAGTTTTAGGTTTTAGTTTTAGGTTTTAGTTTTTTAATTTTTAGTTTTAGGTTTTAGTTTTAGTTTTAGTTTTTGGTTTTAGTTTTAGTTTTAGTTTTTGGTTTTAGTTTTAGTTTTAGTTTTAGTTTTAGTTTTGGTTTTAGTTTTTTAGTTTTAGTTTTTTGTTTGAGTTTTAGTTTTAGTTTTAGTTTTAGTTTTTAGTTTTGAAGTTTTAGTTTTAGTTTTAGTTTTAATTTGTAGTTTCAGTTTTAGTTTTAATTTGTAGTTTTAGTTTTAGTTTTTAGTTTTAGTTTTAGTTTTAGTTTTTAGTTTTAGTTTTACTTTTTATTTGAAGTTTTAGTTTTAGGTTTTAGTTTTAGGTTTTAGTTTTAGGTTTTAGTTTTAGGTTTAGTTTTGTTTGTTTTAGTTTTAGTTTTAGTTTTAGTTTTAGTTTTTGTTTTAGTTTTAGTTTTTGTTTTAGGTTTTGGTTTTAGTTTTTGTTTGAAGGTTTTGTTTGAAGGTTTTGTTTGAAGGTTTTGTTTGAAGGTTTTGTTTGAAGTTTTTGTTTGAAGGTTTTGTTTGAAGTTTTAGTTTTAGTTTTAGTTTGAAGTTTTAGTTTTAGTTTTAGGTTTTGGTTTTAGGTTTTAGGTTTTAGGTTTTAATTTTTGGTTTTTGGTTTTAGGTTTTAGGTTTTAATTTTTAGTTTTAGGTTTTAGGTTTTAATTTTTAGTTTTAGGTTTAGTTTGAATTTTTAGTTTGAGTTTTTAGTTTTTAATTTTTAGTTTGAGTTTTTAGTTTTTAATTTTTAGTTTTAGTTTTTAGTTTTTAGTTTTTAGTTTTTAGTTTTTCGTTTTTCGTTTTTAGTTTTTAGTTTTAGGTTTTAATTTTTAATTTTTAGTTTTAGGTTTTAATTTTTGATTTTAGGTTTTAATTTTTGGTTTTAGGTTTTAATTTTTGGTTTTAGGTTTTAATTTTTGGTTTTAGGTTTTAATTTTTAGTTTTAGGTTTTAGGTTTTAATTTTTAGTTTTAGGTTTTAATTTGAAGTTTTAGTTTTAGTTTTAGTTTTAAGTTTTAGGTTTAGGTTTAGGTTTTTGGTTTTAGTTTTAGGTTTTAGTTTTAGGTTTTAATTTTTAATTTTTAGTTTTAGTTTTTGTTTGAAGTTTTAGTTTTAGTTTTTGTTTGAAGTTTTAGTTTTAGGTTTTGTTTGAAGTTTTAGTTTTAGTTTTTGTTTGAAGTTTTAGTTTTAGGTTTTAGGTTTTGTTTGAAGTTTTAGTTTGAAGTTTTAGTTTGAAGTTTTAGTTAAGTTTTAGTTTTAAGTTTTAGGTTTTAGTTTTAGGTTTTAGTTTTAGTTTTAGTTTTTGTTTGAGTTTTAGTTTTAGTTTTGTTTTAGTTTTTGTTTTTAGTTTTGTTTTAGTTTTTAGTTTTAGTTTTTAGTTTTAGTTTTTTAGTTTTAGTTTTAGTTTTAGGTTTTAGTTTAGTTTTTAGTTTTAGTTTTAGTTTTAGTTTTAGTTTAGTTTTAGTTTTTGTTTGAAGTTTTAGTTTTAGGTTTTGTTGAAGTTTTAGTTTTAGTTTTTGTTTGAAGTTTTAGTTTTAGGTTTTGTTTGAAGTTTTAGTTTTAGGTTTTAGTTTTAGGTTTTAGTTTTAGGTTTTAGTTTTAGGTTTTAGTTTTAGGTTTTAGTTTTAGGTTTTAGTTTTTAGTTTTAGGTTTTGTTTGAAGTTTTAGTTTTAGTTTCTAATTTTAGTTTTAGGTTTCAGTTTTAGGTTTTAGTTTTTAGTTTTAGTTTTAGTTTTTGTTGGAAGTTTTAGTTTTAGTTTGAAGTTTTAGTTTTAGTTTTAGTTTTTAATTTTTAATTTTAGTTTTAGTTTTTAGTTTTAGGTTTTGTTTTAGTTTTAGGTTTTGTTTTAGTTTTAGTTTTAGTTTTTAGTTTTAGTTTTTGTTTTTAGTTTTAGTTTTAGTTTTAGTTTTAGTTTTAGTTTGAAGTTTTAGTTTGAAGTTTTAGTTTGAAGTTTTAGTTTGAAGTTTTAGGTTTTGGTTTTAGGTTTTAGGTTTTAGTTTTTAATTTTTAGTTTTAGGTTTTAGTTTTTAATTTTTAGTTTTAGGTTTTAGTTTTTAGTTTTTAGTTTTAGTTTTTAGGTTTTAGTTTTTGTTTGAGGTTTTAGTTTTTGTTTTAGTTTTAGTTTTAAGTTTTGGTTTTAAGTTTTAGTTTTTAGTTTTGGTTTTAAGTTTTTAGTTTTTAGTTTTAGTTTTTTAGTTTGAAGTTTTAGTTTTTAGTTTTAATTTGAATTTTTAGTTTTTAGTTTTAGTTTTTAGTTTTTAATTTTTAGGTTTTAATTTTTGGTTTTAGTTTTTAATTTTTGGTTTTAGTTTTTAATTTTTGGTTTTAGTTTTTAGTTTTAGTTTTTAGTTTTAGTTTTAGTTTGTAGTTTTAGTTTTAAGTTTTAATTTGTAGTTTTAGGTTTTAATTTTTAATTTTTAGTTTTAGGTTTTGTTTGAAGTTTTAGTTTTAGTTTTAGTTTTTAATTTTTAGTTTTAGTTTTAGTTTTTAGTTTTAGTTTTAGTTTCAGTTTTTGTTTGAGGTTTTAGTTTTAGTTTTTGTTTGAGGTTTTAGTTTTAGTTTTTGTTTGAGGTTTTAGTTTCAGTTTTTGTTTGAGGTTTTAGTTTCAGTTTTTGTTTGAGGTTTTAGTTTTAGTTTTGGTTTTAGTTTTTGGTTTTAGTTTTAGTTTTAGTTTTAGTTTTTAGTTTTGAGTTTTAGTTTTGGTTTTGTTTTTAGTTTTAGTTTTGTTTTTAGTTTTAGTTTTAGTTTTAATTTTTAGTTTTGGTTTTAGTTTTTGTTTTTAGTTTTAAGTTTTAGTTTTAGGTTTTTAGGTTTTAGGTTTTAGGTTTTAGGTTTTGGTTTTTGGTTTTAGTTTTAGGTTTTAGTTTTTGGTTTTAGGTTTTAGTTTTAGGTTTTAGGTTTTAATTTTTAGTTTGAATTTTTAGTTTGAATTTTTAGTTTTAGTTTTTAGTTTTTAATTTTTAGTTTTAGTTTTAGTTTTAGTTTTTAGTTTTAGTTTTAGGTTTTGGTTTTTAGGTTTTAGGTTTTAGGTTTTGGTTTTAGGTTTTAGGTTTTAGGTTTTGGTTTTGGTTTTAGGTTTTAGGTTTTAGGTTTTAATTTTTGGTTTTAGGTTTTAGGTTTTAATTTTTGGTTTTAGGTTTTAGGTTTTAATTTTTGGTTTTAGTTTTTAGTTTTGGTTTTTAGTTTTTAGTTTTAGTTTTGGTTTTTAGTTTTAAGTTTTAGGTTTTGGTTTTTAGTTTTAGGTTTTAGTTTTAGGTTTTAGTTTTAGTTTTTAGTTTTAGTTTTTAGTTTTAGGGTTTGGTTTTAGTTTTTAGTTTTTAGTTTTTAGTTTTTAGGTTTTAGTTTTTGGTTTTAGTTTTTAGGTTTTAGTTTTTAGTTTTAGTTTTAGGTTTTAGGTTTTGGTTTTAGGTTTTGGTTTTAGGTTTTAGGTTTTAATTTTTGGTTTTAGGTTTTAGGTTTTAATTTTTGGTTTTAGGTTTTAGGTTTTAATTTTTGGTTTTAGGTTTTAGGTTTTAATTTGAATTTTTAGTTTTTAATTTTTGGTTTTAGTTTTTAGTTTTTAGTTTTGGTTTTAGTTTTAGGTTTTGGTTTTAGTTTTAGGTTTTAGTTTTAGGTTTTGTTTGAAGTTTTAGTTTTAGTTTGAAGTTTTAGTTTTAGTTTGAAGTTTTAGTTTTAGGTTTTAGTTTTAGGTTTTGTTTTGGTTTTAGGTTTTTGTTTTAGGTTTTTGTTTTAGTTTTTGGTTTTTAGTTTTAGGTTTTGGTTTTTGGTTTAGGTTTTTGGTTTTAGGTTTAGGTTTTAGTTTTAGGTTTTAGTTTTAGGTTTTGGTTTTTAGTTTTAGGTTTTGGTTTTTAGTTTTAGGTTTTGGTTTTAGGTTTTAGTTTTAGGTTTTAGGTTTTGGTTTTAGGTTTTGGTTTTAGTTTTAGGTTTTAGGTTTTAGTTTTTAGTTTTAGGTTTTATTTGAAGTTTTAGTTTTTAGTTTTAAGTTTTAGGTTTTAGTTTTTAGTTTTAGTTTTTAGTTTTAGTTTTTGGTTTTTAGTTTTAGGTTTTAGTTTTAGGTTTTAGTTTTAGGTTTTAGTTTTAGTTTTAGTTTTAGGTTTTAGTTTTAGGTTTTAGTTTTAGGTTTTAGGTTTTAGGTTTTGTTTTAGGTTTTAGGGTTTGGTTTTAGGTTTTAGTTTTTAGGTTTTAGGTTTTAGGTTTTAGTTTTAGTTTTAGTTTTAGTTTTAGGTTTTAGTTTTAGTTTTTAGTTTTAGGTTTAGTTTGAAGTTTTAGTTTTAGGTTTTGGTTTTGGGTTTTATTTGAAGTTTTAGGTTTTGGTTTTGGGTTTTGGTTTTAGTTTTAGGTTTTAGTTTTAGGTTTTAGTTTTAGTTTTAGGTTTTGGTTTTGGGTTTTGGTTTTTAGGTTTGTTTTTAGGTTTTGTTTTTAGTTTTAGTTTTTGGTTTTAAGTTTTGGTTTTTAGTTTTGGTTTTTAATTTTTAGGTTTTGGTTTTTAGTTTTAGTTTTTGGTTTTTAGTTTTAGGTTTTGGTTTTTAGTTTTAGGTTTTAGTTTTAGGTTTTAGATTTTGGTTTTTAGTTTAGGTTTTGGTTTTAGGTTTTAGTTTTGGTTTTAAGTTTTAGTTTTTAGTTTTTAGGTTTTAGGTTTTGGTTTTAGGTTTTGGTTTTAGTTTTAGGTTTTATTTGAATTTTTAGTTTTAGGTTTTAATTTTTGGTTTTAGTTTTAGGTTTTGGTTTTAGGTTTTAGTTTTTGTTTTTAGGTTTTGGTTTTAGTTTTGGTTTTTAGTTTTAGTTTTAGTTTTGGTTTTTAGTTTTAGTTTTTGTTTTAGTTTTAGGTTTTAGGTTTTAGGTTTTAGTTTTAGGTTTTAGGTTTTAGTTTTAGGTTTTAGGTTTTGGTTTTAGGTTTTAGTTTTAGGTTTTAGTTTTTAGTTTTAAATTTTAGTTTTAGTTTTTAGTTTTAGGTTTTAGGTTTTAGTTTTGGTTTTAGGTTTTGGTTTTAGTTTTAGGTTTTAGTTTTAGGTTTTAGTTTTAGGTTTTAGTTTTAGGTTTTAGTTTTTAGGTTTTGGTTTTTAGTTTTTAGTTTTAGTTTGTTTAGTTTTAGTTTTAGTTTTAGTTTTAGTTTGAGTTTTAGTTTTAGTTTTAGTTTGGTTTTAGTTTTTGGTTTTAGTTTGAGTTTTAGTTTTAGTTTTTAATTTTTAGTTTTAGTTTTTAGTTTTTAATTTTTAGTTTTAGTTTTTAGTTTTAGGTTTTTAGTTTTAGGTTTTAGTTTTTAAATTTTGGTTTTAGTTTTTAGTTTTAGTTTTGGTTTTAGTTTTAGTTTTTAATTTTTAGTTTTTGGTTTTAGTTTTTAGTTTTAATTTTAGTTTTAGTTTTTAGTTTTAGTTTTAGTTTTTAATTTTTAGTTTTAGTTTTAAGTTTTTGTTTTAGTTTTTAGTTTTAAGTTTTAGTTTTAGTTTTTAGTTTTAAGTTTTAGTTTTAGTTTTTAGTTTTAGGTTTTAGGGTTTAGGGTTTAGGTTTAGGTTTTAGTTTTAGGTTTTAGTTTTAGGTTTTAGTTTTAGGTTTTAATTTTTAATTTTTAGTTTTAGTTTTTGTTTGAAGTTTTAGTTTTAGTTTTTGTTTGAGGTTTTAGTTTTTGTTTGAGGTTTTTGTTTGAAGTTTTTGTTTGAGGTTTTTGTTTGAGGTTTTGGTTTGAGGTTTTGGTTTGAGGTTTTGGTTTGAAGTTTTGGTTTGAAGTTTTGGTTTTTAGTTCTTAGGTTTTGGTTTTAGGTTTTGGTTTTTAGGTTTTGGTTTTTGTTTGAGGTTTTGGTTTTTGTTTGAGGTTTTAGTTTTTAATTTTTAATTTTAGTTTTTAATTTTTAATTTTAGTTTTACGTTTTAGTTTTAGGTTTTAGGTTTTAGTTGAAGTTTTAGGTTTTATTTGAAGTTTTGGTTTTTGTTTGAAGTTTTGGTTTTTAGGTTTTAGTTTTAGTTTTAGGTTTTTGGTTTTAGTTTTAGTTTTTAGTTTTAGTTTTTAATTTTGAGTTTTTAGTTTTAGTTTTGTTTGAGGTTTTAGTTTTTGTTTTAGGTTTTAGTTTTAGGTTTTAGTTTTAGTTTTAGTTTTAGTTTTTAGTTTTAAGTTTTAGTTTGAAGTTTTAGTTTTAGTTTTTAATTTTTAATTTTAGTTTTAGGTTTTAGTTTTAGGTTTTAGTTTTAGGTTTTAGTTTTAGGTTTTAGTTTTAGTTTTAGTTTTAGGTTTTGGTTTTGCGTTTTGGTTTTGGGTTTTGGTTTTAGTTTGAAGTTTTGGTTTTAGGTTTTGGTTTTGGTTTTAGGTTTTAGTTTTAGGTTTTAGTTTTAGGTTTTAGTTTTAGGTTTTGGTTTTTGGTTTTAGGTTTTAATTTTTGGTTTTAGTTTGAAGGTTTTAGTTTGAAGGTTTTAGTTTGAAGTTTTAGTTTTAAGTTTTAGTTTGAAGTTTTAGTTTTAGTTTTAGGTTTTAGTTTTAGGTTTTAGTTTTAGGTTTTAGTTTTAGGTTTTAGTTTTAGGTTTTAGTTTTAGTTTTTGTTTGAAGTTTTAGTTTTAGGTTTTGTTTGAAGTTTTAGTTTTAGGTTTTGTTTGAAGTTTTAGTTTTAGGTTTTAGTTTGAAGTTTTAGGTTTTGTTTGAAGTTTTAGTTTTAGTTTGAAGTTTTAGTTTTAGTTTTAGTTTGAAGTTTTAGTTTTAGTTTTAGTTTGAAGTTTTAGTTTGAAGTTTTAGTTTGAAGTTTTAGTTTGAAGCTTTAGTTTGAAGTTTTAGTTTGAAGTTTTAGTTTGAAGTTTTAGTTTTAGTTTTAGTTTTAGTTTTAGTTTTAGTTTTAGGTTTTAGTTTTAGGTTTTAGTTTTAGGTTTTGTTTGAAGTTTTAGTTTTAGGTTTTGGTTTGAAGTTTTGGTTTGAAGTTTTGGTTTGAAGTTTTGGTTTGAAGTTTTGGTTTGAAGTTTTAGTTTGAAGTTTTGGTTTGAAGTTTTAGTTTGAAGTTTTATTTTTAGTTTTTAATTTTTAGGTTTTAGTTTTAGGTTTTAGTTTTAGGTTTTAGTTTTAGGTTTTAGTTTTAGGTTTTAGTTTTAGGTTTTAGTTTTAGGTTTTAGTTTTAGGTTTTAGTTTTAGTTTGAAGTTTTAGTTTGAAGTTTTAGTTGTTTGAAGTTTTAGTTTGAAGTTTTAGTTGTTTGAAGTTTTAGTTTGAAGTTTTAGTTTTAGTTTTAGGTTTTAGTTTTTAGTTTTAGGTTTTAGTTTGAAGTTTTAGGTTTTAGTTTGAGGTTTTAGGTTTTAGTTTGAGGTTTTAGTTTGAGGTTTTAGTTTGAGGTTTTAGTTTGAGGTTTTAGTTTGAGGTTTTAGTTTGAGGTTTTAGTTTTAGGTTTTGTTTGAGGTTTTAGGTTTTAGTTTGAGGTTTTAGGTTTTGTTTGAGGTTTTAGGTTTTAGTTTTAGGTTTTGTTTGAAGTTTTAGTTTTAGTTTTTGTTTGAAGTTTTAGTTTTAGTTTTTGTTTGAAGTTTTAGTTTCAGTTTTTGTTTGAAGTTTTAGTTTTAGTTTTTAGTTTGAAGTTTTAGTTTTAGTTTTTGTTTGAAGTTTTAGTTTGAGGTTTTAGTTTGAAGTTTTAGTTTGAAGTTTTAGTTTTTAGGTTTTAGTTTGAAGTTTTAGTTTTAGGTTTTGTTTGAAGTTTTAGGTTTAGTTTGTAGTTTTAGGTTTTGTTTGAAGTTTTAGGTTTTAGTTTGAAGTTTTAGGTTTTAGTTTGAAGTTTTAGGTTTTAGTTTGAAGTTTTAGGTTTTGTTTGAAGTTTTAGGTTTGAAGTTTTAGTTTGAAGTTTTTAATTTTTAGTTTTAGTTTTAGGTTTTAGTTTTAGGTTTTAGTTTTAGGTTTTAGTTTTAGGTTTTGTTTGAAGTTTTAGGTTTTGTTTGAAGTTTTAGGTTTTGTTTGAAGTTTTAGGTTTTGTTTGAAGTTTTAGGTTTTGTTTGAAGTTTTAGGTTTTGTTTGAAGTTTTAGGTTTTAATTTTTAGTTTTAGTTTTAGGTTTTAGTTTTAGTTTTAGTTTTAATTTTAGTTTTAGGTTTTGTTTGAAGTTTTAGTTGTTTGAAGTTTTAGTTGTTTGAAGTTTTAGTTGTTTGAAGTTTTAGTTTTAGTTTGAAGTTTTAGTTTTAGTTTGAAGTTTTAGTTTTAGTTTGAAGTTTTAGTTTTAGTTTGAAGTTTTAGTTTTAGTTTTGAAGGTTTAGTTTTAGTTTTGAAGGTTTAGTTTTAGTTTGAAGTTTTAGTTTTAGTTTTGAAGTTTTAGTTTTAGTTTTGAAGTTTTAGTTTTTAATTTTAGTTTTAGGTTTTAGTTTTAGGTTTCAGTTTTTAATTTTTAGTTTTAGTTTTAGTTTGAAGTTTTAGTTTTAGTTTTTGTTTGAAGTTTTAGTTTTAGTTTTAGTTTGAAGTTTTAGTTTGAAGTTTTAGTTTGAAGTTTTAGGTTTTGTTTGAAGTTTTAGGTTTTAGTTTGAAGTTTTAGTTTTAGTTTGAAGTTTTAGTTTTAGTTTTAGTTTTAGGTTTTAGTTTGAAGTTTTAGTTTTAGTTTGAAGTTTTAGTTTGAAGTTTTAGTTTGAAGTTTTAGTTTGAAGTTTTAGGTTTTAGTTTTAGGTTTTAGTTTGAAGTTTTAGTTTAAGGTTTTAGTTTAAGGTTTTAGTTTGAAGTTTTAGTTTTAGGTTTTAGTTTTAGGTTTTAGTTTGAAGTTTTAGTTTTAGGTTTTAGGTTTTGTTTGAAGTTTTGGTTTGAAGTTTTGGTTTGAAGTTTTTGTTTGAAGTTTTTGTTTGAAGTTTTTGTTTGAAGTTTTTGTTTGAAGTTTTGGTTTTTGTTTGAAGTTTTGGTTTTTGTTTGAAGTTTTGGGTTTTGGTTTTAGGTTTTAGTTTTAGGTTTTGGTTTTGGGTTTTAGTTTTAGGTTTTAATTTTTGGTTTTAGGTTTAGTTTTAGGTTTTAGTTTTTAATTTTTAATTTGAGTTTTTAGTTTTTAATTTTTAGGTTTAGTTTTTAGTTTTTAATTTTTAGTTTTAGTTTTAGTTTTTAAGTTTTAGGTTTAGTTTTTAGTTTTTAATTTTTAGTTTTTAAGTTTTAGTTTTTAAGTTTTAGTTTTAGTTTTTAGTTTTTAAGTTTTAGGTTTTAGTTTTTAGTTTTAGTTTTAGTTTTAGTTTTAGTTTTAGTTTTAGTTTGAAGTTTTAGTTTGAAGTTTTTGTTTGAAGTTTTAGTTTGAAGTTTTAGTTTTAGTTTTAGTTTTAAGTTTTAGGTTTTAGTTTTAGTTTGAAGTTTTAGTTTTAGTTTTAGTTTGAATTTTTAGTTTTTAATTTTTAGTTTTAGTTTTAGTTTTAGTTTTAGGTTTTAGGTTTAGGTTTTAGGTTTAGGTTTTAGTTTTAGGTTTTAGTTTTAGGTTTTGTTTGAAGTTTTAGGTTTTATTTGAAGTTTTAGGTTTTAGTTTTAGTTTGAAGTTTTAGTTTGAAGTTTTAGTTTGAAGTTTTAGTTTGAAGTTTTAGTTTGAAGTTTTAGTTTTAAGTTTTAGTTTTAGGTTTTAGTTTTAGGTTTTAGTTTTAGGTTTTAGTTTTAGGTTTTAGTTTTAGTTTTTGTTTGAAGTTTTAGGTTTTGTTTGAAGTTTTAGGTTTTGTTTGAAGTTTTAGGTTTTGTTTGAAGTTTTAGTTTTTAATTTTTAATTTTAGTTTTAGGTTTTGTTTGAAGTTTTAGTTTTAGTTTTTAATTTTTAGTTTTAGTTTTAGTTTTTAGTTTTAGTTTTTAGTTTTAGTTTTAGTTTTAGTTTTAGTTTTAGGTTTTAGTTTTAGTTTTAGGTTTTGTTTGAAGTTTTAGTTGTTTGAAGTTTTAGTTGTTTGAAGTTTTAGTTTTAGTTTGAAGTTTTAGTTTTAGTTTTGAAGTTTTAGTTTTAGTTTGAAGTTTTAGTTTTAGTTTTAGGTTTTAGTTTTAGTTTTAGTTTTAGGTTTTAGTTTTAGGTTTCAGTTTTAGGTTTCAGTTTTAGTTTTAGGTTTAGTTTTAGTTTTAGTTTTAGGTTTCAGTTTTAGGTTTCAGTTTTAGTTTTAGGTTTTAGTTTGAAGTTTTAGTTTTAGGTTTTAGTTTGAAGTTTTAGTTTTAGGTTTTAGTTTGAAGTTTTAGTTTGAAGTTTTAGTTTTAGTTTTAGGTTTTAGTTTTAGTTTTAATTTTTAATTTTTAGTTTTAGTTTTTGTTTGAAGTTTTAGTTTGAAGGTTTTGTTTGAAGGTTTTGTTTGAAGTTTTAGGTTTTAGTTTTAGGTTTTAGTTTTTAGTTTTAGTTTTAGGTTTCAGTTTTAGGTTTTAGTTTTTAATTTTTAGTTTTAGTTTTAGTTTGTAGTTTTAGTTTTAGTTTTAATTTGAAGTTTTAGTTTTAGTTTTGAAGTTTTAGTTTTAGTTTTGAAGGTTTAGTTTTAGTTTTGAAGGTTTAGTTTTAGTTTTGAAGGTTTAGTTTTAGTTTTGAAGTTTTAGTTTTAGTTTTGAAGGTTTAGTTTTAGTTTTGAAGTTTTAGTTTTGAAGGTTTAGTTTTAGGGTTTTAGTTTTAGTTTTAGTTTTGAAGTTTTAGTTTTAGTTTGAAGTTTTAGTTTTAGTTTTGAAGGTTTAGTTTTAGTTTTGAAGGTTTAGTTTTAGGGTTTAGTTTTAGGTTTTGTTTGAAGTTTTAGTTTTAGTTTGAAGTTTTAGTTTTAGTTTGAAGTTTTAGGTTTTAGTTTTAGTTTTAGGTTTTAGTTTTAGGTTTTAGGTTTTAGGTTTTAGGTTTTAGTTTGAAGTTTTAGGTTTTAGTTTTAGTTTGAAGTTTTAGGTTTTAGTTTTAGTTTGAAGTTTTAGGTTTTAGTTTTAGTTTGAAGTTTTAGTTTTAGTTTTAGTTTGAAGTTTTAGTTTGAAGTTTTAGTTTGAAGTTTTAGTTTTAGTTTTAGTTTGAAGTTTTAGTTTGAAGTTTTAGTTTGAAGTTTTTAATTTTTAATTTTAGTTTTAGGTTTTAGGTTTTAGTTTTAGGTTTTAGTTTTAGGTTTTAGTTTTAGGTTTTGGTTTTAATTTTTAATTTTAGGTTTTGGTTTTAGGTTTTAGTTTTAGTTTTGGTTTTAGTTTTAGTTTTAGTTTTAGTTTGAGTTTTAGTTTTAGTTTTTAGTTTTAGGTTTTAGTTTGGTTTGAGTTTTTAGTTTGAGGTTTTAGTTTCAGTTTTAGGTTTTAGTTTTAGTTTGAGGTTTTAGTTTTTGTTTGAAGTTTTAGTTTTAGTTTTTGTTTGAAGTTTTAGTTTTAGTTTTTGTTTGAAGTTTTAGTTTGAAGTTTTAGTTTTAGTTTTTAGTTTTAGTTTTAGTTTTAGTTTTTAGTTTTAGGTTTTAGTTTTAGGGTTTAGTTTTAGGGTTTAGTTTTAGGTTTTGTTTGAAGTTTTAGGTTTTGTTTGAAGTTTTAGGTTTTAGTTTGAGGTTTTAGTTTGAGGTTTTAGTTTTAGGTTTTAGTTTGAGGTTTTAGGTTTTGTTTGAGGTTTTAGGTTTAGTTTTAGGTTTTAGGTTTTGTTTGAGGTTTTAGGTTTTAGTTTTAGGTTTTAGTTTTAGTTTTAGTTTGAGGTTTTAGTTTTAGGTTTTAGTTTTAGGTTTTAATTTTTAATTTTTAGTTTTAGTTTTTGTTTGAAGTTTTAGTTTTAGTTTTTGTTTGAAGTTTTAGTTTGAAGTTTTAGTTTGAAGTTTTTGTTTGAAGTTTTAGTTTTAGTTTTAGGTTTTTGTTTTAGGTTTTGTTTGAAGTTTTAGTTTGAAGTTTTAGTTTGAAGTTTTAGTTTTAGTTTTAGGTTTTAGTTTTAGTTTTAGGTTTTAGGTTTTAGTTTTAGTTTTTAATTTTTAGTTTTTAATTTTTAGTTTTAGTTTTTAATTTTTAGTTTTAGTTTTTAATTTTTAGTTTTAGTTTTACTTTTTATTTGAAGTTTTAGTTTTTAGTTTTTAGTTTTAGTTTTAGTTTTGGTTTTAGTTTTAGGTTTTTTAGTTTTAGGTTTTGTTTGAAGTTTTAGGTTTTGTTTTTAATTTTTAATTTTAGTTTTAGGTTTTAGTTTTAGGGTTTAGTTTTAGGGTTTAGTTTTAGTTTTTACTTTTAGGTTTTAGTTTTTAATTTTTAATTTTTGGTTTTAGTTTTTAGTTTTAATTTGAATTTTTAGTTTTTAGTTTTAATTTGAATTTTTAGTTTTTAGTTTTAGTTTGAAGTTTTAGTTTTAGGTTTTGGTTTTTAGTTTTAGGTTTTAGTTTTTAGTTTTAGGTTTTGGTTTTAGGTTTTAGTTTTAGGTTTTGGTTTTTAGTTTTAGGTTTTAGGTTTTGGTTTTTAGGTTTTGGGTTTTAGGTTTTGGTTTTTAGGTTTTAGGTTTTGGTTTTTAGTTTTTAGGTTTTGGTTTTTAGTTTTTAGGTTTTAGGTTTTAGTTTTTAGTTTTGGTTTTTGGTTTTAGGTTTTTAGTTTTAGTTTTGGTTTTAGTTTTAGTTTTTAGTTTTAATTTTAGTTTTTAGTTTTAATTTTAGTTTTAGTTTTTAGTTTTAGGTTTTAGGTTTTGGTTTTTAGTTTTGTTTTGGTTTTAGTTTTAGTTTTAGGTTTTGTTTTTAGGTTTTAGGTTTTGGTTTTAGGTTTTGGTTTTAGGTTTTAATTTTTGGTTTTAGTTTTGTTTTTAGTTTTAGTTTTGGTTTTAGTTTTTAGTTTTGGTTTTAGGTTTTGGTTTTGGGTTTTAGTTTTTGGGTTTTGGTTTTGGGTTTTAGTTTTAGGTTTTAGTTTTAGGTTTAGTTTGAAGTTTTAGTTTTAGGTTTTGGTTTTAGGTTTTAGGTTTTAGGTTTTAGGTTTTGGTTTTTAGGTTTTAGGTTTTAGGTTTTGGTTTTTAGGTTTTAGGTTTTAGTTTTGGTTTTAGGTTTTAGTTTTGGTTTTTAGGTTTTTGGTTTTGGTTTTTAGTTTTTGGGTTTTGGTTTTTAGGTTTTAGTTTTTGGTTTTAGTTTTTAGTTTTAGGTTTTAAGTTTTAAGTTTTGGGTTTTAAGTTTTGGTTTTAGGTTTTAAGTTTTGGTTTTGGGTTTTGGGTTTTAATTTTTGGTTTTAGGTTTTGGTTTTTAAGTTTTGGTTTTAGGTTTTGGTTTTAGGTTTTGGTTTTGGGTTTTAGGTTTTGGGTTTTAGTTTTAGGTTTTGGTTTTAGGTTTTTTGTTTTAGGTTTTAGGTTTTGGTTTTTAGTTTTAGGTTTTAGGTTTTGGTTTTTAGGTTTTTGGTTTTGGTTTTTAGTTTTAGGTTTTGGGTTTTAGGTTTTAGGTTTTGGGTTTTGGGTTTTAGGTTTTGGGTTTGGGGTTTTGGTTTTTAGGTTTTGGTTTTTAGTTTTTAGGTTTTGGTTTTGGTTTTTAGGTTTAGGTTTTTAGGTTTTGGTTTTTAGTTTTAGGTTTTTAGGTTTTAAGTTTTGGTTTTAAGTTTTGGTTTTAAGTTTTGGTTTTAAGTTTTGGTTTTAGGTTTTGGTTTTAAGTTTTGGTTTTAAGTTTTGGTTTTAAGTTTTGGTTTTAAGTTTTGGTTTTAGGTTTTGGTTTTTGGTTTTAGTTTTTAGGTTTTGGTTTTAGGTTTTTAGGTTTTAGGTTTTAGGTTTTGGGTTTTGGTTTTTACGTTTTAATTTGAGGTTTTAGTTTTAGGTTTTAGTTTTAGGTTTTGGTTTTTAGTTTTAGGTTTTGGTTTTAGTTTTAGGTTTTGGTTTTAGTTTTAGGTTTTATTTGAATTTTTAGTTTTAGGTTTTAGTTTTTAGTTTTAGTTTTAGTGTTAAGTTTTAGTTTTAAGTTTTAGTTTTTAGTTTTTAGTTTTAGTTTTTAGTTTAGTTTTTAGTTTAGGTTTTAGGTTTTAGTTTTTGGTTTTTAGTTTTTGGGTTTTAGTTTTTGGGTTTTAGGTTTTTAGTTTTAGGTTTTTAGTTTTAGGTTTTTAGGTTTTGGTTTTTAGGTTTTAGGTTTTAGGTTTTGGTTTTTATGTTTTATGTTTTAGGTTTTAGGTTTTAGGTTTTGGTTTTAGGTTTTGGTTTTAGGTTTTGGTTTTTGGTTTTTAGTTTTGGTTTTTAGTTTTAAGTTTTAGGTTTTGGTTTTTAGTTTTAGGTTTTGGTTTTTAGTTTTAGGTTTTGGTTTTTAGTTTTAGGTTTTGGTTTTTAGTTTTAGGTTTTGGTTTTTAGTTTTAGGTTTTGGTTTTAGGGTTTAGGGTTTAGGTTTTAGTTTTAGGTTTTAGGTTTTAGGTTTTAGGTTTTAGGTTTTGGTTTTTGGGTTTTGGTTTTGGTTTTGGGTTTTGGTTTTTAGGTTTTGGGTTTTGGTTTTTAGGTTTTGGTTTTTGTTTAGTTTTAGTTTAGTTTTAGTTTTGTTTTAGTTTTAGTTTTGTTTTAGTTTTAGGTTTTGTTTTGTTTTTAGTTTTAGGTTTTGTTTTGGTTTTAGTTTTTGTTTTTTAGTTTTGTTTTTAGGTTTTGGTTTTAGTTTTTGTTTTTGGGTTTTAGTTTTAGGTTTTAATTTTTGGTTTTAGTTTTTAGGTTTTAATTTTTGGTTTTAGGTTTTAATTTTTGGTTTTAGGTTTTAGTTTTTGGTTTTAGTTTTTGTTTTTAGTTTTGGTTTTTAGTTTTTGGTTTTGGTTTTTGTTTGGTTTTAGTTTTTGGTTTTGTTTTAGTTTTAGTTTTGTTTTAGTTTTGGTTTTTAGTTTTAGTTTTGGTTTTAGTTTTAGTTTTTAGGTTTTAGTTTTTAGTTTTTAGTTTTAGTTTTAGTTTTTAGTTTTTGTTTTAGGTTTTTGTTTTTAGTTTTAGTTTTGGTTTTAGTTTTGTTTTAGTTTTTGTTTTAGTTTTGTTTTAGTTTTAGTTTTTGTTTTAGTTTTAGTTTTGGTTTTAGTTTTTGGTTTTAGTTTTGTTTTTAGTTTTAGGTTTTGTTTTAGTTTTAGTTTTAGGTTTTGTTTTAGTTTTGTTTTTAGTTTTAGTTTTTGGTTTTGTTTTTAGGTTTTAGTTTTAGGTTTTAGTTTTTAATTTTTAATTTTAGTTTTACGTTTTGGTTTTAGTTTTTAGTTTTTAGTTTTTAGTTTTAGGTTTTAGTTTTTAGGTTTTAGTTTTTAGGTTTTAGTTTTTAGGTTTTGGTTTTTAGGTTTTAGTTTTAGGTTTTAGTTTTAGTTTTAGTTTTTAGTTTTTAGTTTTGGTTTTAGTTTTGTTTTAGTTTTTGTTTAGTTTTTGGTTTTTAGGTTTTGTTTTAGTTTTAGTTTTAGGTTTTGTTTTTAGTTTTAGGTTTTGTTTGTTTTGGTTTTAGTTTGTTTTGGTTTAGTTTGGTTTTAGGTTTTTAGGTTTTAAGTTTTGGTTTTAAGTTTTGGTTTTAAGTTTTGGTTTTAAGTTTTGGTTTTAAGTTTTGGTTTTAAGTTTTGGTTTTAAGTTTTGGTTTTAGTTTTTAATTCTTAGTTTTAGTGTTAAGTTGTTTTAGTTTTTAGTTTAGTTTTTAGTTTTTAGTTTAGTTTTTAGTTTTTAGTTTAGTTTTTAGTTTTTAGTTTTAGTTTTTAGTTTAGTTTTTAGTTTTTAGTTTTAGTTTTTAATTTTTAGTTTTAGTTTTTAATTTTTAATTTGAATTTTTAGTTTTTAAGTTTTAATTTGAATTTTTAGTTTTTAATTTTTAATTTTAGTTTTAGTTTTTAATTTTTGGTTTTAGTTTTTAATTTTTAATTTTTGGTTTTAGTTTTTAGTTTTAAATTTTAGTTTTAGTTTTTAGTTTTAGTTTTTAGTTTTAGTTTTAGTTTTTAGTTTTAGGTTTTAGTTTTAGGTTTTAGTTTTAGGTTTTAGTTTTAGTTTTTAGTTTTTAGTTTTAGTTTTCAGTTTTAGTTTTTAGTTTTAGTTTTGTTTAGTTTTAGTTTTTGTTTTAGTTTTAGTTTTTGTTTTAGTTTTTGTTTTAGGTTTTGTTTTGAGTTTTTGTTTTAGTTTTGTTTTGAGTTTTTTAGTTTTGGTTTTTTTGTTTTAGTTTTGTTTGAGTTTTGTTTTTTAGTTTTAGTTTTTGTTTTAGTTTTTGTTTTTGTTTTAGTTTTTGGTTTTTGTTTTTAGTTTTGTTTTTGTTTGAGTTTTTTTAGTTTTAGTTTTAGTTTTTTTTTAGTTTTTTAGTTTTAGTTTTAGTTTTTAGTTTTAGTTTTTTAGTTTTGGTTTTTTTAGTTTTGTTTTTTAGTTTTGGTTTTTGTTTTAGTTTTGTTTTTGTTTTTAGTTTTAGTTTTTGTTTAGTTTTGGTTTTTGTTTTAGTTTTAGTTTTTGTTTGTAGTTTTTGGTTTTAGTTTTTTAGTTTTAGTTTTAGGGTTTAGTTTTTAGTTTTTAGTTTTAGTTTTTTGAGTTTTAGTTTTAGTTTTAGTTTTTAATTTTTAGTTTTAGTTTTTAATTTTTAATTTTTACTTTTAGTTTTTAATTTTTAGTTTTAGGTTTTAGTTTTTAATTTTAGTTTTAGGTTTCAGTTTTTAATTTTAGTTTTAGTTTTTGTTTGAAGTTTTAGTTTTAGTTTTTGTTTGAAGTTTTAGTTTTGGTTTTGGTTTAGTTTTTAGTTTTGTTTTAGTTTTTAATTTTAATTTTAATTTTTAGTTTTAGTTTTTAGTTTTTAGTTTTAGTTTTTAGTTTTTGTTTTTAGTTTTTAGTTTTAGTTTTTAGTTTTTAATTTTTAGTTTTAGTTTTTAGTTTTTAATTTTTACGTTTAGTTTTTAGTTTTTAATTTTTAGGTTTAGTTTTAGGTTTAGGGTTTAGTTTTAGGTTTTAGTTTTAGGTTTTAATTTTTAATTTTTAGTTTTAGGTTTTGTTTGAAGTTTTAGTTTTTGTTTGAGGTTTTAGTTTTAGTTTTTGTTTGAGGTTTTAGTTTTAGTTTTTGTTTGAGGTTTTAGTTTCAGTTTTTGTTTGAGGTTTTAGTTTCAGTTTTTGTTTGAGGTTTTAGTTTCAGTTTTAGTTTGAGTTTTAGTTTGAAGTTTTGGTTTGAAGTTTTAGTTTAGTTTTTAGTTTTAGTTTGAGTTTTGTTTTAGTTTTGTTTAGTTTTAGTTTTAGTTTTTGTTTTAGTTTTGTTTTAGTTTTTAATTTTTAGTTTTAGTTTTAGTTTTAGTTTTAGGTTTTAGTTTAGTTTTTAGTGTTTAGTTTAGTTTTTAGTGTTTAGTTTTATTTAGTTTTAGGTTTTTTAGTTTTAGTTTTATTTAGTTTTAGGTTTTTTTTAGTTTTAGTTTTATTTAGTTTGTTTATTTTTGGTTTTAGTTTGAGTTTTAGTTTTAGGTTTTAGTTTGAAGTTTTTAGTTTTGAAGTTTTGTTTAGTTTTAGTTTTAGTTTTAGGTTTGTTTTAGGTTTTAGTTTTTTTGTTTTAGGTTTTAGTTTTAGTTTTGTTTTAGTTTTGTTTTGAGTTTTAGGTTTTTGTTTTAGTTTGTAGTTTTTAGTTTGTAGTTTTAGTTTTAGTTTTTAGTTTTTTTTTTTTGTTTTTAGTTTTTAGTTTTAGTTTTTTTTAGTTTTAGTTTTTAGTTTTTTTTTAGTTTTAGTTTTAGTTTTTAGTTTTAGTTTTAGTTTTAGTTTTTGTTTTAGTTTTAGTTTTAGTTTTGTTTTAGTTTTAGTTTAGTTTTAGTTTTAGTTTTAGTTTTAGTTTTTAGTTTTTAATTTTTAGTTTTAGTTTTAGTTTTTGGTTTTAGTTTTAGGTTTTTGGTTTTAGTTTTAGGTTTTAGTTTTTAGTTTTAGTTTTTGTTTGAAGTTTTAGTTTCAGTTTTTGTTTGAAGTTTTAGTTTTAGTTTTTGTTTGAAGTTTTAGTTTTAGTTTTTGTTTGAAGTTTTAGTTTTAGTTTTAGTTTGAAGTTTTAGTTTTAGTTTTTAGTTTTAGTTTTTGTTTTAGTTTTTTTTTAGTTTTAGTTTTAGTTTTAGTTTTGGTTTTAGTTTTAGTTTTTGGTTTTAGTTTTAGTTTTTTTGTTTTAGTTTTTGTTTTAGTTTTGTTTTTAGTTTTTTTTAGTTTTAGTTTTTAGTTTATTTTTAGTTTTAGTTTTTAGTTTAGTTTTTAGTTTTTAGTTTTGTTTTTAGTTTTTAGTTTAGTTTTTAATTTTTAGTTTTAGTTTTTAATTTTTAGTTTTAGTTTTTAGTTTTTAATTTTTAGTTTTAGTTTTTAGTTTTAAGTTTTAGTTTTAGTTTTAGTTTTAGGTTTTAGTTTTAGTTTTAGTTTTTAGTTTTAGTTTTAGTTTTTTTAGTTTTGTTTTAGTTTTAGTTTTAGTTTTTGTTTGAATTTTTAGTTTTAGTTTTTAGTTTTAGTTTTAGGTTTTAGTTTTAGGTTTTAGTTTTTAATTTTTAGTTTTAGTTTTTGTTTGAAGTTTTAGTTTTAGTTTTTGTTTGAAGTTTTAGTTTTAGTTTTTGTTTGAAGTTTTAGTTTGAAGTTTTAGTTTTTGTTTGAAGTTTTAGTTTGAAGTTTTAGTTTTAGTTTTAAGTTTTAGTTTTAGTTTGAAGTTTTAGTTTTTGTTTTAGTTTTAGTTTTTAGTTTTAGTTTTTATTTTTGTTTTAGTTTTAGTTTTGTTTTAGTTTTTGTTTTAGTTTTTTTAGTTTTAGTTTTTGGTTTTAGTTTTTAATTTTTGGTTTTAGTTTTTAAATTTTGGTTTTAGTTTTTAGTTTTAGTTTTGGGTTTTAGTTTTAGTTTTTAATTTTTAGTTTTTAATTTTTAGTTTTAGTTTTTAATTTTTAGTTTTAGTTTTAGTTTTTAGTTTTTAAGTTTTAGTTTTAGTTTTTAGTTTTTAGTTTTAGTTTTAGTTTTTAGTTTTAGTTTTAGTTTTAATTTGAATTTTTAATTTTTAGTTTTAGTTTTTAGTTTTAGTTTTTAGTTTTTGTTTTTAGTTTTTAGTTTTAGTTTTTAGTTTTTAGTTTTTAGTTTTAGTTTTTAGTTTAGGTTTAGTTTAGTTTTAGTTTTAGTTTTAGTTTTTTTAGTTTTAGTTTTAGTTTTTAGTTTTAGTTTTTTTTAGTTTTAGTTTTTTTGTTTTTGTTTTAGTTTTAGTTTTGTTTTAGTTTTTAGTTTTAGTTTTTTTTAGTTTTAGTTTTTTTTTAGTTTTTAGTTTTAGTTTTTAGTTTTAGTTTTTAGTTTTAGTTTTAGTTTTTTTAGTTTTAGTTTTTTAGTTTTAGTTTTTAGTTTTAGTTTGAAGTTTTAGTTTTTAGTTTTAGTTTTAGTTTTTAGTTTTTAAGTTTTAGTTTTAGTTTTTAGTTTTTAAGTTTTAGTTTTAGTTTTTAGTTCTAAAGTTTTAGTTTTAGTTTTTAGTTCTAAAGTTTTAGTTTTAGTTTTTAGTTTTTAAGTTTTAGTTTTTAGTTTTTAAGTTTTAGTTTTAGTTTTAGTTTTTAATTTTTAATTTTAGTTTTAGTTTTTAGTTTTAGTTTTGTTTTAGTTTTAGTTTTAGTTTTAGTTTTTTGTTTTTAGTTTTAGTTTTTAGTTTGAATTTTTAGTTTTAGTTTTTAGTTTGAATTTTTAGTTTTTAGTTTAGTTTTTAGTTTTTAGTTTAGTTTTTAGTTTTTAGTTTAGTTTTTAGTTTTAGTTTAGTTTTTAGTTTTTAGTTTTTAGTTTTAGGTTTTAATTTTTAGTTTTAGGTTTTAATTTTTAGTTTTAGGTTTTAATTTTTAGTTTTAGTTTTAGTTTTTAATTTTTGGTTTTAGTTTTTAGTTTTATATTTTAGTTTTAGTTTTTAGTTTTAAATTTTAGTTTTAGTTTTTAGTTTTAAATTTTAGTTTTAGTTTTTAGTTTTAGTTTTAGTTTTAGTTTTTAGTTTTAGGTTTTAGTTTTTGTTTAGTTTTAGTTTTAGTTTTTGTTTTAGTTTTGTTTAGTTTTGTTTAGTTTTAGTTTTGAAGGTTTAGTTTTAGTTTTGAAGGTTTAGTTTTAGTTTTGAAGGTTTAGTTTTAGTTTTTAGTTTTAGTTTTTAGTTCTAAAGTTTTAGTTTTAGTTTTTAGTTTTTAAGTTTTAGTTTTTAGTTTTAGTTTTAGTTTTAGTTTTTAGTTTTTAGTTTTAGTTTTAGTTTTTAGTTTAGTTTTAGGTTTTAATTTTTAATTTTTAGTTTTAGTTTTTGTTTGAAGTTTTAGTTTTAGTTTTTGTTTGAAGTTTTAGTTTTAGTTTTTGTTTGAAGTTTTAGTTTTAGTTTTAGTTTGAAGTTTTAGTTTTAGTTTTTGTTTGAAGTTTTAGTTTTAGTTTTAGTTTGAAGTTTTAGTTTGAAGTTTTAGTTTTAGTTTGAAGTTTTAGTTTTAGTTTTAGTTTTTAGTTTTTAATTTTTAGGTTTAGTTTTTAGTTTAGTTTTAGTTTTTAGTTTTTAGTTTTAGTTTTAGTTTTTGTTTGAAGTTTTAGTTTTAGTTTAGTTTTAGTTTTAGTTTTAGTTTTAGTTTTGTTTTAGTTTTAGTTTTGTTTAGTTTTAGTTTAGGTTTTAGTTTTTAGTTTTGTTTTAGTTTTAGTTTTGTTTTTAGTTTTAGGTTTTAGTTTTAGGTTTTAGTTTTAGTTTTTAATTTTTGGTTTTAGTTTTTAATTTTTAATTTTTGGTTTTAGTTTTTAGTTTTTATTTTTTAGTTTTTAGTTTTAGTTTTTAGTTTTAGTTTTAGTTTGTAGTTTTAGTTTTAGTTTTTGTTTTTAGTTTTAGTTTTTTAGTTTTGTTTAGTTTTTGTTTTAGTTTTTGTTTGAAGTTTTAGTTTGAAGGTTTTGTTTGAAGGTTTTGTTTGAAGGTTTTGTTTGAAGGTTTTGTTTGAAGTTTTAGTTTTAGTTTTTAATTTTAGTTTTAGGTTTCAGTTTTTAATTTTTAGTTTTAGTTTTAGTTTTAGTTTTGTTTGAAGTTTTTAGTTTGAAGGTTTTAGTTTTAGTTTTTAGTTTAGTTTTAGTTTTTAATTTTTAATTTTTAGTTTTAGTTTTTGTTTGAAGTTTTAGTTTTAGTTTTTTAGGTTTTAATTTTTAGTTTTAGTTTTAGTTTTAGTTTTTAGTTTTAGTTTTAGTTTTTGTTTGAAGTTTTAGTTTTAGTTTTAGTTTTAGTTTTAGTTTTAGTTTTTAGTTTTAGTTTTTGTTTAGTTTTAGTTTTAGTTTTAGTTTTAGTTTAGTTTTAGTTTTTAGTTTTAGTTTTTTTAGTTTTAGTTTTAGTTTTTAGTTTTAGCTTTTAATTTTTAGTTTTAGTTTTAGTTTTAATTTGAATTTTTAGTTTTAGTTTTAGTTTTAAGTTTTAGTTTTAAGTTTTAGTTTTCAGTTTTAGTTTTAAGTTTTAGTTTTCAGTTTTAGTTTTAAGTTTTAGTTTTAGTTTTTAGTTTTTGTTTGAATTTTAGTTTGTTTAAGTTTTAGTTTGTTTGAAGTTTTAGTTTTGAAGTTTAGTTTTTGAGTTTTAGTTTTAGTTTTTAGTTTTAGTTTTAGTTTTAGTTTTAGTTTTAGTTGTTTAGTTTTTAGTTTTAGTTTTAGTTTTTAGTTTTAGTTGTTTGTAGTTTTAGTTGTTTGAAGTTTTAGTTGTTTGAAGTTTTAGTTTTATTTTTAGTTTTAGTTTTAGTTTTAGTTTTAGTTTTAGTTTTAGTTTTAGTTTTAGTTTTAGTTTTAGTTTTAGTTTTAGTTTTAGTTTTAGTTTTAGTTTTAGTTTTAGTTTTAGTTTTAGTTTTAGTTTTAGTTTTAGTTTTAGTTTGAAGTTTTAGGTTTTACTTTTAGTTTGAAGTTTTAGTTTGAATTTTTAGTTTGAATTTTTAGTTTTTAATTTTTAGTTTTTAATTTTTAGTTTTTAATTTTTAGTTTTAGGTTTTAATTTTTAGTTTTAGTTTTAGTTTTAGTTTTTGTTTTAGTTTTTGTTTTAGGTTTTGTTTAGTTTTAGTTTTTTTTAGTTTTAGTTTTGTTTTAGTTTTAGTTTTTTAGTTTTAGTTTTGTTTAGTTTTGTTTAGTTTTAGTTTTAGTTTTGTTTTAGTTTTAGTTTTTGTTTAGTTTTTGTTTTAGTTTTAGTTTTTGTTTGAGTTTTTAGTTTTAGTTTTAGGTTTTAGTTTTAGTTTTAGTTTTAGTTTTTGTTTAGTTTTAGTTTTTAGTTTTTAGTTTTAGTTTTTGTTTAGTTTTAGTTTTTAGTTTTTAGTTTTAGTTTTAGTTTTAGTTTGAAGTTTTAGTTTTGTTTGAAGTTTTAGTTTTGTTTTAAGTTTTGTTTTGTTTTAGTTTTAGGTTTTAGTTTTAGTTTTAGTTTTAGTTTTTTTTAGTTTTAGGTTTTAGTTTTAGTTTTGTTTTAGTTTTTAGTTTTAGTTTTTTTTTTTAGTTTTATTTGGTTTTAGTTTATTTTAGTTTTAGTTTTAGTTTAGTTTAGTTTTTAGTTTTAGTTTTTGTTGAAGTTTTAGTTTTAGTTTTGTTTGAAGTTTTAGTTTTAGTTTTTGTTTGAGGTTTTAGTTTGAAGTTTTAGTTTGAGTTTTAGTTTTAGTTTTAGTTTGAGTTTTAGTTTTAGTTTTTAATTTTTAAGTTTTAGGTTTAGTTTTTAGTTTTAGTTTTAGTTTTAGGTTTTAGTTTTAGGTTTTAGTTTTAGGTTTTATTTGAAGTTTTAGGTTTTATTTGAAGTTTTAGGTTTTGTTTGAAGTTTTTGTTTGAAGTTTTTTAGTTTGAAGTTTTTGTTTGAAGTTTTTGTTTGAAGTTTTTTAGTTTGAAGTTTTTGTTTGAAGTTTTTGTTTGAAGTTTTTAGTTTTAGGTTTTAATTTTTAATTTTTAGTTTTAGTTTTAGTTTTAGTTTTAGGTTTTAGTTTTAGGTTTTAGTTTTAGGTTTTAGTTTTAGGTTTTAGTTTTAGGTTTTATTTGAAGTTTTAGGTTTTATTTGAAGTTTTAGGTTTTAGGTTTTATTTGAAGTTTTAGGTTTTAGTTTTAGGTTTTAGTTTTAGGTTTTGTTTGAAGTTTTTGTTTGAAGGTTTTGTTTGAAGTTTTGTTTGAAGGTTTTGTTTGAAGGTTTTGTTTGAAGGTTTTGTTTGAAGGTTTTGTTTGAAGGTTTTGTTTGAAGGTTTTAGTTTTAGTTTTAGTTTTAGGTTTTAATTTTTAATTTTTAGTTTTAGTTTTTGTTTGAAGTTTTAGTTTTAGTTTTTTTAGTTTTAGTTTTGTTTTAGTTTTAGTTTTGTTTGAGTTTTAGTTTTGTTTTAGTTTTGTTTTAGTTTTTAGTTTTTGTTTGAGGTTTTAGTTTTTGTTTTAGTTTTAGTTTTTGTTTGAAGTTTTTTTGTTTTAGTTTTAGTTTTTTAAGTTTTAGGTTTTGTTTTAGTTTTGGGTTTTATTTGAAGTTTTGGGTTTTATTTGAAGTTTTGGGTTTAGTTTTTAATTTTTAATTTTTAGTTTTAGTTTTTGTTTGAAGTTTTAGGTTTTAGTTTGAAGTTTTAGTTTGAAGTTTTAGTTTGAAGTTTTAGTTTGAAGTTTTAGTTTGAAGTTTTAGTTTGAAGTTTTAGTTTGAAGTTTTAGTTTGAAGTTTTAGTTTGAAGTTTTAGTTTGAAGTTTTATTTGAATTTTTAGTTTTAGTTTTAGTTTGAAGTTTTAGTTTGAAGTTTTAGTTTGAAGTTTTAGTGTTAAGTTGTTTTAGTGTTAAGTTGTTTTAGTTTTTAGTTTAGTTTTTAGTTTTTAGTTTTTAGTTTTTAGTTTTTAGTTTGAATTTTTAGTTTTTAGTTTTTAATTTGAATTTTTAGTTTTTAATTTTTAGTTTTAGTTTTTAATTTTTAGTTTTTAGTTTTTAGTTTTTAGTTTTTAGTTTTAGTTTTTAGTTTTTAATTTTAGGTTTTAATTTTTAGTTTTAGTTTTTAATTTTTAGGTTTAGTTTTTAGTTTTTAATTTTTACGTTTAGTTTTTAGTTTTTAATTTTTAGGTTTAGTTTTTAGTTTTTAGTTTAGTTTTAGTTTTATTTTTAGTTTTTGTTTTTAGTTTTAGTTTTAGTTTTTTTAGTTTTTTAGTTTTAGTTTTTTTAGTTTTAGTTTTAGTTTTTAGTTTTTTAGTTTTTTTTAGTTTTAGTTTAGTTTTAGTTTTTTAGTTTTTAGTTTTAGTTTTTAGTTTTAGTTTTAGTTTTAGTTTAGTTTTTTTTAGTTTTAGTTTTTTTTAGTTTTAGTTTTAGTTTTTTTTAGTTTTTTTTTAGTTTTTGTTTTTAGGTTTTTTTAGTTTTGTTTTTTTAGTTTAGTTTTTAATTTTTAGTTTTAGTTTTTAATTTTTAGTTTTTAGTTTTTAGTTTTTAGTTTTTAGTTTTTAATTTTTAGGTTTAGTTTTTAGTTTTTAATTTTTAGGTTTAGTTTTTAGTTTTAGTTTTTAGTTTTAGTTTTTAGTTTTTAATTTTTAGGTTTAGTTTTTAGTTTTTAGTTTTTAGTTTTTAATTTTTAGTTTTTAATTTTTAGTTTTAGTTTTAGTTTTAATTTGTAGTTTTAGTTTTAGTTTTAATTTGTAGTTTTAGTTTTAGTTTTAATTTGTAGTTTTAGTTTTAGTTTTAGTTTTAAGTTTTAGTTTTAGTTTTTGTTTGAGTTTAGTTTTAGTTTTTTTTAGTTTTTGTTTAGTTTTAGTTTTTAGTTTTAGTTTGAGTTTTAGTTTTAGTTTTAGTTTTAGTTTAGTTTTAGTTTGTAGTTTTTTTAGTTTAGTTTTGTTTTAGTTTGTTTTAGTTTTAGTTTTAGTTTTTAGTTTTAGTTTTTAGTTTTAATTTTAGTTTTTAGTTTTAGTTTTAGTTTTAGTTTTTAGTTTTTTTTAGTTTTTTTAGTTTTAGTTTTTTTAGTTTTTAGTTTTAGTTTTAGTTTTAGTTTTAGTTTTTAGTTTTAGTTTAGTTTTAGTTTGAGTTTTAGTTTGAGTTTTAGTTTTAGTTTTAGTTTTAGTTTTAGTTTTAGTTTTTTAGTTTTAGTTTTAGTTTTAGTTTTTTTTTTAGTTTTTTTTAGTTTTAGTTTTTTTAGTTTTAGTTTAGTTTTTTTTAGTTTTTAGTTTTAGTTTTAGTTTTAGTTTTTTTAGTTTTAGTTTTTTTAGTTTTTAGTTTTTTTTAGTTTTGTTTTAGTTTTAGTTTTTTTTAGTTTTTTTAGTTTTGTTTTAGTTTTGTTTTAGTTTTTGTTTTTAGTTTTGTTTAGTTTTTTTTAGTTTTTGTTTTAGTTTTTTTTAGTTTTAGTTTTTAATTTTTAGTTTTAGTTTTTAATTTTTAGTTTTAGTTTTTAGTTTTTAAGTTTTAGTTTTAGTTTTTAGTTTTTAAGTTTTAGTTTTAGTTTTAGTTGTAGTTTTAGTTTTAGTTTTTTAGTTTTAGTTTTTGTTTTAGTTTTAGTTTTTGTTTTTAGTTTTAGTTTTTTTAGTTTTTAGGTTTTGTTTTTAGTTTTAGTTTTTAGTTTTAGTTTTAGTTTTAGTTTTTAGTTTTAGGTTTTGTTTTAGTTTTTAGTTTTTGTTTTAGTTTTTTTAGTTTTGTTTAGTTTTTTTAGTTTTTGTTTTAGTTTTGTTTTTTTTAGTTTTAGTTTTTTAGTTTTTAGTTTTAGTTTTTTTTTTAGTTTTGTTTTAGTTTTTTTAGTTTTTTTTAGTTTTTTAGTTTTAGTTTTTTTTTAGTTTTAGTTTTTGTTTTAGTTTTAGTTTTTAGTTTAGTTTTAGTTTTAGTTTTAGTTTTAGTTTTTTTTAGTTTTGTTTAGTTTTTTAGTTTTTTTAGTTTTAGTTTTTTTTAGTTTTAGTTTTAGTTTTAGTTTAGTTTTTTTAGTTTTTTTAGTTTTTAGTTTTAGTTTAGTTTTAGTTTTTAGTTTTTGTTTTAGTTTTATTTATTTTTAGTTTTTTAGTTTTAGTTTTTATTTTTAGTTTTTAGTTTTTTTTTTAGTTTTTAGTTTAGTTTTTAGTTTTTATTTTTAGTTTTAGTTTTTTTTTAGTTTTTAGTTTAGTTTTTAGTTTTTAGTTTTAGTTTTTAGTTTTTAGTTTAGTTTTTAGTTTTTAGTTTAGTTTTTAGTTTTTAGTTTAGTTTTTAGTTTTTAGTTTAGTTTTTAGTTTTTAGTTTTAATTTGAATTTTTAGTTTTTAGTTTTAATTTGAATTTTTAGTTTTTAGTTTTAATTTGAATTTTTAATTTTTAATTTTTAGTTTTAGTTTTAGTTTTTGGTTTTTAGTTTTAGTTTTAGTTTTTAAGTTTTAGTTTTTTTTAGTTTTTAGTTTTAGTTTTTTAGTTTTAGTTTTAGTTTTTAATTTTTAGTTTTAGTTTTAGTTTTTAGTTTTAGTTTTTAGTTTTAGTTTTTTGGTTTTAGTTTTAGTTTTAGTTTTAGTTTTTTTAGTTTTTAGTTTAGTTTTTTAGTTTTGTTTTAGTTTTGGTTTTTTTTAGTTTTAGTTTTTTTGTTTTAGTTTTTAGTTTTATTTTTGTTTTATTTTATTTTTTTTAGTTTTTGTTTTTAGTTTTTTAGTTTTAGTTTTTAGTTTTAGTTTTTTAGTTTTTAGTTTTTTTTTTAGTTTTTAGTTTTTTTTTTTTTAGTTTTTAGTTTTAGTTTTTTTTTTAGTTTTAGTTTTATTTTTAGTTTTAGTTTTTTTTTAGTTTAGTTTTTTTGTTTTAGTTTTAGTTTTAGTTTTAGTTTTAGTTTTAGGTTTTATTTTGGTTTTAGTTTTAGTTTTAGTTTAGTTTTAGTTTTAGTTTTAGTTTTAGTTTTTTTTAGTTTTAGTTTTAGTTTTTTTTAGTTTTAGTTTTAGTTTTTGTTTGAGTTTTTTTTAGTTTTTTTTAGTTTTAGTTTTAGTTTTTAGTTTTGTTTTAGTTTTAGTTTGAGTTTAGTTTGAGTTTTAGTTTATTTAGTTTTTGTTTTAGTTTTGTTTTAGTTTTGTTTTAGTTTTAGTTTTAGTTTTTAGTTTTAGTTTTAGTTTTAGTTTTAGTTTTAGTTTTTAGTTTTAGTTTTAGTTTTTGTTTTAGTTTTTTTAGTTTTTTTTAGTTTTAGTTTTAGTTTTAGTTTTAGTTTAGTTTTAGGTTTTAGTTTTTAATTTTTAGTTTTAGTTTTTAGTTTTTAATTTTTAGTTTTAGTTTTTAATTTTTGGTTTTAGTTTTTAGTTTTAGTTTTTAGTTTTAGTTTTAGTTTTTAGTTTTAATTTTAGTTTTAGTTTTTAGTTTTATATTTTAGTTTTAGTTTTTAGTTTTTTTGTTTTTTTTAAGTTTTGTTTAGTTTTTGTTTTAGTTTTTTTTTTTTAGTTTTAGTTTTTAGTTTTAGTTTTTTAGTTTTAGTTTTTAGTTTTAGTTTTTTTAGTTTTAGTTTTTTTTAGTTTTTAGTTGTTTTAGTGTTAAGTTGTT
>CANTUZ010000027.1:3402238-3407238 GCA_947846985.1 Fratercula arctica
GGGTTAGGGTTAGGGTTAGGGTTAGGGTTAGGGTTAGGGTTAGGGTTAGGGTTAGGGTTAGGGTTAGGGTTAGGGTTAGGGTTAGGGTTAGGGTTAGGGTTAGGGTTAGGGTTAGGGTTAGGGTTAGGGTTAGGGTTAGGGTTAGGGTTAGGGTTAGGGTTAGGGTTAGGGTTAGGGTTAGGGTTAGGGTTAGGGTTAGGGTTAGGGTTAGGGTTAGGGTTAGGGTTAGGGTTAGGGTTAGGGTTAGGGTTAGGGTTAGGGTTAGGGTTAGGGTTAGGGTTAGGGTTAGGGTTAGGGTTAGGGTTAGGGTTAGGGTTAGGGTTAGGGTTAGGGTTAGGGTTAGGGTTAGGGTTAGGGTTAGGGTTAGGGTTAGGGTTAGGGTTAGGGTTAGGGTTAGGGTTAGGGTTAGGGTTAGGGTTAGGGTTAGGGTTAGGGTTAGGGTTAGGGTTAGGGTTAGGGTTAGGGTTAGGGTTAGGGTTAGGGTTAGGGTTAGGGTTAGGGTTAGGGTTAGGGTTAGGGTTAGGGTTAGGGTTAGGGTTAGGGTTAGGGTTAGGGTTAGGGTTAGGGTTAGGGTTAGGGTTAGGGTTAGGGTTAGGGTTAGGGTTAGGGTTAGGGTTAGGGTTAGGGTTAGGGTTAGGGTTAGGGTTAGGGTTAGGGTTAGGGTTAGGGTTAGGGTTAGGGTTAGGGTTAGGGTTAGGGTTAGGGTTAGGGTTAGGGTTAGGGTTAGGGTTAGGGTTAGGGTTAGGGTTAGGGTTAGGGTTAGGGTTAGGGTTAGGGTTAGGGTTAGGGTTAGGGTTAGGGTTAGGGTTAGGGTTAGGGTTAGGGTTAGGGTTAGGGTTAGGGTTAGGGTTAGGGTTAGGGTTAGGGTTAGGGTTAGGGTTAGGGTTAGGGTTAGGGTTAGGGTTAGGGTTAGGGTTAGGGTTAGGGTTAGGGTTAGGGTTAGGGTTAGGGTTAGGGTTAGGGTTAGGGTTAGGGTTAGGGTTAGGGTTAGGGTTAGGGTTAGGGTTAGGGTTAGGGTTAGGGTTAGGGTTAGGGTTAGGGTTAGGGTTAGGGTTAGGGTTAGGGTTAGGGTTAGGGTTAGGGTTAGGGTTAGGGTTAGGGTTAGGGTTAGGGTTAGGGTTAGGGTTAGGGTTAGGGTTAGGGTTAGGGTTAGGGTTAGGGTTAGGGTTAGGGTTAGGGTTAGGGTTAGGGTTAGGGTTAGGGTTAGGGTTAGGGTTAGGGTTAGGGTTAGGGTTAGGGTTAGGGTTAGGGTTAGGGTTAGGGTTAGGGTTAGGGTTAGGGTTAGGGTTAGGGTTAGGGTTAGGGTTAGGGTTAGGGTTAGGGTTAGGGTTAGGGTTAGGGTTAGGGTTAGGGTTAGGGTTAGGGTTAGGGTTAGGGTTAGGGTTAGGGTTAGGGTTAGGGTTAGGGTTAGGGTTAGGGTTAGGGTTAGGGTTAGGGTTAGGGTTAGGGTTAGGGTTAGGGTTAGGGTTAGGGTTAGGGTTAGGGTTAGGGTTAGGGTTAGGGTTAGGGTTAGGGTTAGGGTTAGGGTTAGGGTTAGGGTTAGGGTTAGGGTTAGGGTTAGGGTTAGGGTTAGGGTTAGGGTTAGGGTTAGGGTTAGGGTTAGGGTTAGGGTTAGGGTTAGGGTTAGGGTTAGGGTTAGGGTTAGGGTTAGGGTTAGGGTTAGGGTTAGGGTTAGGGTTAGGGTTAGGGTTAGGGTTAGGGTTAGGGTTAGGGTTAGGGTTAGGGTTAGGGTTAGGGTTAGGGTTAGGGTTAGGGTTAGGGTTAGGGTTAGGGTTAGGGTTAGGGTTAGGGTTAGGGTTAGGGTTAGGGTTAGGGTTAGGGTTAGGGTTAGGGTTAGGGTTAGGGTTAGGGTTAGGGTTAGGGTTAGGGTTAGGGTTAGGGTTAGGGTTAGGGTTAGGGTTAGGGTTAGGGTTAGGGTTAGGGTTAGGGTTAGGGTTAGGGTTAGGGTTAGGGTTAGGGTTAGGGTTAGGGTTAGGGTTAGGGTTAGGGTTAGGGTTAGGGTTAGGGTTAGGGTTAGGGTTAGGGTTAGGGTTAGGGTTAGGGTTAGGGTTAGGGTTAGGGTTAGGGTTAGGGTTAGGGTTAGGGTTAGGGTTAGGGTTAGGGTTAGGGTTAGGGTTAGGGTTAGGGTTAGGGTTAGGGTTAGGGTTAGGGTTAGGGTTAGGGTTAGGGTTAGGGTTAGGGTTAGGGTTAGGGTTAGGGTTAGGGTTAGGGTTAGGGTTAGGGTTAGGGTTAGGGTTAGGGTTAGGGTTAGGGTTAGGGTTAGGGTTAGGGTTAGGGTTAGGGTTAGGGTTAGGGTTAGGGTTAGGGTTAGGGTTAGGGTTAGGGTTAGGGTTAGGGTTAGGGTTAGGGTTAGGGTTAGGGTTAGGGTTAGGGTTAGGGTTAGGGTTAGGGTTAGGGTTAGGGTTAGGGTTAGGGTTAGGGTTAGGGTTAGGGTTAGGGTTAGGGTTAGGGTTAGGGTTAGGGTTAGGGTTAGGGTTAGGGTTAGGGTTAGGGTTAGGGTTAGGGTTAGGGTTAGGGTTAGGGTTAGGGTTAGGGTTAGGGTTAGGGTTAGGGTTAGGGTTAGGGTTAGGGTTAGGGTTAGGGTTAGGGTTAGGGTTAGGGTTAGGGTTAGGGTTAGGGTTAGGGTTAGGGTTAGGGTTAGGGTTAGGGTTAGGGTTAGGGTTAGGGTTAGGGTTAGGGTTAGGGTTAGGGTTAGGGTTAGGGTTAGGGTTAGGGTTAGGGTTAGGGTTAGGGTTAGGGTTAGGGTTAGGGTTAGGGTTAGGGTTAGGGTTAGGGTTAGGGTTAGGGTTAGGGTTAGGGTTAGGGTTAGGGTTAGGGTTAGGGTTAGGGTTAGGGTTAGGGTTAGGGTTAGGGTTAGGGTTAGGGTTAGGGTTAGGGTTAGGGTTAGGGTTAGGGTTAGGGTTAGGGTTAGGGTTAGGGTTAGGGTTAGGGTTAGGGTTAGGGTTAGGGTTAGGGTTAGGGTTAGGGTTAGGGTTAGGGTTAGGGTTAGGGTTAGGGTTAGGGTTAGGGTTAGGGTTAGGGTTAGGGTTAGGGTTAGGGTTAGGGTTAGGGTTAGGGTTAGGGTTAGGGTTAGGGTTAGGGTTAGGGTTAGGGTTAGGGTTAGGGTTAGGGTTAGGGTTAGGGTTAGGGTTAGGGTTAGGGTTAGGGTTAGGGTTAGGGTTAGGGTTAGGGTTAGGGTTAGGGTTAGGGTTAGGGTTAGGGTTAGGGTTAGGGTTAGGGTTAGGGTTAGGGTTAGGGTTAGGGTTAGGGTTAGGGTTAGGGTTAGGGTTAGGGTTAGGGTTAGGGTTAGGGTTAGGGTTAGGGTTAGGGTTAGGGTTAGGGTTAGGGTTAGGGTTAGGGTTAGGGTTAGGGTTAGGGTTAGGGTTAGGGTTAGGGTTAGGGTTAGGGTTAGGGTTAGGGTTAGGGTTAGGGTTAGGGTTAGGGTTAGGGTTAGGGTTAGGGTTAGGGTTAGGGTTAGGGTTAGGGTTAGGGTTAGGGTTAGGGTTAGGGTTAGGGTTAGGGTTAGGGTTAGGGTTAGGGTTAGGGTTAGGGTTAGGGTTAGGGTTAGGGTTAGGGTTAGGGTTAGGGTTAGGGTTAGGGTTAGGGTTAGGGTTAGGGTTAGGGTTAGGGTTAGGGTTAGGGTTAGGGTTAGGGTTAGGGTTAGGGTTAGGGTTAGGGTTAGGGTTAGGGTTAGGGTTAGGGTTAGGGTTAGGGTTAGGGTTAGGGTTAGGGTTAGGGTTAGGGTTAGGGTTAGGGTTAGGGTTAGGGTTAGGGTTAGGGTTAGGGTTAGGGTTAGGGTTAGGGTTAGGGTTAGGGTTAGGGTTAGGGTTAGGGTTAGGGTTAGGGTTAGGGTTAGGGTTAGGGTTAGGGTTAGGGTTAGGGTTAGGGTTAGGGTTAGGGTTAGGGTTAGGGTTAGGGTTAGGGTTAGGGTTAGGGTTAGGGTTAGGGTTAGGGTTAGGGTTAGGGTTAGGGTTAGGGTTAGGGTTAGGGTTAGGGTTAGGGTTAGGGTTAGGGTTAGGGTTAGGGTTAGGGTTAGGGTTAGGGTTAGGGTTAGGGTTAGGGTTAGGGTTAGGGTTAGGGTTAGGGTTAGGGTTAGGGTTAGGGTTAGGGTTAGGGTTAGGGTTAGGGTTAGGGTTAGGGTTAGGGTTAGGGTTAGGGTTAGGGTTAGGGTTAGGGTTAGGGTTAGGGTTAGGGTTAGGGTTAGGGTTAGGGTTAGGGTTAGGGTTAGGGTTAGGGTTAGGGTTAGGGTTAGGGTTAGGGTTAGGGTTAGGGTTAGGGTTAGGGTTAGGGTTAGGGTTAGGGTTAGGGTTAGGGTTAGGGTTAGGGTTAGGGTTAGGGTTAGGGTTAGGGTTAGGGTTAGGGTTAGGGTTAGGGTTAGGGTTAGGGTTAGGGTTAGGGTTAGGGTTAGGGTTAGGGTTAGGGTTAGGGTTAGGGTTAGGGTTAGGGTTAGGGTTAGGGTTAGGGTTAGGGTTAGGGTTAGGGTTAGGGTTAGGGTTAGGGTTAGGGTTAGGGTTAGGGTTAGGGTTAGGGTTAGGGTTAGGGTTAGGGTTAGGGTTAGGGTTAGGGTTAGGGTTAGGGTTAGGGTTAGGGTTAGGGTTAGGGTTAGGGTTAGGGTTAGGGTTAGGGTTAGGGTTAGGGTTAGGGTTAGGGTTAGGGTTAGGGTTAGGGTTAGGGTTAGGGTTAGGGTTAGGGTTAGGGTTAGGGTTAGGGTTAGGGTTAGGGTTAGGGTTAGGGTTAGGGTTAGGGTTAGGGTTAGGGTTAGGGTTAGGGTTAGGGTTAGGGTTAGGGTTAGGGTTAGGGTTAGGGTTAGGGTTAGGGTTAGGGTTAGGGTTAGGGTTAGGGTTAGGGTTAGGGTTAGGGTTAGGGTTAGGGTTAGGGTTAGGGTTAGGGTTAGGGTTAGGGTTAGGGTTAGGGTTAGGGTTAGGGTTAGGGTTAGGGTTAGGGTTAGGGTTAGGGTTAGGGTTAGGGTTAGGGTTAGGGTTAGGGTTAGGGTTAGGGTTAGGGTTAGGGTTAGGGTTAGG
>CANTUZ010000027.1:3413151-3472890 GCA_947846985.1 Fratercula arctica
GGGGTTATGGGGGTCCTGGGGGGGGTACAGGGGTCCTGGGGGGGTTATGGGGGTCTGGCAGCCCAGGGCCGTGCGACCCCCCCAGGAGTGCCCCCCCCCTCTGCAGCCAGTGAGAGCCGGGGGGGGCCGGGGGGGGTCCTGGGGGGGGGTCCTGGGGGGGGTTGGGGGGGGGGGTTTGGGGGGTTACGGGGGTCCTGGGGGGGGTTATGGGGGTCTGGGGGGGTCTGGCAGCCCAGGGCCGTGCCCCCTCTGCCCCCAGTGAGAGCTGGGGGGGTTTGGGGGGGGGTTTGGGGGGTTACGGGGGTCCTGGGGGGGGTTACAGGGGTCCTGGGGGGGGGTTATGGGGGTCTGGCAGCCCAGGGCCGTGTGAGCCCCCCAGGAGTGCCCCCCCCTCTGCAGCCAGTGAGAGCCAGGGGGGGGGTCCTGGGGGGGTTTGGGGGGGGTTTTGGGGGGTTACGGGGGTCCTGGGGGGGGTTATGGGGGTCCTGGGGGGGGTTACAGGGGTCCTGGGGGGGGTTATGGGGTCCGGGGGGGGGGTCCCAGGGGGTCTCAGGGGTCCTGAGGGGGGTTTGGAGGCTCCTGAGGGGTCCTCGGGGGGGGTGTCCGGGGGGGGTCGCGGGCAGTCTTGGGGGGGGGTTCCATAGTGGGGGTCTGGGGTGTCTCGGGGGATCCCAGGGGTCCCGGGGGGGGGGGTCTGACATCCCCCCCCCCGCCCAAAACACCGCTCCTGCTGCGAGCGTCTCTCTGTCTCCAACGCGCCTGGTGCCAGCCCTGGGGGGGGGGGGCGGTGTCCAGGGGGGGGTTGGGGGTTCTCGGGGTGGGGGGGGGGGGGGTCTGACATTGGCCCCCCCCGTGTCCCCCCCCCCCCAGACGCCGCTCCTGCTCCGAGTGTCTCTCCAACTCCAGCCAATGCGCCTGGTGCCAGTCCACCCGCTCCTGCTTCTTCTTCGCCGCCTACTTGGCCAAGTACCCCTTCGGGGGGTGCCGGGGGTGGGACGACAGGTGAGGGGGGGCCCGGGGGGGGCCTGGGGGGGTCCTGGGGGGGTCCCAGTCCCCCTTCGGGGGGTGCCGGGGGTGGGACGACAGGTGAGGGGGGGCCTGGGGGGGTCCTGGGGGGGTCCCAGTCCCCCTTCGGGGGGGTGCCGGGGGGGGGACGACAGGTGAGGGGGGGCCCTGGGGGGGTCGGGGGGGTCCCAGTCCCCCTTCGGGGGGTGCAGGGGTGGGACGACAGGTGAGGGGGGGCCCGGGGGGGGGCCTGGGGGGGTCCTGGGGGGGTCCCAGTCCCCCTTCGGGGGGTGCCGGGGGTGGGGACGACAGGTGAGGGGGGCCCTGGGGGGGTCCTGGGGGGGTCCCAGTCCCCCTTCGGGGGGTTGCCGGGGGTGGGACGACAGGTGAGGGGGGCGGGCCTGGGGGGGTCTGGGGGGGTCCCAGTCCCCCTTCGGGGTGTGCCGGGGTGGGACGACAGGTGAGGGGGGGCCCGGGGGGGGCCTGGGGGGGTCCTGGGGGGGTCCCAGTCCCCCTTCGGGGGGCGCCGGGGGTGGGAACGACAGGTGAGGGGGGGCCTGGGGGGGTCCTGGGGGGGTCCCAGTCCCCCTTCGGGGGGTGCCGGGGGTGGGACGACAGGTGAGGGGGGCCCTGGGGGGTCTGGGGGGGTCCCAGTCCCCTTCGGGGGGTTGCGGGGGTGGGACGACAGGGTGAGGGGGGGCCCTGGGGGGGTCCTGGGGGGGTACCAGTCCCCCTTCGGGGGTGCCGGGGGTGGGACGGACAGGTGAGGGGGGGCCTGGGGGGGTCTGGGGGGGTCCCAGTCCCCCTTCGGGGGGTGCCGGGGGTGGGACGACAGGTGAGGGGGGGCCGGGGGGGGCCGGGGGGGTCCTGGGGGGGGTCCCAGTCCCCCTTCGGGGGGTGCCGGGGGTGGGACGACAGGTGAGGGGGGGCCCGGGGGGGTCCTGGGGGGGTCCCCAGTCCCCCTTCGGGGGGTGCCGGGGGTGGGACGACAGGTGAGGGGGGGCCTGGGGGGGTCTGGGGGGGTCCCAGTCCCCCTCTGGGCGGTGCGTGGGTGGGACGACAGCGTGAGGGGGGGCTGGGGGGGCCGGGGGGGTCCTGGGGGGGTCCCAGTCCCCCTTCGGTGGGGTGCCGGGGCTGAGGACGAACAGATGAGGGGGGGGGCCTGGGGGGTACTGGGGGGTTCCCCGTCCCCCTTCGGGGGGTGCCGGGGGGTGGGACGACCGGTCCGAGGGGGGGCGGGGGGTCCTTGGGGGGTCCTGGGGGGGTTTTTCCAGTCCCCCTTCGGAGGGTGCCGGGGGTGGGACGACAGGGTGAGGGGGGGCCTGGGGGGGCTCCTGGGGGGCGTCTGGGGGGTTGGTCCCCGTCCCCTTCAGGGGTGCCGGGGGTGGACGACAGGTGAGGGGGCGGCCGGGGGGGGGTCCTGGGGGGGTCCCAGTCCCCCTTCGGGGGGTGCCGGGGGTGGGACGACAGGTGAGGGGGGGCCTGGGGGGGTCTGGGGGGGTCCCAGTCCCCCTTCGGGGGGTGCCGGGGTGGGACGACAGGGGAGGGGGGCTGGGGGGGCTCTGGGGGGGTCCTGGGGGGGTCCCAGTCCCCCTTCAGGTGGTTGCCGGGGGTGGGACGACAGGTGAGGGGGGGTCCTGGGGGGGTCTGGGGGGGTCCTGGGGGGGTCCAGTCCCCCTTCGGGGGGTGCCGGGGGTGGGACGACAGGTGAGGGGGGGCCTGGGGGGGTCTGGGGGGGTCCTGGGGGGGTCCCAGTCCCCCTTCGGGGGGTGCCGGGGGTGGGACGACAGGTGAGGGGGGGCCGGGGGGGGCCGGGGGGGGCCTGGGGGGGTCCCAGTCCCCCTTCGGGGGCGTTGCCGGGGGTGGGACGACAGGTGAGGGGGGGCCGGGGGGGACCTGGGGGGGTCCTGGGGGGGTCCCAGTCCCCCTTTGGGGGTGCCGGGGGTGGGACGACAGGTGAGGGGGGGCCTGGGGGGTCTGGGGGGGTCCCAGTCCCCCTGTGGGGGTGCCGGGGGTGGGACGACAGGTGAGGGGGGTGGACGAAGGTGAGGGGGGGCCTGGGAGCGGTCACAGTCCCCCTTCGGGGGGTGCCGGGGGGGGACGACAGGTGGGGGGGGCCCATGGGAGGGGTCCCTGGGGGGTCCCGTCCCCCTTCGGGGGGGCCGGGGGTGGGAAGACAGGTGAGGGGGGTCCGGGGGGGTTCTGGGGGGGCTGGGGGGTTTCCAGTCCCTTCGGGGGGTGTGCCGGGCGTGGGACGGACAGGTGAGGGGGGGCCCTGGGGGGGACCGGGGGGGTCCTGGGGGGGTCCCAGTCCCCCTTCAGGGGGTGCCGGGGGTGGGACGACAGGTGAGGGGGGGCCTGGGGGGGTCCTGGGGGGGGCCTGGGGGGTCCCAGTCCCCCTTCGGGGGGTGCCGGGGGTGGGACAACAGGTGAGGGGGGGCCTGGGGGGACCGGGGGGGGCCTGGGGGGTCCTGGGGGGGTCCCAGTACCCTCTTCGACGGGGGTGCCGGGGGTTGGGACGACAGGTGAGGGGGGGCCTTGGGGGGGCCGGGGGGGCTGGGGGGGTCCTGGGGGGGTCCCAGTCCCCCTTCGGGGGGGTGCCGGGGGTGGGACGACAGGTGAGGGGGGGGGGGCCTGGGGTGGGGGGGGTGTTGCGGGGTCCCAGCCCCCCCCCCGTGACGGTGCCCCCCCCCGCAGCGTGCACTCGGCCCCCCAGTGCCTGGAGTGTCCCCAGTTCCCGACCTGCGGCGAGTGTCTGCGGCACCTGGAGTGCGGCTGGTGCGGGGACACCGACAACCCCACCCTGGGCCGGTGAGTGGCACGGGGGGGGCGCGGGGGGGGGACACGGCCGGGGGACACCCCCTGAGACCCCCCCAGATGGTGACAACCCCACCCTGGGACAGTGAGGGGGTGTGGGGGGGTCCCCACGGCCATGGTGGGGGGGACACAGGGGTCCCCAAGACCCCACAGTGTCCCAGGGCCACCCCCTGACCCCCCCCCAGACACCAGTAACCCCACGTGGGGATGGTGAGTGACACGGGGGGGGGCGCGGGGGGGGGACATGGCCGGGGGACACCCCCTGAGACCCCCCCGGACACCGACAACCCCACCCTGGGCCAGTGAGTGACATGGGGGGGTCCCCGAGGCCATGGGGGGGGATGGACATGGGGGTCCCCAAGAACAAGGAGGGGGGACACAGGGGTCCCCAAGGCCCCACGGTGTCCGAGGGCCACCCCCTGACCCCCCCCCAGACACTGACAACCCCACATGGGGACAGTGAGGGGGTGTGGGGGGGTCCCCACGGCCATGGTGGGGGGGACACGGGGGTCCCCAAGACCCCACGGTGGCCCAGGGCCACCCCCTGAGCCCCCCCGGACACCAGTAACCCCATGTGGGGACAGTGAGTGACACGGGGGGGGGCGCAGGGGGGGGACACGGCCGGGGGACACCCCCTGAGACCCCCCCGGATGGTGACAACCCCACGCGGGGATGGTGAGGGGGTGTCGGGGGGTCCCCGAGGCCATGGGGGGGGACGAACATGGGGGTCCCCAAGAACACGGGGGGGACACAGACGTCCCCAAGACCCCACGGTGGCCCAAGGCCACCCCCTGACACCACCCCCCCTCCCCTCTTTGTCACCCCCCCCCAGGTGCCTGGAGGGCGACTTCTCGGGGGTGCGGGGGTTCCCCAACTGCTCGGTGGCGCTGGGGGGGCCGGGGGGGCTGCCCCCGGGGCGCGCGGCCGCCTGGTCCTACGGCGAGTGCCCCGACGTGGACGAGTGTCGCCTGGGCCTGGCGCGGTGTCACCCCCAGGCCGAGTGTCACAACACCCCCCAGGCCTTCCAGTGCCGCTGCCGCCGCGGCTACGCCGGGGACGGCACCAGCCACTGCAACCGCACGTGAGCGGGGACGCGGGGACAGCGGGGGGGACACGGGGACAGCGGGGGGCATCGAGGGACGTGGGGACATGGGGGGATATGGGGACATCGGGGGGCCATGGGGACCGTGGGTGGATGGGGACGGGGGGGACAGGGGGACATCGGGGGGTCATGGGGACCGTGGGTGGATGGGGACGGGGGGACACTGGGGGGACGTGGGGACCGGGATGGATGGGGACATGGGGGGAATCGGGGGGGCATGGGGGACGGGGGGACAACGGGGGACCTGAGGGGCTTGGGGACATCAGGGGGATCGGGGACATGGGGGACGGGAGGAGGGGACGGGGGACAGGGGGACATTGGGGGACAGCGGGGGGCCTTGGGACTGGGGGGATGGGACACCAGGGACGTGGGGACACTGGGGGGACGTGGGGACCGGGGATGGATGGGGACGGGGGGGACATCGGGGACAGGGGACACGGGGGGGACATGGGGACTGTGGGGGGACGTGGGGACCGGGGATGGATGGGGGACAGGGGGACAGGGGGGGACATAGGGGACAGCGGGGGGGACGGGGAACACTGGGGATATGGGGACATTGGGGGGCATGGGGACCTGGGTGGATGGGGACTGGGGGGACAGGGGGACATTGGGGGACATGGGGACATGGTGGGGGGACATGGGGGACACGGGGACATCAGGGGACAGCGGGGGGACAGGGGGACACTGGGGGATATGGGGACATCGGGGGGCCATGGGACGGGTGGACGGGGACCCCAGGGGTATCGGGGGGGCATGGGGGACGAGGGGACAGCAGGAGGACACTGAGGGGGCTTGGGGACATCAGGGGGTATCGGGGGCCATGGGGACTGTGGACGGATGGGGACGGGGGGGACAGGGGGACATGGGGGAGGGGACGTTGGGGGCCTTGAGACGGGGATGGATGGGGACACCAGGGACGTGGGGACACTGGGGGGACGTGGGGACCGGGGATGGATGGGGACAGGGGGACATCAGGGGACAGGGGGACATGGGGGGGACATGGGGACTGTGGGGGGGACGTGGGGACCGGGGATGGATGGGGACAGGGGGGACATCAGGGGACAGCGGGGGGGACATGGGGACACTGGGGGATATGGGGACATTGGGGGGTCATGGGGACCGTGGGTGGATGGGGACGGGGGGGGACAGGGGGACATGGGAGACAAGGGGACGTTGGGGGGCCTTGGGGACCGGGGATGGATGGGGACACCAGGGACGTGGGGACACTGGGGGGACGTGGGGACCGTGGATGGATGGGGACATGGGGGACATCAGGGGACAGGGGGACACGGGGGGGACGTGGGGACTGTGGGGGGGACAGGGGGACCGGGGATGGATGGGGACGGGGGGGACAGGGGGACACTGGGGGGACGTGGGGACCGTGGATGGATGGGGACACTGGGGGTATCGGGGGGCATGGGGGACGAGGGGACAACAGGGGGACACTGAGGGGGCTTGGGGACATCAGGGGGTATCGGGGGCCATGGGGACCGTGGACAGATGGGGACGGGGGGGACAGGGGGACACTGGGGGGACGTGGGGACCGGGGATGGATGGGGACATGGGGGACAGGGGGACATCAGGGGACAGCGGGGGGACAGGGGGACACTGCGGGGACATGGGGACATCGGGGGGGCCATGGGGACCGTGGGTGGATGGGGTCGGGGGGACACTGGGGGGACGTGGGGACCGTGGATGGATGGGGACACTGGGGGTATCGGGGGGCATGGGGACCGTGGACGGATGGGGACGGGGGGGACAGGGGGACATTGGGGGACAAGGGGACGTTGGGGGGCCTTGGAGACTGGGGACGGATGGAGACACCAGGGACGTGGGGACACTGGGGGGACGTGGGGACCGGGGATGGATGGGGACGGGGGGGACATCAGGGGACAGGGGGACACGGGGGGGACATGGGGACTGTGGGGGGACGTGGGGACCGGGGATGGATGGGGACAGGGGGACATCAGGGGACAGCGGGGGGGACAGGGGAACACTGGGGGATATGGGGACATTGGGGGGTCATGGGGACCATGGGTGGATGGGGACGGGGGGGACAGGGGGACATTGGGGGGACGTGGGGACCATGGGTGGATGGGGACATGGGGGACAGGGGGACATCAGGGGACAGCGGGGGGACAGGGGGACACTGGGGGATATGGGGACATTGGGGGGTCATGGGGACCGTGGGTGGACGGGGACCCCAGGGGTATCGGGGGACATGGGGGACAAGGGGACAGCAGGAGGACACTGAGGGGGCTTGGGGACATCAGGGGGTATCGGGGGCCATGGGGACTGTGGACGGATGGGGACGGGGGGGACAGGGGGACATGGGGGACAAGGGGACGTTGGGGGGCCTTGGAGACTGGGGACGGATGGAGACACCAGGGACGTGGGGACACTGGGGGGACGTGGGGACCGGGGATGGATGGGGACGGGGGGGACATCAGGGGACAGGGGGACACGGGGGGGGACGTGGGGACCGGGGATGGATGGGGACATGGGGGACATCAGGGGACAGCGGGGGGACAGGGGGACACTGGGGGGACATGGGGACATCGGGGGGCCATGGGGACCGTGGGTGGATGGGGACGGGGGGGACAGGGGGACACTGGGGGGACGTGGGGACCGTGGATGGATGGGGACAGGGGGGACGGGGGGGCATGGGGGGAGGAGGGGACCCTGGGCACGCCGTGGGGACACGGGGCCGGGGTGTCGCCGTGGGGGGGTGTGTGTGTCCCCCCCCCCGCGCGTGTCCCCACGTGTCCCCGTGTCCCCCCCCCCCCAGGTGCTACGACGACTGTGGCCACGGCGAGTGCAGCGGGGCCCCCGACTACGCCTGCGTCTGCCACCGCGGCTGGACCTCGGCGCCCGCCAACGCCTCCGCCCGCGGGGACACGCCGGGGGACAGCCCTGGGGACACCCCCCCGGGGGACACCCCCCCCGGGGACGCCCCCCCCGGGGACGCCCCCCCCGGCGCCACCCCCCGGCCCCCGGCCGCCCTCTGCTCCGTGGACTGCGGCTGCCACTTCCACAGCTCCTGCGAGACGGCGGGGCCCGGCCACTGCGACCAGTGCCAGGGTCAGCCCCGCCGCCACCCCCGGCACCCGGCACCCATCACCCCCGGCACCCACAGCCCCCGCAACAGCCCCGCCCCCACCCCCGGCACCCGGCACCCATCACCCCTGTCACCCCTGTCACCCCTTCACCCATCACCCTGTCACCCACAGCCCCGCCACCACCCCCGGCACCCGGCACCCATCACCCCCGGCACCCACAGCCCCACCACCACCCCCGTCACCCACAGCCCCGCCGCCACCCCCGGCACCCATCACCCGTCACCCCTGTCACCCACGGCCCCGCCGCCACCCCCGGCACTGCTGTCACCCCTGTCACCCATCACCCCTGTCACCCACAGCCCCGCCGCCACCCCCGGCACCGCTGTCACCCCTGTCACCCATCACCCCTGTCACCCACAGCCCCGCTGCCACCCCCGGCACCCAGCACCCCTGTCACCCGTCACCCCTGTCACCCACAGCCCCGCCGCCACCCCCGGCACCCGGCACCCGGCACCCACAGCCCCGCTGCCACCCCTGTCACCCGGCACCCCTGTCACCCGGCACCCCTGTCACCCATCACCCCTGTCACCCGGCACCCCTGGCACCCCTGTCACCCGTCACCCACAGCCCCACTGCCACCCCCGGCACCCGGCACCCCTGTCACCCATGGCCCCGCTGGCACCCCTGTCACCCGTCACCCCTGTCACCCGTCACCCACGGCCCCACTGGCACCCCTGGCACTGCTGTCACCTGTCACCCCTGTCGCCCGTCACCCCTGTCACCCACAGCCCCGCTGCCACCCCCAGCACCCGGCACACACGTCCCCAGTGTCACCCCTGTCACCTGCGGCCCCACTGGCACCCCTGTCACCCATCACCCCTGGCACCCGTCACCCCTGTCACCCGTCACCCCCGTCACCCACGGCCCCGCTGGCACCCCCGGCACCCGTGTCCCTGTCACCCCCGTCACCCACGGCCCCGGCACCCCTGGCACCGCTGTCACCTGCATCCCCAGTGTCACCCCTGGCACCGCTGTCACCCGTCACCCGCGGCCCCGTCACCCCTGTCACCCCTGTCACCCACGGTCACATCACCCCTGTCACCACTGTCACCCCTGTCACCCGTGGCCCCGCTGTCACCCATCACTGCCATCACGCCTGTCACCGCTGTCACCCGTCACCCGCGGCCCCGTCACCCTTGTCACCCGTGGCCCTGTCACCCGTGTCCCCATCACCCGCATCCCCAGTGTCACCCCTGTCACCCGTGTCCCCATCACCCGCATCCCCAGTGTCACCCCTGTCACCCGCGGCCCCGCTGTCACCCCTGTCACCCGCGTCCCCATCACCCGCGTCCCCAGGTGTCACCCGTGTCCCTGCGTGTCCCTGCATCCCCCTGCCGTGTTCCCTGCATGTCCCCGTGTCCCCCCTTGTGTCCCCATGTCCCCGTGTCTGTCCCCATGTGTCCCCGTGTGTCCCCGTGTCCCCGCGTGTCCCCATGTCCCCGTGTCCCCCTGCATGTTCCCGTGTGTCCCCATGTTGCCGTGTTTCCGTGTCCCCCCGCGTGTCCCTGTGTCCGCATGTCCCCATGTCCCTGTGTCCCCATGTCCCCCGCATCTCTCCGTGTCCCCGCGTGTCCCCATGTCCCCGTGTCCCCCCATGTCCCCATGTCCCTGTGTCCCCCCGTGTGTCCCCGTGTCTGTCCCCGCGTGTCCCCATGTCCCCGTGTCCCCACAATGTCCCCGTGTCCCCACAGTGTCCCCATGTCCCCCGTGTGTCCCCGTGTCCCTGCATGTCCCCGTGTCCCCCCGCGTGTCCCCATGTCCCTGTGTCCCCCTGCGTGTCCCCGTGTCTGTCCCCGCGTGTCCCCATGTCCCCGTGTCTGTCCCCGTGTCCCCGCGTGTCCCCATGTCCCCGTGTCCCCCGTGTCCCCGTGTGTCCCCGTGTCCCCGTGTCCCCCCATGTGTCCCCCCGCGTCTCCCCGTGTCCCCGCGTGTCCCCATGTTCCCGTGTCCCCCCGCGTGTCCCCGTGTCCCCGTGTCCCCATGTCCCCGTGTCCCCCCGCGTGTCCCCGTGTCCCCGCGTGTCCCCACGTCCCCGTGTCCCCGCAGACTGGACGCAGGGGGAGCGCTGTGAGCTCTGTCGCCCCGGCAGCTTCGGGGACGCCACGGGGCCGGGGGGCTGCCAGCCCTGCCAGTGCCACGGCCACGGCCAGCCCGAGCGCGGCCACTGCCACCGGGCCACGGGCCACTGCTTCTGCGCCCCCCCACCGAGGGGCCCCACTGCGAGCGCTGCGCCCCCGGCTACTTCGGGGACCCCCGGTGAGTCCCCCCCCAGCCACTGGCCACACAACCCCCCATAGTAGCCCCAGACGCAACTCACTGGCCACAGACCCCCCCATAGTAGTCCCTGATACCCCCATGGGAGCCCCCAGCCCCGAGCCATTGGCCACGGACTCACCCATAGTAGTCCCTACCCCGAACCACTGGCCACACCCCCCCCCCCATAGTAGCCCCAGATTCCTCCGTAGTAGCCCCTGCCCCAACTCACTGGCCCCAGACCCCCCCATACCATCCCCTGAGTCCCCATAGTAGCCCCTAGCCCCAACTCACTGGCCCCAGCCCCAATTCACTAGCCCCAGACCCCTTCCTAGTAGCTCCCATCTGCGATTCACTGGCCTCAGACACCCTGTAGTAGCCCCCAGCCCCAACTCACTGGCCCCAGCCCCGATTCACTAGCCCCAGACCCCCTTGTAGTAGCCCCCAGCCCCAACTCACTGGCCCCAGCCCCAATTCACTGGCCCCAGACCCCCCCATAGTAGCTCCCATCCCTGATTCACTGGCCTCAGATGCCCTGTAGTAGCCCCCAACCCCAACTCACTGGCCCCAGACCCCTTCCTAGTAGCCCCCAGCCCTGATTCACTGGCCGCAGACCCCCTGTAGTAGCCCCCAACCCCAAGTCACTGGCCCCAGACCTGATTCACTGGCCCCAGACCCCCCCATAGTAGCCCCCAACCCCGATGCACTGGCCCCAGGCCCCCCCATAGTAGCCCCCAACCCCAATTCACTAGCCCCAGACCCCCCCGTAGTAGCCCCCAGCCCTTACTCACTGGCCCCAGCCCCCCCCATAGTAGCCCCCAGCCCCAACTCACTGGCCCCAGCCCCAACTCACTGGCCCCAGACCCCCCCCATAGTAGCCCCCAGCCCCAACTCACTGGCCCCAGCCCTGATTCACTGGCCCCAGATCCCTTCCTAGTAGCCCCCATCCCCGATTCACTAGCCCCAGACCCCCTTGTAGTAGCCCCCAGGCCCAACTCACTGGCCCCAGCCCCAACTCACTGGCCCCAGACCCCCCCATAGTAGCCCCCAGCCCCGATTCACTGACCTCAGACACCCTGTAGTAGCCCCCAGCCCCAATTCACTGGCCCCAGACCCCCCCGTAGTAGCCCCCAGGCCCAACTCACTGGCCCCAGCCCCAATTCACTGGCCCCAGACCCCCCCATAGTAGCCCCCAGCCCCAACTCACTGGCCCCAGCCCCAATTCACTGGCCCCAGACCCCCCCATAGTAGCCCCCATCCCTGATTCACTGGCCTCAGATGCCCTGTAGTAGCCCCCAGCCCCAACTCACTGGCCCTAGACCCCTTCCTAGTAGCCCCCAGCCCTGATTCACTGGCCGCAGACCCCCTGTAGTAGCCCCCAGCCCCAAGTCACTGGCCCCAGACCTGATTCACTGGCCCCAGACCCCCCCCATAGTAGCCCCCAGCCCCAACTCACTGGCCCCAGACCCCTTCCTAGTAGCCCCCATCCCTGATGCACTGGCCCCAGACCCCCCCATAGTAGCCTCCAGCCCCGATTCACTGGCCCCAGCCCCCCTGTACCAGCCGCTGACCCCCCCATCTCCCCCCCCCTCCCCCCCCCTCCAGGGACGGGGGCACGTGCTACCGGGAGTGCGGTGGCCGCTCGCTGGTAGCCAACCTCTCCTCGCTGGTGGCCAACCTCTCCTCCCCGCTGGCCCTGGGCTCGCGGCTGGCGGGGGGGGCCCCGGAGGGCGGGGGGGGCCTCTCCTACTGCGTGTGGGTGCTGTCGGTGACGGGGGGGCTGCAGCCCTGCCCCCCCGGGGAGCCCTGCCCCCCCATCAGCCTCAGCCTGCAGCCGGCCCCCCCCGCGGGCTGCATGGTGAGGGGGGGCCGGGGGGGGGCCGGGGGGGGGGGGCAGCGGGTGTTTGGGGGGGGTCTGGGGGGGGATTCGGGGTTGTGGGGGGGGTATCGGGGGGGCACTAGGGGGGGTCTGGGGGGATTCGGGGGTCGGGGGGGTTGTGGGGGGGGGTATTGGGGGGGGCACAGGGGGGTTGTGGGGGGGGGTATGGGGGGGCACAGGGGGGTCTGGGGGGGATTCGGGGTCGGGGGGGGTGGGGGGGGGGGTATGGGGGGGGGGTGGCAAGGGGGGTCCTGGGGGGGATTCGGGGTCGGGGGGGTTGTTGGGGGGGGTATCGGGGGGCACAGGGGGGTTGTGGGGGGGGTATTCGGGGGGGGCACAGGGGGGTCTTGGGGGGTATTCGGGGGTCCGGGGGGGTTGTGGGGGGGGGTATCGGGGGGGGGGTCCTGGGGGGGGGATTCGGGGTCGGGGGGTTGTGGGGGGGTATCGGGGGGGGCACAGGGGGGTCTGGGGGGGGTTCGGGGTCGGGGGTTGTGGGGGGTATTGGGGGGGGGCACATGGGGTTGTGAGGGGGGGTATGGTTGGGGGGGCACAGGGGGTCTGGGGGGGATTCGGGTCGGGGGGGGTTTGCGGGGGGTATCGGGGGGGGCCACATGGAGGTTGGGGGGGGCCCTGGGGGGGAATTCGGGGTCAGGGGGGTATTGGGGGGGGCACAGGGGGGTCTGGGGGGGGAATCGGGGTGGGGGGATGTGGGGGGGCACAGGGGATTTGGAGAGGTCTGGGGGGGGCACAGGGGGGTCTGGGGGGGGATTCGGGGTCGGGGGGGGGTGTGGGGGGGTATCTGGGGGGGGCACAGGGAGGTTGGGGGGGGCCCCTGGGGGGGGATTCGGGGTCGGGGGGGGTATCGGGGGGGGGGCACAGGGGGTCTGGGGGGGGTCCCCAAACGGAAGGGGTTGGGGGGGCATTTGGGGGGTCTGGTGGGTCCTGGGGTGTGGGGGGGGGGGGGGTGACAAGGGGGTAAAGGGGGTTTTTTTTGGGGGGGGTGGGGTTGTTGTTTCGTTGGTGCCGCTGGCGCCGTGCCCCCCCCCCCGCCCCCCCCCAGCCCCCCATGTGTGTGTCCCCCCCCCCCAGAACAGCTTCACCTACGTCTTCGACGGGGTCCCCGCCTTCCTGGACACCGGGGAGCTGGGGGGGGACCCCACGCTGATGGGGGCCTTCTGCGGGGGGGGGGGCCCCCCGAGCCCCTCCACCCTCTACGCCCGCTCCGGTACGGGGGGGGGCTGGGGGGGGTTGGGGGGGTTTCGGGGGGGGGGGTACTGGGGGGGGTTGGGGGGGGGTCTATGGGGCAGCAGGGACCTCCTGGGAGGGGATTGGGGGGGTTCGGGGGGGTCCTGGGGGGGTATCGGGGGGATCTATGGGGCACTGGGGGGGTCCTGGGGGGTATTGGGGGGGTCTATGGGGCACTGGGGGGGTCCTGGGGGGGGCATCGGGGGGGTCTATGGGGCACTGGAGGGGTCCTGGGGGGGTATCGGGGGGGGTCTATAGGGCACTAAGGGGGTCTGGGGGGGGGTTTGGGGGGGTCTATGGGGCACTGGGGGGGGGTTTTGGGGGGTCTATGGGGCACTGGGGGGGTCCTGGGGGGGTTTTGGGGGGGTCTACGGGGCACTGGGGGGGTCCTTGGGGGGGTATCGGGGGGGTCTATGGGGCACTGGGGGGGTATCTGGGGGGTCTATGGGGCACCAGGGACCTCCTGGGAGGGGATTGGGGGGGTTCGGGGGGGTCCTGGGGGGGCATCGGGGGGGTCTATGGGGCACTGGGGGGGTTTTGGGGGGTCTATGGAGGACTAAGGGGGTCCTGGGGGGTTTTGGGGGGGGTCTATGGGGCACTGGGGGGGTCCTGGGGGGGCATCGGGGGGGTCTGTGGGGCACTGGGGGGGGTTTTGGGGGGTCTATAGGGCACTAAGGGGGTCCGGGGGGGGTATCGGGGGGGTCTGTGGGGCACTGGGTGCCTGGCCCCCCCCCCCCCCCGGCGGGCTTGGGGGGCAGAGGGGGGGGGGGGGGGGGGGGGTCGGCTGTGGGGGATTTGGTGCCCCCCCCCCCCCCGTGCCCCATGGCCCCCCCGTGCCCCCCCCAGGGGTGCTGGTCCTGTACCACGAGGCCAACGGCAGCGCGGCCTCGGGCTTCAACGCCAGCGTGGGGGTGTCCGGGGGGGGCCAGCAGTGCCGGGGGGGGGCCGGGGGGGGCGACGGCTGCCCCCAACAGCCCTGCCCCGGGGGGTGCGGGACCCACGGCACCTGCGACACGGTGAGGGGGGGGGGCAAAGGGGGCTAGGGGGGGGGCGCTGGGGGGGAGGGGAAGGGTTTGGGGGGGGATATGAGGGGGGTGGGCAGGGTTGGGGGGGGAGGGTTGGGGGGCCCGGGGGGTAAAAGGGGGTTGGGGGGGGGGATATGGGTGGGGGAGGGTGGGGGGGGCCGGAGGGGGGGGGGAAAGGGGGTTTGGGGGGGATATGGGGGGGGGAGGTTTTGGGGGGGCTGGGGGGGAGGGAAAGGGGGTTTGGGGGGGGAAAATAGGGGGGGGGAGGTTTTGGGGGGGGTCTGGGGGGACACATGGGGGTCAGGGGGTTTGGGGGGGCCCGGGGGGGGGGGGGGAAGGGGGTTGGGGGGGGGATATGGGGGGGGAGGTTTTGGGAGGGGAGGTTTTGGGGGGGCGGGGGGGGGGGGGAAGGGGATTGGGGGGGGGAAATAGGGGGGAAGGTTTGGGGGGGGCCCGGGGGGGGGTTAAAAGGGGTTGGGGGGAGATGGGGGGGGGGGGAGGGTTGGGGGGGGCCCGGGGGGTAAAAGGGGTTTGGGGGGAGGCTATGGGGGGGGGAGGTTTTGGGGGGGCCGGAGGGGGGAGGGGAAAGGGGGTTTGAGGGGGAAAAATAGGGGGGGGAGGTTTTGGGGGGGGGCTGGGGGGGGGGGGGACAGGGGGTTTGGGGGGGGGGATATGGGGGGGGGGGAGAGGTTGGGGGGGGTCCGGGGGGGTTAAAAGGGGTGGGGGGGGGATATGGGGGGGGAGGGTTGGGGGGGGCCCGGGGGGGTATAAGGGGGCTGGGGGGGGGGATATGGGGGGGGAAGGGTGGGGGGGGGAGGAGGGGGGAGGGAAAGGGGGTTGTGGGGGGGGAGTTTTGGGGGGGGGGGAAGGTTTGGGGGGGGGCTGGGGGGGGGAAGGGGGTTTGGGGGGGGGATATGGGGGGGGAACTTTTGGGGGGGGCCGGGGGGGAGGGGGGGGAAGGGGGTTTGAGGGGGGAAAAATGGCGGGGAGGGAGGATTTGGGGGGGGTCTGGGGGGGACACATGGGGGGAAGGGGGTTTGGGGGGGCGCCGGGGGGGGGGGAAAGGGGGTTGGGGGGGGGGGGGGTGGGGGTGGGGAGGGAGGTTGAGGGGGCGGTTTTAGGGGTAGGGGGGGGGGATAAAGGGTGTTTGTGGGGGGGTAGTGGGGGTTCCGGGGGGGTGTGGGGAGCCTGACCCCCCCCTGGGCCCCCCCGGGCCCCCCCCAGGCTGCCGGGGCCGCTGCCGCTGCCTCCAGGGCTACGGGGGCCAGAACTGCTCGGAAGCCGCTGGGGCCGGGGGAGCGTCGGCTGGGAGCAGGCCTGGAGGAGGGGCCCCCCGTGAGGTCCCCCCGGGACCCCCCCCCCCCAGGGCCCCCCCACCCGGGGACCCCCCCTGGGACACACCACCGCTTGAGGACACACCCCCGGGACCCCCCCCCCCCGGGGCACCCCCCCCCCGGGACACACCCCCCCCCCCGGGCGGGGCGCCCCCCCCCCCCCCCCCCCCCCGGGACCCCCCCGGACGGGGGTACCCCCCCCGGGACACACCCCACCGCGGCGGACCCCCCCCCCCCCCCCCGCGGGCAGGGGACCCCCCCCCGGGGACCCCTCGGGACCCCCACGGGACACACCCCCCCGGGTGACCCCCCCGGGACCCCCCCAGGACCGGTCCCTGGTGCACCATAGACCCCCCCCCCCACAGTACCCCCCAGAACCCCCAGGCCCCATAGACCCCCCGATGCCCCCCCGAAACCCCCCCAATCCCCCCCCGGGAGCTCCCTGCTGCCCCATAGACCCCCCCTGATACCCCCCCAGGCACCCCCCAGTGCCCCATAGACCCCCCCAGTTACCCCCTGATACCCTCCCAGTGCCCCATAGCCCCCCCCAGGACCCCCCCCAGTGCCCATAGACCCCCCCCGATACCCCCCAGGACCCCCCCGATGCCCCCCCAGGACCCCCCCAGTGCCCCATAGACCCCCCCATAGACCCCCCCAGTGCCCCATAGACCCCCCCCAATACCCCCCCAGGACCCCCTTAGTCCTCCATAGACCCCCCCAGGACCCCCCCAATGCCCCATAGACCCCCCCGATACCCCCCCAGGACCCCCCCACGTGCCCCCATAGACCCCCCCCGATAACCCCTCCAGGACCCCCCCGAAACCCCCCCCCAATCCCCCCCCGGGAGCCTCCCTGCTGCCCCATAGACCCCCCGATGCCCCCCAGGACACCCCCAGTGCCCCATAGCCTCCCCCCCCGGAATACCCCCCAGGACCCCCCCCAGCTGCCCCCATAGGACCCCCCCTGTGATACCCCCCAGTGATCCCCCTCCAGTGCCCCCATGAACCCCCCTGCATTTGCCCCCCCCAGGGACCCCCCCCAGTGCCCCCATAGACCCCCCAGCTTACCCCCTGATACCCTCCCAGTGCCCCATTAGAAGCCCCCCCAGGACCCCCCCCGGCTGCCCCATAGACCCCCCCTGATACCCCCCAGGACCCCACCCCGAATATCGCCCCCCCAAGGACACCCCCCAGTGCCCCACAGACCCCCCTCAAAACCCCCCAGGACCCCCTTCCTCATTCCCTCCATAGTCACCCCCCCAGCGACCCCCCCCCGCGTGCCCCATTAGACCCCCCTGATACCCCTCCAGGACCCCCCCGAACCCCCCCCAATCCCCCCCCGGGAGCTCCCTGCTGCCCCATAGACCCCCCCCGATACCCCCCCTCTCCCCCGCCCCCCCCCCCCTTCCCCCTCCCCCCGGTGTGACACCACCCCCCCCCCCCCCCCCCCCCCGGTGTGTGTGCCCCCCCCCCCCCCCGTTGTCCCCCCCCCAGGGCGGGTTCCTGCGGCGCCTGGGCCACACGCTGGTGGCGGGGCCCGACGAGACCCTCTGGATGTTCGGGGCCTCCTCGCTCTCCCAGGGCCCCCTCGACAGCGTCTACAGGTCAGTGACCCCCCCCCGGGGACCCCCCCCCGGGACACAACCCCCCCCCCCCATTAACCCCCCCCCCCTTTCCCCCCCCCCAGGTACTCCATCCCCGAGGGCCGCTGGACGCAGATGCTGGCGGGGGGGGAGGAGGGGGGGGGCCCGGGCCCGGCCCCCCGTTATTTCCACGCCGCCGCCCCCCTGCCCCCCCCCCCGCCGGGCCCTGCTGGTGCTGGGGGGGCTGACGGCCGGGGGAGGGGGCGGCGCCGACGCCTGGATCCTCAACCTCACACGCTGCAGTGGCGGCGCGCTGCAGGTCGGGACCCCCCCCCCCCGCGGACCCCCCCCCCAAATCACTGAGGGGGGGCTCGGGCACCCCCCCAGACCCCCTTTGTGTCTGTGTCCCCCCCCCCAGGAACCCCTTTATGTCTCCCCCCCCCCCCCCAGACCCGCTGGACACACCGACCCCCCCCCAAGACCCCCCCCCAAAATCCCCCCCAGTGTTGGGGGGGGGGTCTCGGTGTTGTCGTCCCGTCCCCCCCCCGACCCCTTTTTGTGCCCCCCCCCACCCCCGGACCCCCCCCAAAATGCCCCCCCGGTGTCGCTGGGCGGGGGTGGGGGGGGTGTGGGTCTCGGTGTCCCCCCCCCAGACCCCCCAAAATCCCCCCCCCGGTGTCATGGGGGGGGGGTGTCTCAGTGTCCCCCCCCCAGGACCCCCTTTGTGTCCCCCCCCCAGGACCCACTGCATGCACTGCCCCCCCCCGACCCCCCCAAAATCCCCCCCCAGTGTCGGGGGGGGGCTCAATGTCTCCCCCAGACCCCATTTGTGTCCCCCCCCCCCCCCCCCGACCCCCCCCGTGTGTGTTGTCCCCCTCCCCCCCCCCGGAACCCCCTTTGTGTCCCCCCCCCAGACCCCCTTTATCCCCCCCCCAGGACCCACCACACACACGACCCCCCCCCCCCCCCAGACCCCCCCCAAATCCCCCCCCCAGTGTCGGGGGGGGCTCAATGTCTCCCCCCAGACCCCATTTTGTGTGTCCCCCCCCCGCCAGACCCCCCCCCCCGTGTGTGTTGTCCCCCTCACCCCCCGGACCCCCTTTGTGTCCCCCCCCCAGACCCCCTTTATCCCCCCCCCAGGACCCACCAACACACACCGACCCCCCCCCCCAAGACCCCCCCAAAATCCCCCCGGTGTCGGGGGGGGTGGTTTCTCAGTGTCCCCCCCAGGACCCCCTTTGTTTTCCCCCCCCAGACCCCCCCCCCAAAATGCCCCCTGGTGTCTCTGGGGGGGGGGGGTGTCTCGGTGTCCCCCCCCCCCCCCCCCCAAAATCCCCCCCCTGGTGTCGGGGGGGGCCTCAGTGTCTCCCCCAGACCCCATTTGTGTGTGTCCCCCCCCCCCCCAGACCCCCCCCCGTGTGTGTTGTCCCCCTCCCCCCCCCCCGACCCCCTTTGTGTCTCCCCCCCCCCAGACCCCCTTTATCCCCCCCCCAGGACCCACTGCACACACCGACCCCCCCCCCAGACCCCCCCAAAATCCCCCCCGATGTCATGGGGGGGGGGGTGTCTCAGTGGCCCCCCCCCCAGGACCCCCTTTGTGTCCCCCCCCAGGACCCACTGCATGCACTGACCCCCCCCCGACCCCCCCCAAAATCCCCCCCCGGTGTCGGGGGGGGGCTCAATGTCTCCCCCAGACCCCATTTGTGTCCCCCCCCCCCCCAGACCCCCCCCGTGTGTGTTGTCCCCCTCCCCCCCACCCCCGACCCCCCTTTGTGTGTCCCCCCCCCCAGACCCCCTTTATCACCCCCCAGGACCCGCTGCACACACCGACCCCCCCCCCCCCCCCAGACCCCCCCAAAATCCCCCCCGATGTCATGGGGGGGGGGTGTCTCAGTGTCCCCCCCCCCCAGGACCCCCTTTTTGGCCCCCCCCCCAGGACCCACTGCACGCACTGACCCCCCCCCGGCCCCCCCCCCAGACCCCCCCAAAATCCCCCCCCGGTGTCGGGGGGGGGCTCAATGTCTCCCCCAGACCCCATTTGTGGTGTTCGTTCCCCCCCCCCCCCCAGGACCCCCCCCGTGTGTGTTGTCCCCCTCCCCCCCCCGGACCCCCTTGTGTCCCCCCCCCCCCAGACCCCCCCTGTGTGTGTTGTCCCCCTCCCCCCCCAGACCCCCTTTATCCCCCCCCCAGGACCCACCACACACACCGACCCCCCCCCCAGACCCCCCCAAAATTCCCCCCCCCCGGTGTCGGGGGGGGGGGTGTCTCAGTGTCCCCCCCCCAGGACCCCCTTTGTTTCCCCCCCCCAGGGACCCCCCCCCCCCCCAAAATGCCCCCTGGTGTCTCTGGGGGGGGGGGGGGGTGTCTCGGTGCCCCCCCCCCCAGACCCCCCCAAAATCCCCCCTCGGTGTCGGGGGGGGGCTCAATGTCTCCCCCAGACCCCATTTGTGTCGTCCCCCCCCCCCGGACCCCCCCCTGTGTGTGTTGTCCCCCCTCCCCCCCCCAGACCCCTTTATCCCCCCCCCAGGACCCACCACACACACGACCCCCCCCCGGACCCCCCCAAAATCCCCCCCCGGTGTCCGGGGGGGGGGTGTCTCGGTGTCCCCCGTCCCCCCCCCCCCCCGACCCCTTTCGGTGCCCCCCCAGGAGCCGCTGCTGCCGGCGGTGGCCGGGCACACGCTGACGCCGCGGGGGGGGCGCTGGGTGCTGCTCATCGGGGGCTTCTCCCCCCAAAACGGCTTCAACACCAAACTGCTGCTGTTCCGGGTGGAGAGCGAGAGCTGGGAGGTGGGGCAGCAGGCGGGGACCCCCCCCACAGGTACCCGCGACCCCCAACTTATGGGGCTGGGACCCACAAGTGACGGGGACTGTCCGGGGGGGGGTCATGGGGGGGTCTGGGACCCCCATCTGTGGGTCTGGGACTCTGTCTATGGGTCTGGGACCCCCATCTGTGGGTCTGAGACCCCTAGCTATGGGTCTGACATCTCTAGTTATGGCTCTGGGACCCCTGTCTGTGGGTCTGGGACCCTGTCTGTGGGTCTGGAACCCCTGTCCGTGGGTCTGGGACCCCGTCTATGGGTCTGAGACCCCCGTCTGTGGGTCTGGGACCCCTGTCTGTGGGTCTGGGACCCCGTCTATGGGTCTGAGACCCCCGTCTGTGGGTCTGGGACTCTATCTATGGGTCTGGGACCCCCGTCTGTGGGTCTGGGACCCCTGTCCGTGGGTCTGGGACCCCGTCTATGGGTCTGAGACCCCCGTCTGTGGGTCTGGGACTCTATCTATGGGTCTGGGACCCCCGTCTGTGGGTCTGGGACCCTTGTCCATGGGTCTGGGACTCTGTCTATGGGTCTGGGACCCCTGTCTGTGGGTCTGGGACGTCTAGTTATGGGTCTGAGATCTCTAGTTATGGCTCTGGGACCCCTGTCTGTGGGTCTGGGACCCCGTCTATGGGTCTGGGACCCCTGTCCGTGGGTCTGGGACCCCGTCTGTGGGTCTGGGACCCTGTCTGTGGGTCTGGAACCCCTGTCCATGGGTCTGGGACTCTGTCTATGGGTCTGGGATCCCTGTCTGTGGGTCTGGGATCCCTGTCCGTGGGTCTGGGACCCCGTCTATGGGTCTGGGACCCCCGTCTATGGGTCTGACCCCTGTCCATGGGTCTGGGACCCCGTCTGTGGGTCTGCCCCCCGCCCGTGGGTCTGACCCCCGTCCGTGGGGCGCCCCCAGGCCTGTACGGGCACTCGGCCGTGTACCACGAGGCCTCGGACGCCGTGTTCGTCTTCGGGGGGCAGCGCTTCCACCTGGAGGCCGTGGGGGCGTCCCCGGAGCTCTACAGCCTGCACTGCCCCAGCCTCACCTGGAGCCTGCTGGCGCCCGCCCGCGGCGCCAAGGTGTGGGGCAGCTGTGGGGCAGGGGGTGGGGCAGCTGTGGGGCAGGGGGTGTGGGGCAGGGCGTGGGGCAGGGCGTGGGGCAGCTGTGGGGCAGGGGATGTGGGGTGGGGGATGTGGGGTGGGGGATGTGGGGCAGGGCATGGGGCTGGGGGGTGGAGGCTTTGGGGGCTGCTGGGGACTGCTGTGGGGCAGGGTGTGGGGCAGGGGATGTGGGGTAAGGTGTGGGGCAGGGGATGTGGGGCAGGGCATGGGGCAGCTGTGGGGCAGCTGTGGGGCAGGGGATGTGGGGTGGGGGATGTGGGGCAGGATGTGGGGCTGGGGGGTGGACGCTTTGGGGGCTGCTGTGGGGCAGGGTGTGGGGCAGGGCGTGGGGCAGGGGATGTGGGGTAAGGTGTGGGGTAAGCTGTGGGGCAGGGTGTGGGGCAGGGCGTGGGGCAGCTGTGGGGCGGGGGATGTGGGGTGGGGGATGTGGGGCAGGGCGTGGGGCTGGGGGGTGGAGGCTTTGGGGGCTGCTGGGGGCTGCTGTGGGGCAGGGTGTGGGGCAGGGGGTGGGGCGGGAGATGTGGGGCAGGGCGTGGGGCTGGGGATGTGGGGAAAGGTGTGGGGCAGCTGTGGGGCAGGGGATGTGGGGTGGGGGATGCGGGGCAGCGCGTGGGGCAGCTGTGGGGCAGCTGTGGGGCAGGGGGTGTGGGGCAGGGCGTGGGGCAGGGTGTGGGGCAGGGGGTGTGGGGCAGGGCGTGGGGCAGCTGTGGGGCAGGGGACGTGGGGTGGGGGATGTGGGGCAGGGCGTGGGGCTGGGGGGTGGAGGCTTTGGGGGCTGCTGGGGGCTGCTGTGGGGCTGCTGTGGGGCAGGGTGTGGGGCAGGGCATGGGGCAGGGGATGTGGGGCAGGGATGTGGGGCGCCGTGGGGCAGGGATGTGGGGCAGGGCATGGGGCAGCTGTGGGGCAGGGGATGTGGGGTGGGGGATGTGGGGCAGGGTGTGGGGCTGGGGGGGTGGAGGCTTTGGGGGCTGCTGGGGGCTGCTGGGGGGCTGCTGTGGGGCAGGGTGTGGGGCAGGGGATGTGGGGTAAGGTGTGGGGCAAAGTGTGGGGCAGGGGATGTGGGGCAGGAGATGTGGGGCAGGGGATGTGGGGTGGGGGATGTGGGGCAGGGTGTGGGGCTGGGGGGGTGGAGGCTTTGGGGGCTGCTGGGGGCTGCTGGGGGCTGCTGTGGGGCAGGGTGTGGGGCAGGGGATGTGGGGCAGGGCGTGGGGCCAAGTGTGGGGCAGGGGATGTGGGGCAGGAGATGTGGGGCAGGGGATGTGGGGCAGGGCGTGGGGCAGCTGTGGGGCAGCTGTGGGGTGGGGGATGTGGGGTGGGGGATGTGGGGCAGGGCGTGGGGCTGGGGGGTGGAGGCTTTGGGGGCTGCTGGGGGCTGCTGGGGGGCAGGGTGTGGGGCAGGGTGTGGGGCAGGGTGTGGGGCAGGGGATGTGGGGCAGGGCATGGGGCAGGGGATGTGGGGCAGGGCGTGGGGCAGCTGTGGGGCAGGGGATGTGGGGCAGGGTGTGGGGCAGCTGTGGGGCAGCTGTGGGGTGGGGGATGTGGGGTGGGGGATGTGGGGCAGGGCGTGGGGCTGGGGGGTGGAGGCTTTGGGGGCTGCTGGGGGCTGCTGTGGGGCAGGGTGTGGGGCAGGGTGTGGGGCAGGGGATGTGGGGCAGGGCGTGGGGCCAAGTGTGGGGCAGGGGATGTGGGGCAGGAGATGTGGGGCAGGGGATGTGGGACAGGGCGTGGGGCAGCTGTGGGGCAGCTGTGGGGCAGGGGACGTGGGGCAGGGCGTGGGGCAGCTGTGGGGCAGGGGGTGTGGGGCAGGGTGTGGGGCAGCTGTGGGGCAGCTGTGGGGCAGGGGATGTGGGGCAGCTGTGGGGCAGCTGTGGGGCAGGGGACGTGGGGTGGGGGATGTGGGGCAGGGCGTGGGGCTGGGGGGTGGAGGCTTTGGGGGCTGCTGGGGGCTGCTGTGGGGCAGGGTGTGGGGCAGGGGATGTGGGGTAAGGTGTGGGGCAGGGCGTGGGGCAAAGTGTGGGGCAGGGGATGTGGGGCAGGAGATGTGGGGCAGGGGATGTGGGGTAAGGTGTGGGGTAAGCTGTGGGGCAGGGTGTGGGGCAGGGCGTGGGGCAGGGGATGTGGGGTAAGGTGTGGGGTAAGCTGTGGGGCAGGGTGTGGGGCAGGGCGTGGGGCAAGGTGTGGGGCAGGGGGTGTGGGGCAGGGCATGGGGCAGGGTGTGGGGCAGGGGATGTGGGGCAAGGTGTGGGGCTGGAGGGATATATGGGGTAACTAGATGGGATCTATGGGGCGTCCATGGGGCACCAGGGGCACCCGTGGGGCACTGGGGGAATCTATGGGGCTCTGGGGGGGATCTATGGGGCACCTGTGGGGCACTGGGAGGATCTATGGGGCACTGGGGGGGATCTATGGGGCACCCGTGGGGCACTGGGTGGATCTATAAGGCACTGGAGGGGATCTATGGGGCTCTGGGGGGGATCTATGGGGCACTGGGGATCTATGGGGCACTGGGAGGATCTATGGGGCACCCGTGGGGCACTGGGGGAATCTATGGGGCTCTGGGGGGGATCTATGGGGCACTGGAGGGGATCTATGGGGCACCTGTGGGGCACTGGGAGGATCTATGGGGCACTGGGGGGGATCTATGGGGCACCGGAGGGGCACTGGGGGATCTATGGGGCACCCGTGGGGCACTGGGAGGATCTATGGGGCACTGGAGGGGATCTATGGGGCACTGGGGGGATCTATGGGGCACTGGAGAGGATCTGTGGGGCACTGGGGGGATCTATGGGGCACCGGAGGGGATCTGTGGGTCCCCCAGGCCCATTCGGGGGGGGGGTTGGGGGGAACCTGTGGGTCGGGGGGGGGGGGGGGTTGGCGCGTGGGGCCCCCCCCGACCCCCCCGCGCCCCCCCAGCCCCAGCCCCACGTCTTCCACGCGGCGGCGGCGCTGGGGGACGTGATGGTGGTTGTGGGGGGCCGGACCCCGACCCACGACTTCAGCCCGGAGCTGCTGCTCTACCAGCTGCGCTGCAACACCTGGCTGCGGCCCCCCCCCGCCGGTGCGCCCCACAAGTGGGGGGCGGGACCCCGATGTGGGGGGCGGGAGCCCAGTGTGGGGGGAGGGAGTCCAATGTGGGGGGCTGGGACCCCAAATATGGGGGATGGGAGCCCAAATATGGGGGGCGGGAGCCCAATATGGGGGGTGGGACCCCAATGTGGGGGGCTGGGACCCCAAATATGGGGGGTGGGACCCCAATATGGGGGGTGGGACCCCAATGTGGGGGGTGGGACCCCAAATATGGGGGATGGGAGCCCAAATATGGGGGGCGGGAGCCAAAATGGGGGGGTGGGACCCCAATGTGGGGGAAGGGACCCCAAATATGGGGGATGGGAGCCCAAATATGGGGGGCGGGAGCCCAATATGGGGGGGGTGGGACCCCAATGTGGGGGGCTGGGACCCCAAATATGGGGGGCGGGACCCCAATGTGGGGGGTGGGACCCCAATGTGGGGGGTGGGACCCCAAATATGGGGGGCGGGACCCCAATGTGGGGGGTGGGACCCCAATGTGGGGGGTGGGACCCAAAATGGGGGGGTGGGACCCCAATGTGGGGGGAGGGACCCCAAATATGGGGGGCGGGACCCCAATGTGGGGGGTGGGACCCCAATGTGGGGGGTGGGACCCCCATGTGGGGGGAGGGACCCCAAATATGGGGGGCGGGACCCCAATGTGGGGGGCGGGACCCAAAATGGGGGGGTGGGACCCCAATGTGGGGGGAGGGACCCCAAATATGGGGGGCGGGACCCCAATGTGGGGGGCGGGACCCCAAATATGGGGGATGGGAGCCCAATGTGGGGGGCGGGAGCCCAATATGGGGGGGGTGGGACCCCAATGTGGGGGGCTGGGACCCCAAATATGGGGGGTGGGACCCCAATGTGGGGGGTGGGACCCCAATGTGGGGGGCTGGGACCCCAAATATGGGGGGCGGGACCCCAATATGGGGGGTGGGACCCCAATGTGGGGGGCTGGGACCCCAAATATGGGGGGCGGGACCCCAGTGTGGGGGTGGGACCCAAAATGGGGGGGTGGGACCCCAATGTGGGGGGTGGGACCCAAAATGGGGGGGGGTGGGACCCCAATATGGGGGATGGGACCCCAATGTGGGGGGCTGGGACCCCAATGTGGGGGGCGGGACCCCAATGTGGGGGGTGGGACCCAAAATGGGGGGGTGGGACCCCAATGTGGGGGGCTGGGACCCCAAATATGGGGGGCGGGACCCCAATGTGGGGGGTGGGACCCAAAATGGGGGGTGGGACCCCAACACGGGGGGCTGGGACCCCAATATGTGGGGCAGGACCCCAATACCCCGGGGGGACCCCACCGGGGGGGGTGGGGCTGGGGGCGTGTCACGGGTGTCCATGGGGGTGTGTGTGGGGCCGGCCGTGGGTCACAGGGCTCCCCGTGGGGCCGGCCGTGGGGCTGCCTGTGGGGCTGGCTGTGGGTCCCGGGGTCCGTGGGGGTCTCTGTGGGTCCGGGTGTGGGTCCGCGGGGCTCCCTGTGGGTCTGGCTGTGGGTCCCAGGGTCTCAGTGGGTCTGGCTGTGGGTCCGTGGGGCTCTCTGGGGGTCCAGCTGTGGGTCTGGCTGTGGGTCCCAGGGTCTGTGGGGGTCCCTGTGGGTCCGGCCATGGCTCCGTGGGTCCCGGGGTCTCTGTGGGTCCGGGCTCCCCGTGGGTCGGTGGGTCCATGGGTCCATGGGGGTCGGTGGGTCCGGGTGTGGGTTCCGGGGTCTCTGTGGGTCCCGGGGTCTCTGTGGGTCCGGGCTCCCCATGGGTCCGGGTGTGGGTCCGTGGGTCCCGGGCTCCCCGTGGGTCCAGCTGTGGGTCCAGCTGTGGGTCCGGCCATGGGTCCTGGGGTCTCTGTGGGTCCCGGGCTCCCCGTGGGTCCGAGTGTGGGTCCGGGCTCCCCGTGGGTCGGTGGGTCCGGCTGTGGGTTGGTGGGTCGGTGGGTCGGTGGCTCCAGGCTCCCCATGGGTCGGTGGGTCTGTGGGTCTGGGTGTGGGTCGGTGGGTCCCGGGGTCTCTGTGGGTCTGGGCTCCCCGTGGGTCGGTGGGTCCCGGGGTCTCTGTGGGTCGGTGGGTCCCGGGGTCTCTCCCCGTGGATTGGTGGCTCCAGGCTCCCCGTGGCTCTGGCCGTGGGTCCCGGGGTCTCTGTGGGTCCGGGCTCCCCGTGGGTCGGTGGGTCCGGCTGTGGGTCGGTGGCTCGGTGGGTCCGGGTGTGGGTTGGTGGCTCCGGGCTCCCCGTGGGTCGGTGGGTCTGTGGGTCTGGGTGTGGGTCGGTGGGTCCCGGGGTCTTTGTGGGTCTGGGCTCCCCGTGGGTCGGTGGGTCCCGGGCTCCCTGTGGGTCTGGGTGTGGGTCGGTGGGTCCCGGGGTCTCTGTGGGTCCAGGCTCCCTGTGGGTCGGTGGGTCCCGGGGTCTCTGTGGGTCTGGGCTCCCCGTGGGTTGGTGGGTCCTGGGGTCTCTGTGGGTCGGTGGGTCAGTGGGTCCCGGGGTCTCTGGGTCAGTGGGTCCCGGGGTCTCTCCCCGGGGGTCGGTGGCTCCGGGCTCCCCGTGGGTCGGTGGGTCCCGGGCTCTCTGTGGGTCTGGGCTCCCCGTGGGTCGGTGGGTCCCGGGGTCTCTGTGGGTCCGGCTGTGGGTCGGTGGGTCCCGGGGTCTCTGTGGGTCCGGGCTCCCCGTGGGTCTGTGGGTCTGGGTGTGGGTCGGTGGGTCCCGGGGTCTCTGTGGGTCCCGGGCTCCCTGTGGGTCGGTGGGTCCCGGGGTCTCTGTGGGTCCGGGCTCCCCGTGGGTCGGTGGGTCCCGGGCTCCCTGTGGGTCCGGCTGTGGGTCGGTGGGTCCCGGGGTCTCGGGGGCTCCGGGCTCCCCGTGGGTCGGTGGGTCCCGGGGTCTCTGTGGGTCGGTGGGTCCAGCTGTGGGTCGGTGGGTCCCGGGGTCTCTGTGGGTCGGTGGGTCCGGCTGTGGGTCGGTGGGTCCCGGGGTCTCTGTGGGTCCGGGCTCCCCGTGGGTCGGTGGGTCTGTGGGTCTGGGTGTGGGTCGGTGGGTCCCGGGGTCTCTCCCCGTGGGTCGGTGGGTCCCGGGGTCTCTGTGGGTCGGTGGGTCCCGGGCTCCCTGTGGGTCCGGCTGTGGGTCGGTGGGTCCCGGGGTCTCGGTGGGTCTGGGCTCCCCGTGGGTTGGTGGGTCCCGGGGTCTCTGTGGGTCGGTGGGTCCCGGGGTCTCTGTGGGTCGGTGGGTCCGGCTGTGGGTCGGTGGGTCCCGGGGGCTCGGTGGGTCCCGGGGTCTCGGGGGCTCCGGGCTCCCCGTGGGTCGGAGGGTCCCGGGCTCCCTGTGGGTCCGGCTGTGGGTCGGTGGGTCCCGGGGTCTCTGTGGGTCGGTGGCTCCGGGCTCCCCGTGGGTCGGTGGGTCCCGGGGTCTCTCCCCGTGGGTCGGTGGCTCCGGGCTCCCCGTGGGTCGGTGGGTCCGTGGGTCCGGGTGTGGGTCAGTGGGTCCGGGCTCCCCGTGGCTCTGGCCGTGGGTCCCGGGGTCTCTGTGGGTCCCGGGCTCCCCGTGGGTTGGTGGGTCTGGCTGTGGGTCGGTGGGTCGGTGGCTCCGGGCTCCCCGTGGGTCGGTGGGTCTGTGGGTCTGGGTGTGGGTCGGTGGGTCCCGGGGTCTCTATGGGTCGGTGGGTCCGGCTGTGGGTCGGTGGGTCCCGGGGTCTCTCCCCGTGGGTCGGTGGGTCCCGGGCTCCCTGTGGGTCCGGGCTCCCCGTGGGTCAGTGGGTCCCGGGGTCTCGGTGGGTCCCGGGGTCTCGGGGGCTCCGGGCTCCCCGTGGGTCGGTGGGTCCCGGGGTCTCGGGGGCTCCGGGCTCCCCGTGGGTCGGAGGGTCCCGGGCTCCCTGTGGGTCCGGCTGTGGGTCGGTGGGTCCCGGGGTCTCTGTGGGTCGGTGGCTCCGGGCTCCCCGTGGGTCGGTGGGTCCCGGGGTCTCTCCCTGTGGGTCGGTGGGTCCCGGGGTCTCTGTGGGTCGGTGGGTCGGTGGGTCCCGGGGTCTCTGTGGGTCGGTGGGTCGGTGGGTCCCGGGGTCTCTCCCCGTGGGTCGGTGGGTCCCGGGCTCCCCGTGGGTCGGTGGGTCCCGGGGTCTCGGTGGGTCCCGGGGGCTCGGGGGCTCCGGGCTCCCCGCGGCTCCGGCCGGGGGTCGCTGAGGGCCGCCCGCAGCGGAGCGGGGGCAGCGCTCGGTGGCGCAGGCGGCGGCGGTGGCCGGGGGCCGCCTCTACGTGTCGGGCGGGTTCGACGGGGCGGCGCTGGGGGCGCTGCGGCGGCTGCGGCTGCCCCCGGATCCCTGCGCGGCGCTGGCCGGGCCCCAGCACTGCGAGCGCGCGGCCGCCGCCTGCGCCTGGTGCCGCGGGGGCTGCGTGGAGGCCGAGGCCGCCCAGAGGTGGGGGGCGGAATGGGGGGCTGGGGGGGGGCTATGGGGGGCTATGGGGCTGGGGGGGCTATGGGGTGTGAGGGGGGTTATGGGGCGTGGGGGGCGAGGGGGCTATGGGGGGTTATGGGGTGTGGGGGCTATGGGGGGGCTATGGGGCTGGGGGGGCTATGGGGGGGCTATGGGGGCTATGGGGCTGGGGGGGCTATGGGGGTTATGGGGTGTGGGGGGCTATGGGGCTGGGGGGGGCTATGGGGGGTTATGGGGGCTATGGGGGGGGGGGCTATGGGGGTTATGGGGTGTGGGGGCCTATGGGGCTGGGGGGGCTATGGGGGGGCTATGGGGGCTATGGGGCTGGGGGGGCTATGGGGGCTCTGGGGGGGCTATGGGGTGTGAGGGGGGTTATGGGGCGTGGGGGGCGAGGGGGCTATGGGGGGTTATGGGGTGTGGGGGCTATGGGGGGGGCTATGGGGCTGGGGGGGCTTATGGGGGGGCTATGGGCTATGGGGGCTATGGGGCTGGGGGGGCTATGGGGTGTGGGGGGGGTTATGGGGTGTGGGGGGGCGGGGGAGGCTATGGGGTGTGGGGGGCTATGGGGGGTTATGGGGCTGGGGGGGGCTATGGGGCTGGGGGGGCTATGGGGGGGCTATGGGGGCTATGGGGCTGGGGGGGGCTATGGGGTGTGAGGGGGGTTATGGGGCGTGGGGGGCGAGGGGGCTATGGGGGGTTATGGGGTGTGGGGGCTATGGGGGGGCTATGGGGCTGGGGGGGCTATGGGGGGGCTATGGGGGCTATGGGGCTGGGGGGGCTATGGGGTGGTTGGGGGGGGTATGGGGTGTGGGGGGCGGGGGGGGCTATGGGGGTGGGGGGGCTATGGGGGGTTATGGGGCTGGGGGGGGCTATGGGGGCTATGGGGGGGCTATGGGGCGTGGGGGGGGGGGGGCTATGGGGGCTATGGGGGGGGGCTATGGGGCTGGGGGGGCTATGGGGGCTCTGGGGGGGCTATGGGGCATGGGGGGCAGGGGGGCTATGGGGGGGCTATGGGGCTGGGGGGGGGCTATGGGGGGTTATGGGGTGTGGGGGGCTGGGGGGGCTATGGGGTGTGAGGGGGGCTATGGGGGTTATGGGGTGTGGGGGGCTATGGGGCTGGGGGGGCTATGGGGGGGCTATGGGCTATGGGGGCTATGGGGGGCTATGGGGTACATGGGGGGTTATGGGGGCTATGGGGCTGGGGGGGGCTGTGGGGGGTTATGGGGTGTGGGGGGGCTATGGGCGGTTATGGGGCTGGGGGGGCTATGGGGTGTGAGGGGGGCTATGGGGGCTTATGGGGCTGGGGGGGCTATGGGGGGCTATGGGGTGTGGGGGGCTATGGGGGGGCTATGGGGCTGGGGGGGATATGGGGGCTATGGGGGGGCTATGGGGCGTGGGGGGCGGGGGGGCTATGGGGCTGGGGGGGGGCTATGGGGGTTATGGGGGGGCTATGGGGGCCATGGGGTGTGTGGGGCTATGGGGGGGCTATGGGGGGTTATGGGCTATGGGGGCTATGGGGGGCCATGGGGTACATGGGGGGTTATGGGGGCTATGGGGCTGGGGGGGCTGGGGGGGGTTATGGGGGGCTATGGGGGGGCTATGGGGTGTGGGGGGCTGGGGGGGGGCTATGGGCTATGGGGGGTTATGGGGTGTGGGGGGCTATGGGGCTGGGGGGGCTATGGGGGGGCTATGGGGGTTATGGGGCTGGGGGGACTATGGGGGGGCTATGGGCTATGGGGGCTATGGGGCTGGGGGGCTATGGGGTGTGAGGGGGGTTATGGGGGGTTATGGGGTGTGTGGGGCTGGGGGGGCTATGGGGGGTTATGGGCTATGGGGGCTATGGGGGGGCTATGGGGTGTGGGGGGCTGGGGGGGCTATGGGGGGTTATGGGGTACATGGGGGGCTATGGGGGGTTATGGGGCTGGGGGGGCTATGGGGGCTATGGGGTGTGGGGGGCTGGGGGGGTTATGGGGTACATGGGGGGCTATGGGGGTTATGGGGCTGGGGGGGCTATGGGGGCTATGGGGCTGTGGGGGGCTATGGGGGGCTATGGGGCTGGGGGGGCTATGGGCTATGGGGGCTATGGGGGGCTATGGGGCTGGGGGGGGCTATGGGGGGTTATGGGGTACATGGGGGGCTATGGGGGGTTATGGGGCTGGCGGGGCTATGGGGGGGCTATGGGGCTATGGGGCTGGGGGGGGCTATGGGGCTTATGGGGTGTGGGGGGCTGGGGGGGCTATGGGGGGCTATGGGGCTGGGGGGGCTATGGGGGGCTATGGGGTGTGTGGGGCTGGGGGGGGCTGGAGGGCAGGTGGGGGTCTATGGGGGGGCTGGGGGGCTATGGGGGGTGGGCGGGGCATGCAAACGAGATGCAAATGAGATGCAAACGAGGGGCGGGTCCCCCCCCAGGCTGGGCTGCGACCCCGGCCCCGCCGCCTGCGCCCCCTCCCCCCGCACCCCCCAGGACTGTGGGCGCCTGCGGAGCTGCAGCGAGTGCCTGGGCCAGCACCCCCGCGCCGTGGGGGGGGGACACGCCGGTGAGCGCCCCATAGCGACCCACAGCGCCCCATAGCGACCCATAGACACCCCATAGCACCCCCGCGCCGTGGGGGGGGACACGCCGGTGAGCGCCCCATAGCGACCCACAGCGCCCCATAGACACCCCATAGCACCCCATAGACACCCCATAGCACCCCCGCGCCGTGGGGGGGGACACGCCGGTGAGCGCCCCATAGCGACCCACAGCGCCCCATAGCGACCCATAGACACCCCATAGACACCCCATAGCACCCCCGCGCCGTGGGGGGGGACACGCCGGTGAGCGCCCCATAGCGACCACAGCGCCCCATAGCGACCCATAGACACCCCATAGACACCCCATAGCACCCCCGCGCCGTGGGGGGGGACACGCCGGTGAGCGCCCCATAGCGACCCACAGCGCCCCATAGCGACCCATAGACACCCCATAGACACCCCATAGCACCCCCGCGCCGTGGGGGGGGACACGCCGGTGAGCGCCCCATAGCGACCCACAGCGCCCCATAGCGACCCATAGACACCCCATAGCACCCCCGCGCCGTGGGGGGGGACACGCCGGTGAGCGCCCCATAGCGACCCACAGCGCCCCATAGACACCCCATAGCACCCCATAGACACCCCATAGCACCCCCGCGCCGTGGGGGGGGACACGCGGTGAGCGCCCCATAGCGACCCACAGCGCCCCATAGCGACCCATAGACACCCCATAGACACCCCATAGCACCCCCCGCGCCGTGGGGGGGGACACGCCGGTGAGCGCCCCATAGCGGACCCATAGACAGCCCCATAGACGACCCCTAGACACCCCATAGACACCCCATCGCACCCGGGGGGGGGGGGGGGGGGGGGGGACACCGCAGGTGAGCGCCCCATAGCGACCCATAGACAGCCCATAGCGACCCATAGACACCCATAGACACCCCATAGCCACCCCCCGCGCCCGTGGGGGGGGACACGGCCGGTGAGCGCCCCATAGCGACCCACAGCTAGCCCCATAGAGACCCATAGGACACCCCATAGACCACCCCATAGACACCCCATAGACCCCGCGCCGTGGGGGGGGGGACACGCCGGTGAGCGCCCCATAGCGACCCCATAGGCCATAGCGGACCCCATAGACGACCCATAGAACCACATAGACACCCATAGCACCCCCGCGCCGTGGGGGGGGACACGCCGGTGAGCGCCCCATAGCGACCCATAGCGACCCATAGCGACCCATAGCACCCCCGCGCCGTGGGGGGCGACGCCCCGGTGAGCGCCCCATAGCGACCCATAGATACCCCATAGACACCCCATAGCACCCCCGCGCCGTGGGGGGGGACACGCCGGTGAGCGCCCCATAGCGACCCATAGACACCCCATAGACACCCCATAGCACCCCCGCGCCGTGGGGGGGGACACCCCGGTGAGCGCCCCATAGCGACCCATAGACACCCCATAGACACCCCATAGCACCCCCGCGCCGTGGGGGGGGACACGCCGGTGAGCGCCCCATAGCGACCCACAGCGCCCCATAGACACCCCATAGCACCCCCGCGCCGTGGGGGGGGACACGCCGGTGAGCGCCCCATAGCGACCCATAGACACCCCATAGACACCCCATAGCACCCCGCGCCGTGGGGGGGGACACCCCGGTGAGCGCCCCATAGCGACCCATAGATACCCCATAGACACCCCATAGCACCCCCGCGCCGTGGGGGGGGACACGCCGGTGAGCGCCCCATAGCGACCCATAGACACCCCATAGCACCCCCGCGCCGTGGGGGGGGACGCCCCGGTGAGCGCCCCATAGCGACCCACAGCGCCCCATAGCGACCCATAGACACCCCATAGACACCCCATAGCACCCCCGCGCCGTGGGGGGGGACACGCCGGTGAGCGCCCCATAGCGACCCATAGACACCCCATAGACACCCCATAGCACCCCCGCGCCGTGGGGGGGGACACGCCGGTGAGCGCCCCATAGCGACCCATAGACACCCCATAGACACCCCATAGCACCCCCGCGCCGTGGGGGGGGACACGCCGGTGAGCGCCCCATAGCGACCCACAGCGCCCCATAGCGACCCATAGCACCCCCGCGCCGTGGGGGGGGACACGCCGGTGAGCGCCCCATAGCGACCCACAGCGCCCCATAGACACCCCATAGCACCCCCGCGCCGTGGGGGGGGACACGCCGGTGAGCGCCCCATAGCGACCCACAGCGCCCCATAGACACCCCATAGCACCCCCGCGCCGTGGGGGGGGACACGCCGGTGAGCGCCCCATAGCGACCCATAGACACCCCATAGACACCCCATAGCACCCCCGCGCCGTGGGGGGGGACACGCCGGTGAGCGCCCCATAGCGACCCATAGACACCCCATAGACACCCCATAGCACCCCCGCGCCGTGGGGGGGGACACCCCGGTGAGCGCCCCATAGCGACCCACAGCGCCCCATAGACACCCCATAGCACCCCCGCGCCGTGGGGGGGGACACGCCGGTGAGCGCCCCATAGCGACCCACAGCGCCCCATAGCGACCCATAGACACCCCATAGACACCCCATAGACACCCCATAGCACCCCCGCGCCGTGGGGGGGGACACGCCGGTGAGCGCCCCATAGCGACCCACAGCGCCCCATAGACACCCCATAGACACCCCATAGACACCCCATAGACACCCCATAGCACCCCCGCGCCGTGGGGGGGGACGCCCCGGTGAGCGCCCCATAGCGACCCATAGACACCCCATAGCACCCCCGCGCCGTGGGGGGGGACACCCCGGTGAGCGCCCCATAGCGACCCACAGCACCCCATAGACACCCCATAGACACCCCATAGACACCCCATAGACACCCCATAGCACCCCCGCGCCGTGGGGGGGGGACACGCCGGTGAGCGCCCCATAGCGACCCACAGCGCCCCATAGCGACCGATAGACACCCCATAGACACCCCATAGCACCCCCGCGCCGTGGGGGGCGACGCCCCGGTGAGCGCCCCCATAGCGACCCATAGATACCCCATAGCAACCCATAGACACCCCATGGACACCCCATAGCACCCCCACGCCGTGGGGGGGGACACGCCGGTGAGCGCCCCATAGCGACCCATAGACACCCCATAGCGCCCCATAGACACCCATAGACACCCCATAGCACCCCCGCGCCGTGGGGGGCGACGCCCCGGTGAGCGCCCCATAGCGACCCACAGCGCCCCATAGCGACCCATAGACACCCCATAGACACCCCATAGCACCCCCGCGCCGTGGGGGGCGACGCCCCGGTGAGCGCCCCATAGCGACCCATAGATACCCCATAGCAACCCATAGACACCCCATGGACACCCCATAGCACCCCCACGCCGTGGGGGGGGACACGCCGGTGAGCGCCCCATAGCGACCCATAGCGACCCATAGCAACCCATAGACACCCCATGGACACCCCATAGCACCCCCACGCCGTGGGGGGGGGACATGCCGGTGAGCGCCCCATAGCGACCCATAGACACCCCATGGACACCCCATAGCACCCCCACGCCGTGGGGGGGGACATGCCGGTGAGCGCCCCATAGCGACCCATAGACACCCCATAGCACCCCCGCGCCGTGGGGGGGGACACGCCGGTGAGCGCCCCATAGCGACCCATAGACACCCCATAGACACCCCATAGCACCCCCGCGCCGTGGGGGGGGACACCCCGGTGAGCGCCCCATAGCGACCCATAGATACCCCATAGACACCCCATAGCACCCCCGCGCCGTGGGGGGGGACACGCCGGTGAGCGCCCCATAGCGACCCATAGACACCCCATAGCACCCCCGCGCCGTGGGGGGCGACGCCCCGGTGAGCGCCCCATAGCGACCCACAGCGCCCCATAGCGACCCATAGACACCCCATAGACACCCCATAGCACCCCCGCGCCGTGGGGGGGGACACGCCGGTGAGCGCCCCATAGCGACCCATAGACACCCCATAGACACCCCATAGCACCCCCGCGCCGTGGGGGGGGACACGCCGGTGAGCGCCCCATAGCGACCCATAGACACCCCATAGACACCCCATAGCACCCCCGCGCCGTGGGGGGGGACACGCCGGTGAGCGCCCCATAGCGACCCATAGACACCCCATAGACACCCCATAGACACCCCATAGCACCCCCGCGCTGTGGGGGGGGACACGCCGGTGAGCGCCCCATAGCGACCCATAGACACCCCATAGACACCCCATAGCACCCCATAGATACCCCATAGCACCCCCGCGCCGTGGGGGGGGACACGCCGGTGAGCGCCCCATAGCGACCCATAGACACCCCATAGACACCCCATAGACACCCCATGGACACCCCATAGCACCCCCGCGCCGTGGGGGGGGACACGCCGGTGAGCGCCCCATAGCGACCCATAGACACCCCATAGACACCCCATAGCACCCCCGCGCCGTGGGGGGGGACACGCCGGTGAGCGCCCCATAGCGACCCATAGACACCCCATAGACACCCCATAGACACCCCATAGATACCCCATAGCACCCCCGCGCCGTGGGGGGGGACGCCCCGGTGAGCGCCCCATAGCGACCCATAGACACCCCATAGACACCCCCAGCCTCATAGCACCCCTGCGCCATGGGGGGGCACACGCCAGTGAGCGCCCCACGGCGACCCATAGCGACCCACGGCGACCCATAGACACCCCATAGCACCCCATAGACACCCCATGGCACCCCATAGACACCGCATAGACACCCCCAGCCCCATAGCACCCCCGCATCATGGGGGGGGATGCCCCAGTGAGCGCCCCACGGCGACCCACAGCGACCCATAGACACCCCCGTAGCACCCCATAGACACCCCTAACGCTATAGCAGCTTTCTATGGATCTTTTTGTGCCCCATAGAGCACTATATACCATATATTCTGCCCCATAGCGCTCCTCCATGGGTCCCCTCCTGCCCCATAGCGCTCTCTCCTGCCCCATAGCGGCCTATATCCCCCATGTCCTGCCCCATAGCGCCTCTCCATGGACCTTTTCCTGCCCCATAGCGCTCTCTCCTGCCCCATAGCAGCCTCTCCTGCCCCATAGCGCCCCTCCATGGGTCCCCTCCTGCCCCATAGTGGCCTATATACCATATGTCCTGCCCCATAGCACCCCCTCTTGCCCCATAGCGCCCCTCCATGGGCCCCCTCCTGCCCCATAGCGCTCTCTCCTGCCCCATAGCGCCCCTCCATGGACCCCCTCCTGCCCCATAGCGGCCTCTCCTGCCCCATAGCGGCCTGTATCCCACATCTCCTGCCCCATAGCGCTCTCTCCTGCCCCATAGCGCCCCTCCATGGACCCCCTCCTGCCCCATAGCGGCCTATATGCCACATCTCCTGCCCCATAGCGGCCTATATCCCACATCTCGTGCCCCATAGCGGCCTCTCCTGCCCCATAGCGCCCCTCCATGGACCCCCTCCTGCCCCATAGCGGCCTATATCCCACATCTCCTGCCGCATAGCGCTCTCTCCTGCCCCATAGCAGCCTCTCCTGCCCCATAGCGCTCTCTCCTGCCCCATAGCGCTCTCTCCTGCCCCATAGCGCCCCTCCGTGGGCCCCCTCCTGCCCCATAGCGGCCTATATCCCACATCTCCTGCCCCATAGCACCTCTCCATGGACCTTTTCCTGCCCCATAGCGCTCTCTCCTGCCCCATAGCGCCCCTCCGTGGGCCCCCTCCTGCCCCATAGCGCCCCTCCATGGGCTCCCTCCTGCCCCATAGCGGTCTCTCCTGCCCTATAGCTCCCCTCCATGGGCCCCCTCCTGCCCCATAGCGCTCTCTCCTGCCCCATAGCGCCCCTCCATGGACCCCCTCCTGCCCCATAGCGGTTTATATCCCACGTCTCATGCCCCATAGCGCCCTCTCCTGCCCCATAGCAGCCTGTATCCCCCATGTCCTGCCCCATAGCGCCCTCTCCTGCCCCATAGCAGCCTGTATCCCACATCTCCTGCCCCATAGCGCCCCTCCTGCCCCATAGCGCTCTCTCCTGCCCCATAGCACCCCTCCATGGACCCCCTCCTGCCCCATAGCGCCCTCTCCTTCCCCATAGCGGCCTGTATCCCCTATGTCCTGCCCCTTAGCGCTCTCTCTTGCCCCATAGCACCCCTCCATGGACCCCCTCCTGCCCCATAGCGCTCTCTCCTGCCCCATAGCACCCCTCCATGGGCTCCCTCCTGCCCCATAGCGGTCTCTCCTGCCCTATAGCTCCCCTCCATGGGCCCCCTCCTGCCCCATAGCGCTCTCTCCTGCCCCATAGCGCCCCTCCATGGATCCCCTCCTGCCCCATAGCGGTTTATATCCCACGTCTCCTGCCCCATAGCGCCCTCTCCTGCCCCATAGCAGCCTGTATCCCCCATGTCCTGCCCCATAGCGCCCTCTCCTGCCCCATAGCAGCCTGTATCCCACATCTCCTGCCCCATAGCGCCCCTCCTGCCCCATAGCGCTCTCTCCTGCCCCATAGCGCCCCTCCATGGACCCCCTCCTGCCCCATAGCAGCCTGTATCCCACATCTCCTGCCCCATAGCGGCCTCTCTTGCCCCATAGCGCCCCTCCATGGGCCCCCTCCTGCCCCATAGCGGCCTATATACCATATGTCCTGCCCCATAGCAGCCCCTCTTGCCCCATAGCGCCCCTCCGTGGGCCCCCTCCTGCCCCATAGCACCCTCTCCTGCCCCATAGCAGCCTGTATCCCACATTTCCTGCCCCATAGCGGCCTCTCCTGCCCCATAGCGCCCCTCCATGGGTCCCCTCCTGCCCCATAGCGGCCTATATACCATATGTCCTGCCCCATAGCACCCCCTCCTGCCCCATAGCGCCCCTCCATGGGCTTCCTCCTGCCCCATAGCGCTCTCTCCTGCCCCATAGCGCTCCTCCATGGACCCCCTCCTGCCCCATAGCGGCCTCTCCTGCCCCATAGCGTCGCTCTGTGGACCCCCTCCTGCCCCATAGCGGCCTATATACCATATGTCCTGCCCCATAGCACCCCCTCCTGCCCCATAGCGCCCCTCCATGGGCTTCCTCCTGCCCCATAGCGCTCTCTCCTGCCCCATAGCGCTCCTCCATGGACCCCCTCCTGCCCTATAGCGGCCTCTCCTGCCCCATAGCGTCGCTCTGTGGATCCCCTCCTGCCCCATAGCGGCCTCTCCTGCCCCATAGCGCCCCTCCATGGGCTCCCTCCTGCCCCATAGCGCTCTCTCCTGCCCCATAGCACCCCTCCATGGGCCCCCTCCTGCCCCATAGCGGCCTCTCCTGCCCCATAGCGCTCTCTCCTGCCCCATAGTGCCCCTCCTGCCCCATAGCGGCCTGTATCCCACATGTCCTGCCGCATAGCGCCCCTCCTGCCCCATAGCGCTCTCTCCTGCCCCATAGCGCCCCTCCATGGACCCCCTCCTGCCCCATAGCGCCCCTCCGTGGACCCTCTCCTGCCCCATAGCGCTCTCTCCTGCCCCATAGCGCCCCTCCATGGACCCCCTCCTGCCCCATAGCGCTCTCTCCTGCCCCATAGCGCCCCTCCATGGGCTCCCTCCTGCCCCATAGCGCCCCTCCATGGACCCCCTCCTGCCCCATAGCGCCCTCCGTGGGCCCCCCCGCCCCCGCTGACCCCGCTGACCCCGTGCCCCCCCGCAGCCCCCCCAGCTGTGCACGTGGTGCACCAACTGCCCCGAGGGCGCGTGCATCGCGCGGGGCCGCAGCTGCGCGCGGGAGAGCGACTGTGGCGGGAGCCAGCGCGCGGTCGCCGCCGCCGCCAACTGCTCCGAGGCCGCCTGCGGCGCCGCCGACTGCGGCGCGTGCACCGCCGGGGGGGGCTGCGTCTGGACGCGGCAGTTCAAGCGCACGGGTGAGGGGGGGGCGCTATGGGGGGGGTGTGAGGGGATGGGGGGTGTGAGGGGAGATGGGGGGGTGTGAGGGGATGGGGGTTATGGGGGTGTGAGGGGATGGGGGGATGGGGGGTGTGAGGGGATGGGGGGGGGCTGCGTCTGGACGCGGCAGTTCAAGCGCACGGGTGAGGGGGGGCTGCGGGGGGGGGGGGCTGTGAGGGGAAATGGGGGGTGTGAGGGGATGGGGGTTGTGGGGGCTGTGAGGGGATGGGGGGTGTGAGGGGATGGGGGTGTGAGGGGCGGGGGGGTGTGGGGACATGAGGGGTGTGAGGAGATGGGGGTTATGGGGGCTGTGAGGGGCGGGGGGGGCTGCGTCTGGACGCGGCAGTTCAAGCGCACGGGTGAGGGGGGGGGGCTATGGGGGGGGGTGTGGGGGGATGGGGGTTATGGGGGGGGTCTGTGAGGGGAGATGGGGGCTGTGAGGGGACGGGGGGGGCTATGGGGGGCTGTGGGGAGATGGGGGGCTGTGAGGGGATGGGGGCTGTGAGGGGCGGGGGGGGCTATGGGGGGCTGTGGGGAGATGGGGGGGCTGTGAGGGGATGGGGGTTATGGGGGCTGTGAGGGGATGGGGGTGTGAGGGGAGATGGGGGCTGTGAGGGGATGGGGGGGGCTATGGGGGGCTGTGGGGAGATGGGGGGGCTGTGAGGGGATGGGGGTTATGGGGGGTGTGAGGGGAGATGGGGGGTGTGAGGGGATGGGGGGATGGGGGGAGATGGGGGGTGTGAGGGGAGATGGGGGCTGTGAGGGGATGGGGGGGCTATGGGGGGCTGTGGGGAGATGGGGGGGCTGTGAGGGGATGGGGGTTATGGGGGGTGTGAGGGGAGGGCTGTGAGGGGATGGGGGTTATGGGGGGTGTGAGGGGAGATGGGGGGTGTGAGGGGATGGGGGGATGGGGGGAGATGGGGGGTGTGAGGGGACATGGGGGGGCTGTGAGGGGCGGGGGGGGCTGCGTCTGGACGCGGCAGTTCAAGCGCACGGGTGAGGGGGGGGGGGGCTATGGGGGGGTGTGAGGGGATGGGGGGGCTGTGAGGGGATGGGGGGTGTGAGGGGATGGGGGTTGTGGGGGGTGTGAGGGGAGATGGGGGCTGTGAGGGAATGGGGGTTATGGGGGGCGTGAGGGGAGATGGGGGGTGTGAGGGAATGGGGGTTATGGGGGGCGTGAGGGGAGATGGGGGGTGTGAGGGGAGATGGGGGGTGTGAGGGGATGGGGGTTATGGGGGGCGTGAGGGGATGGGGGGGGGCTGCGTCTGGACGCGGCAGTTCAAGCGCACGGGTGAGGGGGGGGCTGCGAGGGGGGGGGGGGGTGAGGGGACATGGAGGGGGTGAGGGGATGGGGGTTGTGGGGGGTGTGAGGGGAAATGGGGGCTGTGAGGGAATGGGGGTTATGGGGGGTCTGTGGGGAGATGAGGGGGGGCTGTGGGGCCTGGGGGGGGTGAGGGGATGGGGGGGGGGGCTGCGTCTGGACGCGGCAGTTCAAGCGCACGGGTGAGGGGGGGGGGCTATGGGGGGGGGGTGTGGGGGGATGGGGGTTATGGGGGGGGTCTGTGAGGGGAGATGGGGGCTGTGAGGGGACGGGGGGGGCTATGGGGGGCTGTGGGGAGATGGGGGGGCTGTGAGGGGATGGGGGCTGTGAGGGGCGGGGGGGGCTATGGGGGGGATGGGGGGTGTGAGGGGAAATGGGGGGTGTGAGGGGATGGGGGTTATGGGGGGGGTCTGTGAGGGGCGGGGGGGGGCTATGGGGGGGGCTGTGGGGAGATGGGGGGGCTATGGGGGGGATGGGGGGGTGAGGGGATGGGGGTTACGGGGGGGGTCTGTGAGGGGCGGGGGGGGGCTATGGGGGGGCTGTGGGGAGATGGGGGGGGGCTGTGGGGCCTGGGGGGATGGGGGCTGTGAGGGGCTGGGGGTTATGGGGGGAGATGGGGCTTATGGGGAGAGGCAGATGGGCGTGGGGATGGGTGTGGGGCCGGGCCCCCCCTGACCCCCATGTGTGGGGCCGGGGGTGCCGGTCCCTGACCCCCACGTGTGGGGCTGGTCTCTGACCCCCATGTGTGGGGCTGGGTGTGGGCCCGGGGGTGCTGGTCCCTGACCCCCACGTGTGGGGCTGGGTGTGTGGGGCCGGGGGTGCTGGTTGCTGACCCCCATGTGTGGGGTGTGTGTGGGGCCGGGGGTGCTGGTTGCTGACCCCCATGTGTGGGGCTGGTCCCTGACCCCCATGTGTGGGCCCGGGGGTGCCGGTCCCTGACCCCCACGTGCGGGGCCGGTTGCTGACCCCCACGTGTGGGGCCGGTCGCTGACCCCCATGTGTGGGGCCGGTCCCTGACCCCCACGTGTGGGGCCGGTCGCTGACCCCCATGTGCGGGGCCGGTCGCTGACCCCCACGTGTGGGGCCGGTCCCTGACCCCCATGTGTGGGGCCGGTCGCTGACCCCCATGTGTGGGGCCGGTCCCTGACCCCCACGTGTGGGGCCGGTCCCTGACCCCCATGTGTGGGGCTGGGTGTGGGCCCGGGGGTGCCGGTCCCTGACCCCCATGTGCGGGGCCGGTCGCTGACCCCCATGTGTGGGGCCGGTCCCTGACCCCCACGTGTGGGGCCGGTCCCTGACCCCCCATGTGCGGGGCCGGTCGCTGACCCCCATGTGTGGGGCCGGGGGTGCCGGTCCCTGACCCCCACGTGTGGGGCCGGTCCCTGACCCCCATGTGTGGGGCCGGTCCCTGACCCCCATGTGCGGGGCCGGTCGCTGACCCCCATGTGTGGGGCTGGGTGTGGGCCCGGGGGTGCCGGTCCCTGACCCCCACGTGTGGGGCCGGTCGCTGACCCCCACGTGTGGGGCCGGTCCCTGACCCCCCGCGCGCCGCAGGGTGGAGCTGCCTCAGCCGCGCGCTGCTCGAGCTCTCGCCGGTGCCGCTGGAGGCGTCGCCGCCGCTGCCCTGCCCCGCGCCCTGCCCCCGCCTGCGCTCCTGCGCCGCCTGCCTGGGCCCGCGCGGCGCCGGCGGGAGCCACTGCGTCTGGAGCCAGGCTCTGCGGCAGGTGGGCACTTGGGGGGCACTTGGGGGGCACTTGGGGGGCTGGGGGGGCACTTGGGGGGCTGGGGGGGGCACTTGGGGGGACGGAGGGGCACTTGGGGGTCACTTGGGGGGCTGGCAGCACTGCGTCTGGAGCCAGGCTCTGCGGCAGGTGGGGGCACGGGGGCGCTGGGGGGCACTTGAGGGGCTGGGGGGCACTTGGGGGGCTGGGGGGACGGAGGGGCACTTGGGGGGCTGGGGGGGACACTTGGGGGGCACTTGGGGGGCTGGCACCACTGCGTCTGGAGCCAGGCTCTGCAGCAGGTGGGGGCACTTGGGGGGCTGGGGGGGGCACTTGGGGGGCTGGAGCCACTGCGTCTGGAGCCAGGCTCTGCACCAGGTGGGGGGGGCACTTGGGGGGCTGGGGGGCACTTGGGGGGCTGGCACCACTGCGTCTGGAGCCAGGCTCTGCGGCAGGTGGGGGCACGGGGGGCACTTGGGGGGCTGGGGGGGACACTTGGGGGTCTGGGGGAGACACTTGGGGGGCACTTGGGGGGCTGGGGGGGGACAGGGGGGCTGGGGGGCACTTGGGGGGCTGGGGGGGACACTTGGGGGGCACTTGGGGGGCTGGCACCACTGCGTCTGGACCAGCGCCCTGCGGCAGGTAGGGGCACTTGGGGGGCTGGGGGGGGCACTTGGGGGGCTGGGGGGCACTTGGGGGTCACTTGGGGGGCTGGCACTACTGCATCTGGAGCAGCGCTCTGCAGCAGGTGGGCACTTGGGGGGCACTTGGGGGGCTGGGGGCACTTGGGGGGCTGGGGGGCACTTGGGGGGCTGGCATCACTGCGTCTGGAGCCAGGCTCTGCGCCAGGTGGGCACTTGGGGGGCTGGGGGGGGACGGGGGGTCTGGCACCACTGCATCTGGAGCAGCGCCGTGCAGCAGGTGGGCGCTGGGGGGCACTTGGGGGGCTGGGGGGGACACTTGGGGGCACTTGGGGGGCTGGCAGCACTGCGTCTGGAGCCAGGCTCTGCGGCAGGTGGGGGGCACTTGGGGGGCTGAGGGGGCACTTGGGGGGCTGGGGGGCACACTTGGGGGTCACTTGGGGGTCTGGCACCACTGCGTCTGGAGCGGCGCCCTGCGGCAGGTGGGGGCACGGGGGGGTCTCATTGGGGGTGTGGGGAGGGCACTTGGGGGGCTGGGGGGGGGCACTTGGGGGTCACTTGGGGGACTGGGGGGACGGAGGGGCACTTGGGGGGCTGGGGGGCACTTGGGGGGCTGGGGGAGGCACTTGGGGGTCACTTGGGGGGCTGGCACCACTGCGTCTGGAGCCAGGCTCTGTGGCAGGTGGGCGCTGGGGGGCACTTGGGGGGCTGGGGGGGACACTTGGGGGTCTGGCACCACTGCGTCTGGAGCGGCGCCCTGCGGCAGGTGGGCACTTGGGGGGCTGGGGGGGGCCAGTGGGGGGGGGGCCGGGGGGGGCATTTGGGGGGCTGGGGGGGGCCGGTGAGGGGGGGGGCACTTGGGGGGCTGGTTTGGCGGGGGTGGGGGGCTGGAGGGGGCCGGTTGTGGGGCGGGGGGATGGGACACTTGGGGGGCGGGGGGGACTGGTTCAGGGGGCCACTTGGGGGTCAGTCCGTGGGGCGCAGGGCCACTTATGGGTCAGTCTATGGGGCGCAGGGCCATTTGTGGGTCAGTCTATGAGGTATAGGGCCACTTATGGGTCAGTCTATGGGGCCCACAGGCGGCTGTGGGTCAGTCTATGGGGCGCGGGGCCACTTGTGGGTCAGTCTATGGGGCTCAGAGGCAGCTGTGGGTGAGTCTGTGGGGCGCGGGGCCACTTGTGGGTCAGTCTATGGGGCGGGGGGCCACTTGTGGGTCAGTCTGTGGGGCACGGGGTCACTTGTGGGTTAGTCTATGGGGCATGGGGCCACTTGTGGTGCAGACTATGGGGCCCACAGGCAGCTGTGGGTCAGTCTGTGGGGTGGGGGGCCACTTGTGGGTCAGTCTGTGGGGCTCAGAGGCAGCTGTGGGTGAGTCTATGGGGCGCGGGGCCACTTGTGGGTCAGTCTATGGGGCGCGGGGCCACTTGTGGGTCAGTCCACGAGGCCTATAAGCAGCTGTGGGTGAGTCTATGGGGCGCAGGGGCACTTGTGGGTCAGTCTGTGGGGCCCACAGGCAGCTGTGGGTGAGTCTATGGGGTACGGGGCCACTTGTGGGTCAGTCTATGGGGCCCACAGGCAGCTGTGGGTGAGTCTATGGGGTACGGGGCCACTTGTGGGTCAGTCTATGGGGCTCAGAGGCAGCTGTGGGTGAGTCTATGGGGCGCGGGGCCACTTGTGGGTCAGTCTATGGGGCTCAGAGGCAGCTGTGGGTGAGTCTATGGGGTACGGGGCCACTTGTGGGTCAGTCTATGGGGCTCAGAGGCAGCTGTGGGTGAGTCTATGGGGTACGGGGCCACTTGTGGGTCAGTCTATGGGGTGGGGGGCCACTTGTGGGTCAGTCTATGAGGCCTATAAGCAGCTGTGGGTGAGTCTATGGGGCGCGGGGCCACTTGTGGGTCAGTCTGGGGGGCCCACAGGCAGCTGTGGGTTAGTCTATGGGGCACGGGGCCACTTGTGGGTCAGTCTATGGGGCTCAGAGGCAGCTGTGGGTGAGTCTATGGGGTACGGGGCCACTTGTGGGTCAGTCTATGGGGTGGGGGGCCACTTGTGGGTCAGTCTGTGGGGTGCGGGGCCACTTGTGGGTCAGTCTATGGGGCGCGGGACCACTTGTGGGTCAGTCTATGAGGCCTATAAGCAGCTGTGGGTGAGTCTATGGGGCGCGGGGCCACTTGTGGGTCAGTCTATGGGGCTCAGAGGCAGCTGTGGGTGAGTCTATGGGGCGCGGGGCCCCTTGTGGGTCAGTCTATGGGGCGCGGGGCCACTTGTGGGTCAGGCTCGGTGGGTCTCACCCCCCCCCCGTCCCCCCCCCAGTGCCTGAGCCCCAGCTGGGTGCCCCTGCGCTGCCTGGCCGGGGGCTGCGGGCGGCTGCTGCGGGGGCCCGAGGGCTGCCCCCCCCCCTGCGCCGCCGCGCCCCACTGCGCCCACTGCCTGCGCCTGCCCCACTGCGGCTGGTGCGCCGGCCCGGCACCAACGGCGGCGGGCGCTGCATGGAGGGGGGGCTGCACGGCCCCCGCCAGGGTACGGCACGGCCTGGGGGGGGCTGGGGGGGGGGGGGTTGGGGGGTTAGGGGGGCTGGGGGGATCTGTGGGTGGGTTATGGGGGCTGGGGGGGGGTTGGGGGGGTTGGGGGGTGGGTTCAAGGGGGGTTAGGGGGGGCTGGGGGGGGTTATGGGGGGGGGTTATGGGGGGCTGGGGGGAGCTATGGGGGGGTTATGGGGGGCTGGGGGGGGGGTTTGGGGGGGTTGGGGGGTGGGTTCTAGGGGGGTTAGGGGGGGCTGGGGGGGGTTATGGGGGGGGTTATGGGGGGCTGGGGGGGGGGTTGGGGGGGTTGGGGGTGTGGGTTCCGGGGGGTTAGGGGGACTGGGGGGAGCTATGGGGGGGGTTATGGGGGGAATTATGGGGGGCTGGGGGGGGGGTTGTGGGGGTTATGGGGGGGGTTCTAGGGGGGTATGGGGAATTACGGGGGGCTGGGGGATCTATGGGGTGGGCTATGGGGGGGGTTATGGGGGGCTGGGGGGAGCTATGGAGTGGGTTATGGGGGGGCTGGGGGGATCTATGGGGTGGGTTATGGGGGGGGTTATGGGGGGCTGGGGGGAGCTATGGGGTGGGTTATGGGGGGCTGGGGGATCTATGGGGTGGGTTATGGGGGGGTTATACGGGGGTAGGGTTGCTGGGGGGGTTGGGGGGTGGTTACAGGGGGGTTTGGGGGGGCTGGGGGGGGATATGGGGGGGTTATGGGGGTATGGGGATTATGGGGGGCTGGGGATCTATGGGGGGCTATAGGGGGGTTATGGGGGGTGGGGGTTCTATGGGGGGGTTTAGGGGGGGTGGTGGGGAGCTATGGGGGGGGTTATAGGGGGTGGGAATTATGGGGGGTGGGGGTCATGGGGGGATCTATGGGGGGGGTTAGGGTGGGGGGGGGTTCCAGGGGGTTGGGGGGCTGGGGGATCTATGGGGGGGTTATGGGGGGAATTAGGGGGGGCTGGGGGGGGTATGGGGTGGGGTACAGGGGGGTTGGGGGGGGTTATGGGGGGCTGGGGGGGGTTAGGGAGTGGTTGGGGGGGGTGGTCCGGGGGGGTTATGGGGGGGGGGTATGGGGAGCTAATGGGGGGGTTATGGGGGGGGGTTATGGGGGGCTGGGGGATCTATGGGGGGGTTCCAGGGGGGTTATGGGGGGCTGGGGGGGGTATGGGGGGTTATGGGGAATGATGGGGGGCTGGGGGATCTATGGGGTGGGTTATGGGGGGGTTATGGGGTGGTTGGGGGGATCTATGGGGTGGGTTCCAAGGGGGTTATGGGGGGGGTCATGGGGGGACCTGGGGGGGGGCGGGGGGGGGTTATGGGGTGGTTGGGGGGGTTCCAGGGGGGTTATGGGGGGCTGGGGGGAGTTGGGGGGATCTATGGGGTGGGTTAGGGGGTGGTTATGGGGGGCTGGGGGATCTATGGGGTGGGGTACAGGGGGTTGGGGGGGGGGTTATGGGGAGCTATGGGGTGGTTGGGGGGATCTATGGGGGGGCTCCAGGGGGGCTGTGGGGCGCCGTGGGGCGCGCGGGTGGCCCTGGGGCAGCCCCCCGTCCCCGCAGGCGTGGGGCAGACGTGTGGGGCCGAGGGGCTCTGGGCCTTCCTGAGCTGCCCCCCCGAGGACGAGTGCGCCAACGGGCACCACCGCTGCGACGGCAGCCAGCACTGCCAGGACCTGCCCCACGGCTACCGCTGCGCCTGCCGCCGCGGCTACCGGCCCCACAAGTGAGTCAGGGGGGGCTGCCGGCCCCACAAGTGAGTCCGGGGGGGGCTACAAGGGGCTGCCGGCCCCACAAGTGAGTCGGGGGGGGCTACAACTGGCCCCACAAGTAAGTCCGGGGGGGGGGTATGAGGGGCTGCCGGCCCCACAAGTGAGTCCAGGGGGAGGCTACAAGGGGCTGCCAGCCCCACAAGTGAGTCCGGGGGGGGGGCATGAGGGGCTACCAGCCCCACAAGTGAGTCCTGGGGGGGCTACAAGTGGCCCCACAAGTGGGTCGGGGGGGCTACAAGGGGCTGCCGGCCCCACAAGTGAGTCAGGGGGGGCTGCCGGCCCCATAAGTGAGTCGGGGGGGGGCTACAACTGGCCCCACAAGTGAGTCCGGGGGGGGCATGAGGGGCTGCCAGCCCCACAAGTGAGTCAGGGGGGGCTACAAGGGGCTGCCGGCCCCACAAGTGAGTCAGGGGGGGCTGCCGGCCCCATAAGTGAGTCTGGGGGGGACTACAAGGGGCTGCCGGCCCCACAAGTGAGTCGGGGGGGGCTACAACTGGCCCCACAAGTGAGTCCGGGGGGGGGCATGAGGGGCTGCCGGCCCCACAAGTGAGTCGGGGGGAGGCTACAAGGGGTTGCTGGCCCCATAAGTGAATCCAGGGGGGGTTACAAGGGGCTGCCGGCCCCACAAGTGAGTTGGGGGGGGGGCTACAACTGGCCCCACAAGTGAGTCGGGGGGGGGCATGAGGGGCTGCCGGCCCCACAAGTGAGTCTGGGGGGGGCTACAAGGGGCTGCCGGCCCCACAAGTGAGTCCGGGGGGGGCATGAGGGGCTGCCGGCCCCACAAGTGAGTCGGGGGGGGCTGCCGGCCCCACAAGTGAGTCTGGGGGGGGCTACAAGGGGCTACCGGCCCCACAAGTGAGTCAGGGGGGGCTGCCGGCCCCACAAGTGAGTCCGGGGGGGGGCATGAGGGGCTGCCGGCCCCACAAGTGAGTCCGGGGGGGGCTACAAGGGGCTGCCGGCCCCACACAGTGTGGTCGAGGGGGGGCTACAAACTGGCCCCACAAGTATAGTCCGGGGGGGGTTACCCCGTCAACTGGCCTCCCTCCCTTCCTACGACCGGTGCTGCACTGGCTCCACAAAGGTCGAGTACCAGGGGGAGGCTACCGGCCCACCACAAGTGGAGGTCCAGGGGACGCTACAAGGGCGCTGCCGCGCTTCTCCCCACACAGTGTGCGTTCTGGTGGGGCCCGGGCATGAGGGCGCTACCAGACCCCACAAGTGAGTTTCGGGGGGGGCATGAGGGGCATCGCGCGGCTGGCCCACAAGTGAGTCCGGGGGGGGGCATGAGCGGCTAGGCCGGCCCACAAGTGGAGTCAGGCAGGGGGCTGCCGAGCCCCACTAACTGTGAGTCCCGGGGGGGGCAGCTTGAGGGGCTGCCGGCCCACAAGTGAGTCCTGGGGGGGCGCTACAAGGGGCTGCCGGCCCCCCACAAGTGAGTCCGGGGGGGGCTGCCGGCCCCACAACGGTCGAGTCGGGGGGGGGGCTACAACTGGGCCCCACAACGTGGAGTTCCGGGGCAGGAGACTAAAGGAGGGCTGCCGGCCCCCCAAGTGGCAGTCTGGCGGGGGGCTACAACGGGGCCATGCCAGACCCCAATAAGTATAGGTCCCGGGGGGAGGCTTACAAGGGGGCTGTCCGCCCCACAAGTGAGTCCCTCGTGGGGCCGGCTAACAACTGGCCCCCACCAAGTGAGTCCGGGGGGGGGCATCGAGGGGGCTACGGACCCACAAGTGGAGGCGGGGGGAGGCTACAAGGGGTTGCTGCCCCATACACGTGAATTCCCGGGGGGGGTACAAGGGGGCTGCCGGACCCCACAAGTGAGTTGGGGGGAGGGGCTTACAACGGCCCCACAAGTGCGGTCCCGTGGGGGCTTACAAGGGGGTTGCCGGACCCATAAGTGAATCCAGGGGGGGCTACAAGGGGCTGCCGGCCCCACAAGTGGGTCGGGGGGGGGGGGGGGCGGGGGGGTGATTGGCACCTCCTGCGCCCCACAGACCCCCCATAGCCCCCCCGGGTGCCCCATAACCTCCCCATAGCCCCCCCCCGAGCACCCCATAGCTGCCCCATAGCCCCCCCGTAGCCCCCCCCCAAACTCCCCCATAGCTGCCCCCAAACACCCCATAGCGCCCCCTGAGCACCCCATAACGCCCCCAAATGCCCCATAGCTGCCCCATAGCCCCCCCATAGCCCCCCCCAAATGCCCCATAGCCCCCCCTGACCACCCCATAGCCCCCCATAGCTGCCCCATAGCCCCCCCCAAGCACCCCATAGCCCCCCCAAACGCCCCATAGCTGCCCCATAGCCACCCCATAGCCCCTCCCCAAACGCCCCATAGCCGCCCTGTAGCCCCCCCAAGCACCCTATAGCCCCCCCCAAACGCCCCATAGCCGCCCCATAGCCCCCCCCCAAACACCCCATAGCCCACCCCGAGTATCCCATAGCCCCCTTGTAGCCTCCCGAAATGCCCCATAGCCCCCCCGTAGCCCCCCCAAAAGCCCCATAGCCCCCCCTGACCACCCCATAGCCCCCCCCAACGCCCCATAGCCCCCCCTGACCACCCCATAGCCCCCCCATAGCCCCCCCCAAATGCCCCATAAGCCCCCCCCAAACGCCCCATAGCCCCCCCTGACCACCCCATAGCCCCCCCATAGCCCCCCCCAAATGCCCCATAGCCCCCCCCATAGCCCCCCCGACCACCCCTTAGCCCCCCCCAAACACCACATAGCCCCCCATAGCTGCCCTATAGCCCCCCCAAGCACCCCATAGCTCCCCCTGACCACCCCATAGCCCCCCCAAGCACCCCATAGCCCCCCCCAAACGCCCCATAGCCCCCCCTGAGCACCCCATAGCCGCCCCATAGCCCCCCCCAAACGCCCCATAGCCCCCCCATAGCACCCCATAATCCACCCCCCAGCCCCCCGTTTATAGCCTCACCCAGCCCCCCATAGCACCCATAACCCCAATAGCACCCATACGCCCCCTGCCCCCCATAGCACCCATAACCCCCATACCCCCCCACAGCACCCATAATCCACCCCCCCAGCCCCCCATAGCCCCCCAGCCCCCCATAGCACCCATAACCCCAATAGCACCCATACGCCCCCTGCCCCCCATAGCACCCATAGCCCCCATAACCCCCCATAGCACCCATAATCCACCCCCCCCAGCCCCCCATACCCCCCCTGCCCCCCATAGCACCCATAACCCCCATACCCCCCCCATAGCACCCATAATCCACCCCCCAGCCCCCCATACCCCCCCCACCCCCCCCATAGCACCCATAACCCCAATAGCACCCATACGCCCCCTGCCCCCCATAGCACCCATAACCCCCATACCCCCCCATAGCACCCATAATCCACCCCCCCAGTCCCCCATAGCCCCCCAGCCCCCCATAGCACCCATACCCCCCCATAGCACCCATAACCCCCATACCCCCCAATAGCACCCATAATCCACCCCCCCAGCCCCCCATACCCCCCCCTGCCCCCCCTAGCACCCATAACCCCCCATAGCACCCATAATCCACCCCCCCAGCCTCCCATACCCCCCCCACCCCCCATAGCACCCATAACCCCAATAGCACCCATACGCCCCCTGCCCCCCATAGCACCTATAATCCACCCCCCCAGCCCCCCATAGCCCCCCAGCCCCCCATAGCACCCATACCCCCCATAGCACCCATAGCCCCCATAACCCCCCCATAGCACCCATAATCCATCCCCCCTGCCCCCCATAGCCCCCCAGCCCCCCATAGCACCCATACCCCCCATAGCACCCATAACCCCCATAACCCCCCATAGCACCTATAATCCACCCCCCCAGCCCCCCATAGCCCCCCAGCCCCCCATAGCACCCATACCCTCTCATACCCCCCCCACACCCCCCTATAGCACCCATAACCCCCCCTGCCCCCCATCTCCCCCCCCCCCCCCCCAGGCTCACCTGGCACCCCGGCCACGCCGCGCTGGAGGCCGGTGCCCCCCGCCCGCACCTTGTGGGCCCCCCCTTCGCCCAAAGGCCCCACGGTGAACTGGAAGGGGCTGCCCGGCACGTGCTGCCCCCGGTACTTGACGCTGACGGTGTGGGGGCCCATCTCCTGGGGCACGAAGCGCACGCTGTACACCCCCGCGCCCCCCGCCACCACCTCCGCCTCGAAGCGCTGCCCCGAGGGGCTCAGCACCTGCGCCGCCAGCTCCTGCGCCGCCGCCTCGCCTGCGGGCAACCGCGGCACCCGTCAGCCCTCGGCCACCCATCCTGCCCACCCCACCCCCCCCCCCCCAACAACCCCGGCCCCGGCCCCGGCAGCGGATACGGGGTGCCCCGGTACCCTGGCAGCAGGGCATCCCATCATCCCATTACCATGGCAACGTGGCACCCCAGCACCCATCACCCCGGCATCAGGGCACCCCATCATCCCATCACCATGGCAACGTGGCACCCTGGCACCCATCACCCCGGCATCAGGGCACCAGGGCACCCCATCACCCCGTCACCATGACAACATGGCACCCCAGCACCCATCACCCCGGCAGCAGGGCATCCCATCATCCCATCACCATGGCAACATGGCACCCCAGCACCCATCACCCCGGCAGCAGGGCATCCCATCATCCCGTCACCATGGCAACACGGCACCCCCAGTACCCATCATCGGGGCATCCCGGCACCCATCACCCCGGCATCAGGGCACCCCATCACCCCGTCACCATGACAACATGGCACCCTGGCACCCATCACCCCGGCATCGGGGCATCCCGGCACCCATCACCCCGGCATCAGGGGACTGGGGCACCCCATCACCCTGTCACCATGGCAACATGGCACCCCGGCACCCATCACCCCGGCATCAGGGCACCGGGGCACCCCATCATCCCGTCACCATGGCAACGTGGCACCATGGCAGCCCATCACCATGGCACCCTGTCACCTTGTCACCCTGTCACCATGACACCATGACACCATGGCACCCAGCACCAGGGCACCTTGTCACCTTGTCCCCGTAGCACCCTGTCACTCCATCAACATGGCACCCTGTCACCCTGTCACCATGGCATCCCATCACCCTGTCACTCTGTCACCCTGTCACCCCCATCCCCATGACACCCTGCCACCATGACGCCCTGTCACCATGACACCATGGTACCCCAGCACCAGGGCACCTTGTCACCCTGTCACCATGGCAGCCCATCACCCCAGCACCATGTCACCCTGTCACCCTGCCACCACGGCACCAGGGCACCCTGTCACCCTGTCACCCTCTCACCACGGCAGCCCATCACCCCAGCACTATGTCACCCTGTCACCTTGCCACCATGACACCCTGGCACCATGACACCCAGCACCAGGGCACATTGTCACCCTGGCACCATGGCAGCCCATCACCCTGTCACTCTGTCACTCTGTCACCATGACACTATGGCACCCTGTCACCATGGCACCCAGCACCAGGGCACCTTGTCACCCTGTCACCGTGGCACCTTGTCACCCTGTCACCCCCATCCCCATGTCACCCCAGCACCCTGTCACCCTGTCACCCTGGCACCATGGCACCCTGTCACCACGACAGCCCGTCACCCCATCCCCATGTCACCTTGTCACCATGTCACCCCCCGCCGCTCCCCCCCCAAACCCCGCGGGGCGCAGGGACACGCGTGCGCTCACGAGAGCACGGCCCCCGGCGGCACACACACCCCCCCCCCCCCGCTCGTGCACACTCGTGCAAAGGCCCAGCGCAGTGTCCCCGTGTGTGTCCCCCCCATGTCCCCCCAGACTCGGGCCCGCGCACGCTCTTGTGAGCACAGCGTGCGAAGGCGGCCGGGGGGGCTCCGGGGACACGGGCTCGTGCGAGGGGGACGTGCGGGTCCCTGGTGAGCGCCCCCCCCCCCCCCCCCCCCCCCCCCCCCCCCCCCCCCCCCCCGTGCGAGCACACCCACAGGTGCACGCTTGTGCGCGAGCTCACGGCCCTCGTGCGAGCGCAGCCCCGGCGCACCCCCAGCCCTGGTGTGCTCACACCCCCCCGTGCAAACACCCCCAGCCCTGGTGTGCTCACACCCCCCTGTGCAAATGCCCCCAGCTCTTGTGCATCCCCAGTCCTCGTGCAAATGACCCAACCCTCGTGCACTCACACCCCCCCGTGCAAGTGTCCCCAGCCCTCGTGTGCTCACACCCCCCCATGCAAACGCCCCCAGCCCTCGTGCACTCACACCCCCCCGTGCAAACACCCCAGGTCCCCGTGCAAATGCCCCAGCCCCTGTGCACCCCAGCCCTCGTGCAAATGCCCCCAGCCCTGGTGACCCCAACCCTTGTGCACTCACCCCCTGTGCAAATGCCCCCAGCTCTTGTGCATCCCCAGCCCTCGTGCAAACGCCCCCAACCCTCGTGCACTCACACCCCCCTGTGCAAGCGCCCCCAGTCCCGTGCAAATGCCCCAGCCCTCGTGCAAACGCCCCCAGCCCTGGTAACCCCAACCCTCGTGCACTCACCACCCCATGCAAACGCCCCAGCCCTCGTGCACCCCAGCCCTCGTGCATCCCCAGCCCCCGTTCAAATGCCCCCAGCCCTCGTGCACTCACACCCTCCGTGCAAACGCCCCCAGCTCTTGTGCATCCCCAGCCCTTGTGCAAGCGCCCCCAGCCCTCGTGCACTCACACCCCCCCGTGCAAGTGTCCCCAGCCCTCGTGTGCTCGCACCCCCCTGTGCAAATGCCCCAGCCCTGCACCCCCCTCGTGCAATGCACCCCAGCCCTTGTGCAAATGACCCCAACCCTTGTGCACTCACCCCCCCCGTGCAAACACCCACAGCCCTCGTGCACCCCAGCCCTCGTGCAAACGCCCCCAGCCCTCGTGCACTCACCCCCCCCGTGCAAACGCCCCCAGCTCTTGTGCATCCCCAGCCCTTGTGCAAACGTCCCCAGCCCTCGTGCACCCCAGCCCTCGTGCAAACGCCCCCAACCCTCGTGCACTCACCCCCCCCCCCCTCCCCGTGCAAGCCCCCCCGTCCCTGCTGCACCCCCATCCCTGGTGGCCCACCCCCCCCGCCCCCGCCCCCGCCCCAGCCCCGCGCGGGCGCCCCCCCGGGGGCCACGCACCCTCCTGGCCGCGGGCCATGGAGCCGAAGGAGCCCAGCCCCTCGCGGGCCAGGAAGCCCCCGAAGACGTTGGGGAAGGGGTCGCCGCCGACCTGGGTGGATTCCTCCACCCGCACCTCCCGCGTGGTCTCCCCGCCCCGCGTCTTGCTGATCTCCGTGCGCTCCGTGCGCGTGTAGGTGTGGCTGCTCCGCGTGAAGCTGCGCGTCAGCCGCTCCTGCGCCGACACCATCTGGAACCAGTTCCCTGCCCCGCGGCGGGGAGCACGGCGGGGGGGGATGGACGGAGACACGGACGCGGGGATGGATGGAGACGGGGATGGATGGAGACACGGACACGGGGATGGATGGAGACATGGACACGGGGATGGATGGAGACAGGGATGGATGGAGATGGGGATGGACGGAGACATGGAGACGGGGATGGATGGAGACGGGGATGGATGGAGACACGGACACGGGGATGGATGGAGACGGGGATGGATGGAGATGGGGATGGATGGAGATGGGGATGGACGGAGACACGGACACAGGGATGGATGGAGATGGGGATGGATGGAGACACGGACATGGGATGGATGGAGACAAGGACGGATGGAGACATGGACATGGACACGGATGGAGACGGGGATGGATGGAGACGGGGATGGATGGAGACACGGACACGGGGATGGATGGAGATGGGGATGGATGGAGACGGGGATGGATGGAGATGGGGATGGATGGAGACACGGAGACGGGGATGGATGGAGACGGGGATGGATGGAGATGGGGATGGATGGAGACGAGGATGGATGGAGACATGGGACGGGGATGGATGGAGACGGGGATGGATGGAGACATGGGACGGGGATGGATGGAGACGGGGATGGATGGAGATGGGGATGGATGGAGATGGGGATGGACGGAGACACGGACACAGGGATGGATGGAGATGGGGATGGATGGAGACGAGGATGGATGGAGATGGGGATGGATGGAGACACAGACACAGGGATGGATGGAGATGGGGATGGATGGAGACACAGACACGGGGATGGATGGAGACGGGGATGGATGGAGACGAGGATGGATGGAGATGGGGATGGATGGAGACATGGACACGGACACGGGGATGGATGGAGACGGGGATGGGTGGAGACACGGACACGGGGATGGATGGAGATGGGGATGGATGGAGACATGGATGGATGGAGATGGGGATGGACGGAGACACGGACACGGGGATGGATGGAGACGAGGATGGATGGAGATGGGGATGGATGGAGATGGGGATGGATGGAGACACGGACACGGGGATGGATGGAGATGGGGATGGATGGAGATGGGGATGGATGGAGACAAGGACGGATGGAGATGGGGATGGATGGAGACACGGACATGGGGATGGATGGAGACGGGGATGGATGGAGACGAGGATGGATGGAGATGGGATGGATGGAGAACACGGACACGGGGAATGGATGGAGACGGGGATGGATGGAGACACAGACACGGGGATGGATGGAGACGGGGATGGATGGAGACACGGACACGGGGAGGGATGGAGATGGGGATGGATGGAGACGGGGATGGATGGAGATGGGGATGGACGGAGACACGGACACGGGGATGGATGGAGATGGGGATGGGTGGAGACATGGACACGGGGATGGATGGAGATGGGGATGGATGGAGACATGGAGACGGGGATGGATGGAGACGGGGATGGATGGAGATGGGGATGGATGGAGATGGGGATGGATGGGGATGGACAGAGACACGGACACGGGGATGGATGGAGACATGGATGGATGGATACACGGACACGGGGATGGATGGAGACGGGGATGGATGGAGACACGGACACGGGGATGGATGGAGACGGGGTGGATGGAGACACGGACACGGGGATGGATGGAGACATGGATGGATGGAGATGGGGATGGATGGAGATGGGGATGGACGGAGACACGGACGCGGGGATGGATGGAGACATGGAGACGGGGATGGATGGAGACGGGGAAGGATGGAGACACGGACACGGGGATGGATGGAGACGGGGATGGATGGAGACGGGGATGGATGGAGATGGGAGGATGGACGGAGACACGGACACGGGGATGGATGGAGATGGGGATGGATGGAGACACGGACATGGGGATGGATGGAGACAAGGACGGATGGAGACATGGACATGGACACGGATGGAGATGGGGATGGATGGAGACATGGAGACGGGGATGGATGGAGACGGGGATGGATGGAGACACGGACACGGGGATGGATGGAGATGGGGATGGATGGAGACGGGGATGGATGGAGATGGGGATGGATGGAGACACGGACACGGGGATGGATGGAGACAGGGATGGATGGAGATGGGGATGGATGGAGACATGGAGACGGGGATGGATGGAGACGGGGATGGATGGAGATGGGGATGGATGGAGATGGGATGGACGGAGACACGGACACGGGGATGGATGGAGACGGGGATGGATGGAGACGGGGATGGATGGAGACACGGACACGGGGATGGATGGAGATGGGGATGGGTGGACACAGACATGGGGATGGATGGAGACGGGGATGGGTGGAGACATGGACACGGCCACAGATGGAGATGGGGATGGATGGAGACATGGAGACGGGGATGGATGGAGACGGGGATGGATGGAGATGGGGATGGATGGAGACACGGACACGGACACGGACGGAGATGGGGATGGATGGAGACAAGGATGGATGGAGACACAGACACGGGGATGGATGGAGACAGGGATGGATGGAGACGGGGATGGATGGAGACAGGGATGGATGGAGACGGGGATGGATGGAGACACGGACACGGGGATGGATGGAGACGGGGATGGATGGAGATGGGGATGGACGGAGACACGGACATGGGGATGGATGGAGACGGGGATGGATGGAGACACGGACACGGGGATGGACGGAGATGGGGATGGATGGAGATGGGGATGGGTGGAGACGGGGATGGATGAACACGGACACGGATGGAGATGGGGATGGATGGAGATGGGATGGATGGAGACAAGGATGGATGGAGATGGGGATGGACGGAGACACGGACACGGGGATGGATGGAGACAGGGATGGATGGAGACAAGGATGGATGGAGACGGGGATGGATGGAGACACGGACACGGGGATGGATGGAGATGGGGATGGATGGAGACACGGACACGGGGATGGATGGAGACGAGGATGGATGGAGATGGGGATGGATGGAGACACGGACACGGGGATGGATGGAGACGGGGATGATGGAGACGAGGATGGATGGAGATGGGGATGGATGGAGACGGGGATGGATGAACACGGACACGGATGGAGATGGGGATGGATGGAGATGGGGATGGATGGAGACACGGACACGGGGATGGATGGAGACGAGGATGGATGGAGATGGGGATGGACGGAGACACGGACATGGGGATGGATGGAGACGAGGATGGATGGAGATGGGGATGGACAGAGACACGGACACGGGGATGGATGGAGACGGGGATGGATGGAGACGAGGATGGATGGAGATGGGGATGGATGGAGACGGGGATGGTATGAACACAGACACGGATGGAGATGGGGATGGATGGAGATGGGGATGGATGGAGACACGGACATGGGGATGGACGGAGATGGGGATGGATGGAGATGGGATGGATGGAGACACGGACACGGGGATGGATGGAGATGGGGATGGATGGAGACACGGACACGGGGATGGATGGAGACGGGGATGGATGGAGACGAGGATGGATGGAGATGGGGATGGATGGAGACACGGACACGGGGATGGATGGAGATGGGGATGGATGGAGACACGGACACAGGGATGGATGGAGATGGGGATGGATGGAGACATGGACACGGGGATGGATGGAGACGAGGATGAATGGAGACACAGGGATGGATGGAGATGGGGATGGATGGAGACACGGACATGGGGATGGATGGATGGAGATGTGGAAGGATGGACAGGGGATGGATGGAAACATGGACAGAGGGATGGATGGAGACGGGGATGGATGGAGACACGGACACACCCAGACACGGACACGGATGAAGATGGGGATGGGTGGAGACACGGACACAGGGATGGATGGATGGATGGATGGATGGATGGAGATGTGGAAGGATGGAGACGGGGATGGATGGAGACATGGACACGGATGGAGATGGGGATGGATGGAGACATGGACACGGGGATGGATGGAGATGGGGAGGGATGGAGACATGGGTGGAGACAAGGATGGATGGAGACATGAAAGGATGGACATGGGGATGGATGGAGACGTGGACAGATGGACACAGGGGTGGAGACATGGATGGATGGAGACAGGGATGGACACAGGGATGGATGGATGGATGGATGGATGGATGGACGGACAGACGGACACAGGGATGGATGGATGGATGGATGGATGGATGGATGGATGGATGGATGGATGGATGGAGACGTGGGTGGAAGGAGACACGGAGGCAGGGATGGATGGACACATGGGTGGAGGCGGGGACGGAGGTACAGAAGGACGGACGGACGGATGCGGGCGCGGATGGAGACAGGGATGGACACACAGGGGGTGGATGGCGGCGGGGAAGGACGCGCAGGTGGGCGGACACGCGGACGGTGACGGGCACGAGCAGACGGGAGCGTGGACGGGGGGAGACGCGGACGGACGCGCGGACGGACGCGCGGGCGCAGGGAAGGGCACGGACGGACACGGGGACGGACGCACGAGGAGAGAAGGAAGAAGGAGGCAGAAATCAGAGCCGGAGCGGCCGAGACGTGTCCCCGTCCCTGTCCCCAGGCCCCACAGAGGAGGAGGAGGAGGAGGAGGAGGAGGAGGAGGAGGAGGAGGGAGGAGGAGGAGGAGGAAGACCAGCCCCTACCTGGGATCTTGAGGTTGAGGTCGCAGGTGCTGCCGATGGTGGCGATGGAGGGGGCCTGTCGCGGGCGCGTGATGCTCTCCTTCATGCGCCCCTCGCCCGTCACCTTCACCGTGAAGGGGCTCCCTGCGGGTGACGGTCACCTCAAGGACCCGGCCACCCTGGTGCCACCCCCCCCCCCCCCCCGGCCCCGGCTCCTTGTGTCCCCATCCCCACCCCGTCCCCCCCACCTGGGACGTGTTTGTCGGCGAACTTGATGTTGATGATGTAGTTGCCGGGCTCGGTGGGGCAGTAGGTGACCTTGCAGGTGCCGTCCTCCACGTCCTCGCAGTTGATGTCCACCTTGCTGGGACCCTCGATGGACAGGCCCAGCCCCCCGTAGCCTGGGCAGCCAGAGGGACACGCTCGGAGATGTCCCATGGCTGCTGTCCCCGCCCTGGCCGTGGTCACACCATGGCCGCCATCTCATCCTGGTCATGGCCACGGCCACCATCTTATCCCGCCCATGACCACGACCACCATCCCTTCTTGGCCATGGCACACCATGGCCACCACCCCACCCTATCCTGGCCACAGCCATGACACGGCCTTGGCCACCAT